>VXAD01001644.1:1361324-1453301 GCA_013399195.1 Dicrurus megarhynchus | reverse complement strand
GGAATGTTCCCATTTATTCTTCAAAAAAACACAACAATATGTGTATTTTTATTCATAGACAGTAAAATGTCTTTAAAAGAGGCAGGAGGAAGGAGATTGAATCAAACAGAATCATGAAGCCCTATTTATCCTATTTCTACATGCAAACCTAGAGTACCAGAATTGGCCAAAATGACATCCTCCCAGGTGAAGGGGAAAAAAAATTAAAAAGCTTCTGTTCTGATGAAGAAATCTTTCATCACAAAATAATGCAATGGTTCTCTCATCTAATAGAATGTATCTTTTTAAAGTGTTTGCTCTGTGACAAAAGGAGGAAAATAATTTACTATCTCTATTGCAGTCTTGTGAGGAAGCATTAATGTCCAAAAAGCACTTTCAGAGCCTCAGGCAGAATATACCAAAATCACCTGCACTCAACCTTTTTAAAGTAAATATCCTTAGCAATAAATTATTTTAAAAATTGCAAAATAGTTGGGGTTTTTAATATTTTATTATCATTTTCATGGCTACATAAATTTAGTATATATAGAACATGAATGAGTGAATGAATAAATGAATGAATGAAGGAAGGAATGAAGGAATGAATGAATTTTGCAAGCCAGCAGTAAGGAAATGTTTCAGTGTGTTTTGAAAAGTTCACAATCTAAAATGATCTACAGAAAACCCTGCAGCTACCTGCTTTTACAGGGTGCACAGAAATCTAAGTGATGTGTACAAAATCTAGGGAGGTGTGAATTGCATAGAGGAATTGAATTTGTTTCTGTTTACATTTATTTAAGGTTTTCTAAAGCTTGACAGCAGAGTTCAATGAATATTAAGTAAAAACAAAAAAGCAAGAACTAATGTTAAAACACATAAAATACTTGAAAATATATTTCTCTTGTTATCTGCAAACTTTCCTTCACAGAATATGCTGGTTTTCTTTCAAGTAATTATTGTATAGTAGGCATTCTAATGGCTATGAACAGATAAATAATGTGAATGTTTAGGTTAAAATATTTGTAAAATCTGTTAAATCATCTATATTTTGCTATCTGTTCATGTTTATAAAAGTTTGCAACCAAAACAGTAATTCTGGATTTTCACTGTTAATGCTTAAGCAGATAGATGTTACACACTGCTAAAAGACAACACCTACAAGAGAAATGATAGTTTAGAAAGTCCTAACAGTGGTGGTGATGCTTTCCCTGTGCCTGGGAAGTTCTTGGCCCTCCAAGGTGTCCTGAAGGGCACCAGGGAATGTGCTCTCTCCAACTTCAGGATACCTCTTACACTCATTCTCCACACAGGGTTCTTGACACATTTCCTGCAGTGAAGAAGTCTCCACTTTTCAGATAAATATAATGACCAGTTTTATTTGTTGCTTAAACCCTTACTTTTTTTGGAGGTAATAGTTGAATATCAGTAGTTGAATATCAGTTGCATATCAACGAGCAGCTGTGATCAGGAAGAGGAGTATAAACATATTGATTCAGATAATCAGCAAGACCTGAAGCAAGTGAAATAAGCAGTAAGAAAATCAGACGTTTGAGAAAACCCGCAAAATTAGATACAGTTTAATAAAAATGTATGGGTTAGAATAATGGCCATATCTGCAAAAGTTAATGCTGTATAACTGAAAAGCAATGGAAAATGTTTACAAAATGAAATATCCATAGCTGCTGTAGTTAAATGATAATTGGAATTTTAGAGACGTTGAATTTTAGAAAATGTCTTCTGCTTTAGTTATCAAACCACTCATTCAAAGAAAAGATACAAAAAAGATATATGGCGGATGATCTCTGATAAAACTAATATTTTGGGATGGTCTTTCTGTGAAGCACTTGGAGCAGGTTAATGTTTGCTGGTCAGGAATAAAATTTTTATATTTTTGTTTCAGAAAAACAACTGTGTACTTCTGAAATATGTCAAAAAGATTAAACAAAAGAACTCCAAACTTCTATTCTTTTTGAAAGATAGCTCAGTCTCATAATAAACATAGTATCAGTGTTTGCATTCTAGTTGGAACTATCATCCAGGAAGCAAGGCTTCCTTGCATTGCATAAGAAAAAGTATTAAGGGTAAATCTCTACACTATAACATCCTCTGAAGAAAAAGAGTTAGGATTAGGCAAGAAAACAAGTTATATCACCTAAGTGATATCAGTTATATCATATAAGTTATATCATCTAAGTTCCTCTAATTCCCCTGCTCTTGCTTCCCAGAGAAATAAGAAAGTTTCTTTTCACCTTTGTCATGGAGTATCCTCTGAGATACTCCCGATTCTCTAAGATTCAGAATGTGTTTATTAGTGTTCATGATTATTCTTAAAGCTGATGTCACAGCCTTAAGGAAGTCTGATGCCTACAAAACCTCCATCACCAGGCCAAGTGATCAGCTGTATAATGTGAATTTTAAGCTTCTTCCTGGGGTAAAATACGGAATATTTGTATATAGTTTGAACCTCAGGCAACTATCTCTCCAGAAGTGACTATTATTGTTTGTGAAGGAAAATTGTATTTATTGACTTCTATTCAGTACTCTTCTCAAATGAAAATAACTAACTCTGAACAGAAGTAGAGAACTACTTGTTACAATACTTTCTCCCTCAATTTATAAACTCTGTGCTTCTTCAGAGAAAAAAATACTCCTTTAAAACTAAAAGCCATTACTTAGTTTGTCAGACTGGAAGAAAGTAGCTTATCAATTATGCAAGACAAGAGATTTGCCCAAGCCAAAAGCACTTCACAGGTAACTTTCTTTGCAGTGACTGGCAATCCTCTTTCCATTTCTCCTTTGTCACGCAATCCCTGAGGTGATATTGCAGACTGCAGCCCCACGGTGTGTAACAGAGTGTTCTGAGAGTAACATCAAGCATTTTCTGTACAGCATATGACTGCTATCAGACACTGATAACATATTTTCCACCTTGCTCACTACTGACAGGTAGAACTCGTCCTCAATCCCCCAGAGACGGGATGGAATCCAGGATTAGTTCTTTACTCAGGTGTCCTCTTTTTGAAGACATCAAGTGGAACTCCTTTAGCAGCAGTTTCCCACAAAGGAGATCTGGCTTGTTAGGAGGAAAAGAAACCACCGGAAAATAGATGAAGCCTCAGGACAGATACTAAATTTAGCAATGCTTTGTGTATAACAACATGTGGAATAACCAGAGTAGCAACCAAGCTTTCTCTGCATGCCCAAAGATGAGAGAGTTTCCATCTTCTTGGACATGAAAGTCAATTTATAAGGAAACAGTATGGAGTATCTAATATATTCTTATTCTTCAAGGAACATTTTAAATAGGGATTTATATAATATTTTCATTTGGCTGTTTTTTATTATGGAGTTATCTGGTTTTGTAGTATTTCAATTAATAGTTAGAAAATATTTTTAAATTAAATTCTCAGATAAACACATATGTACAAATGATAGAGGCAGAACATTTACTCAAACCAGTGTTTATTATCATACTTCCATTTTCCATTAATAACATCTTTTTATTTCTGTAAAAAAATTATTTTCATAAATCACATTAAAGTACAATGTAAAATTGCTCACTTAAATTGAAAGTCTCTCTGATGGCCAATTTTATCTATAATATGCATTTTTTCCAACAGGGTTTACATTGCATGTTATTGTTATGATTATTTTAAAATTTACTACTATTTTATGGTATTAGTCATTTAGAAATGAAAATGGAAGATAATGAAACATTTTATTGTTAGAAGTAACTTTCTTCTGTGAAAGTCAGCAGGTTCTTTTATCTTCCAATGTTAATACGTTTTTTCAGAAATTGCATGTACTTACCCTTAAATACTGTGAACACAGAATATAAAAGGCTGATATTTTTCTTTGAGAGTCCCAGAAAGCTGTGATTTGTCATATCACAGATCTATGTAATATCAACTGTCTCATCATGCACTGGGTATAATTTAGGCTGCCACAGGAATTATGTGTCTCCTTTTACACACTTTCTGAGATTTAGCACCTTGAGGGCCCCAATATCTGTCTGTATATACATGGTTATATATATAGTTGTTTTTCTAGAGGTATAAGTACACACATATATATAAAAATACACTTTATGTACAAACACACATGTAAACATATTTACATACACATATATGTGTTTACATATAAGTTTGTGTATATATAAAGATGCAAATATTTAAAAATATGCATTAATAGTGGTACAAATCAGGAATAATAATGATATTACTGCTACTATTGCTGATGCTGCTACTACTACTACTACTACTACTACTGCTACTACTACTGCTACTACTGTTATATGATGTATTACTACATATAAATATAAAAATTAATATCCTATTGGGACGAATACACATAATGTTTCACCCATCCAGAAGCCTTTAAAAGGTCCTATATAAGAAAAAAATCAGTTTAGGGGCAGATTCAGGAAGTGTTTTTAAGACCCATACCCAAGCCTAAAAGGGACATACTGAAAACTCTAATACTGCCAGCCTAAAAAAGCTGGTAGAAATTCCCATCTGGTATAATTCTGTGCATCACAGGGAATTCAGTATGCTTTATCTTCAGCCTGGTTTCTAGTGGGGAGCAAAATTTTTTGGCTCCAGTGTACAAAAATAATTATTTATATCCTAGTTAGGTTTTACTGTGTCCCTGCTGGCATTAGGCTTGCAACAGAAAAATCTAAATCTCCTCTCTAAAATATGTGTCTTTCTGCTTTGTTCATTCCAAAGTTTATATGTGAGAGATTAATAGAGGCAAATTCTTTCAATGTGTTCCTTTTTCACAAGGAATAATATACCGTGTCTTTGTTTAATGTAGATAAAGCAAAACTACTCTGAAAAGCTGTTTCAGCTGTTGAAATGTCTATAATTTTTATTTATTTCTAAGTAAAATCTTATGCACAATGACTTCTGGGATCACACTGAGAAGATATTTCTTGTAGTTCTTACACTTTCAATCTATCAGCAGAGAAGATTAACTGCAATGTAACCTGTGTACTAAAGATTGAAGAGAAGGAAAGCTAGTCTCATTACGAAGCAGAACATACATTAGAAAAACCCTTAAACAGTATTATTGGCTGTCAGTCTTGTTTTTCTCTAAGTTTGGGATGAATACTCCATCTGTTGGCTACAGTGGAAGAAGACTAATTAGGTAATTGTCTTGAACCAAAATGTTTTAGTTGAAATCAGGATGCAGTTCCTGAAATTGGAGTGCACACTTTGTGCTTTTGCCAATTAGAACACAAAACCATCAAAACTTTCAGCTCTTTTTTGTCAGCTCTTGGGCAAGATATATAGTGCATTCCAACCATAAGCTTACTTTTGGCAACTATATATATTTTAAGTTTAGAAGTTTTTATACTTAGTGGCCCAAAGATCACTGCTGAACATAACATGGTACCATAAAATCAGTGTAAAGCAGCCAATAACCAAGCTTTTGAAATCAGTGTTAGAATATTTATTCTTAGACACCTTCTGCAGCAAACTAAACCTCTTCTTTTCTTTCTTCTGCTATGAACAGGCTTCACTGGGAAAAGAGCTGATCAGGAAACTTAGGAAACAGAGATATTTTGACATTTTGAGGTTAAACTGAAAAGACACTTCCTGGCAGGGAGCACATTTCATGTTCGACAAAGTGTTGCATAAGTACTGACAATTGTCGCCTTTTCCCATCCTTTACAAAGTCAGAATGAGTAAAGCTGCTTTCATACACACTGAAGGAACTGTGCTCTCTATTCTGTAATTCAGCCAGGCTCAGACTTGTTTACTTTTTTACACCTATTTAGGAATCCAACGACGATATAAAATACTCATGAATACTTTTCTGGCTCTTTATTACCTCCCTGTGTAAAACAGAAGAAATTATCTGTCCTTTTCAGACTCATCCTGGGGTAAATCTATGCTTTTAGGAAATGTAATCTGGTTTTGTTGCTGTAATAATTGTTAAAACATTCTGATTTTTGCTTCAAGAATATGATATCCAGCATGATTAATTCTACATTTGTCATGCCAAATACAGGGTATATGACATTATAAAATATGAACCATATTTTGAATGATAATGGAAATGCCCTACAAATCCTCTCCATACTGTTTTTCATTCAAATACAGAGAAAAAAATCCCAAAACACTGTGGGTAAAAAACTGGAAGTGTAGCACAGCTTAAACTATTTAATTAGGACATGTGGATTTTTTAAGCTTAGGCATGAAAATATCTAGCATGCTTTCCATCTTTCATTCAAAACCACTTGGTGGTCATACAATTTCTCATATTCTGATACCTAATTTCCTGATTTTCTGTTGAAGCATGACTAGCAATACTTACTGCCAAATTCACTGGGGCAGCAGTGGAAGTGCATTCATAAATGCACCCCATACGGTTTTATAAAAGCAACTTTGACAACCATAGCAAAGCAATAGTGCTATACTTTGTATCCCATTATGGATCATTACATTTTATCACATTCATAAGTTGCTGACATAAAAACAATACTGTGTAAAAGCATGGAAGAACACACAGGCTTTGGCAAATGTTGTTGCCAAAATGGTGGTATCTATTTAGTGTGAAGCCAAGTAACTGGCTTCCATATGGTATGGTTTTCCTCTTACCACAACCTGTGAAGCCAGCTCCATGGCAGAGCTGGGCTTCAGGACGTATGCTGAAGTCATTTTAAAGGGCAGTGAGGGCAGAGGAGTTCTTTTTGTATGTGCAATGTTAACCAAGTGCAGCGTGCCTGTTCCCAGCGATCTCTCATAGAGCATCTTTACATAAGCAAAATCAGGGAAAATCTTGAGTTAATTTGGCCATGCTATGGTGAGAAATTTTGAACTGCACTTAAAGCAAAATAGGCTGTAACATGGTGAAAAAAAAGAGCACTGAATACAAATCATCTTACGGCTAACTTCAACAAGGAAAAAAACAGAAGAAGCAGCACAGAACATTCTGTACTTCTCGTGATCCCTTATTTGTAAATGTCTCAAAGCAGAGTTTTGGCAGATGCTTTGTGTAAGAATGATTGACTCCAGTGAAGTAGTTAGCCCAGCCCAGCCCTCCCTAGTGATGTGAAACTGCTTCTCCTTTGCTGCAGGCCCAGTTCAAGCTCTTGCAATAAATCATGCTGATGCCTATCCCTGAGATATACAGGTTGGACAATGGGGTGTCTCTTCACCTCCTGCTGCAGTTCACCGAAGCTGTTAAAATACTCTAAAGAGTAGCTCATTTGTCACATTGGCCTGGTTAGGAAAAATGCTTTACACAGCTGTCTTCCTACTTCCCCAAGAAACTCAATGTTTTCTCAGCACTGAAGGCTTCTAGGACTCCTGTGAATTAAAAAAGGGTTGCTACGCATATTCTAAAAATAGGTAATTTTATAGAGAAAAGATGTTGACATCCTTCTGATCAACTTGTAAAGTGGAGTCTCATTTTTAATAACTGGATTGATCTTTCCCAGAAATTCCTCAACTAATTGAAACATTCTGTATCTCTATTGTCTATGTTAATGCATTTTTGTATAATAATCTATGACAACTGCTTGATCTGAGATGTAGAATCACAGAATCACAGAATGGTTTGGTTTGGTTTGGTTTGGTTTCAAAGAGACCTTAACAATCATCTAGTTCCAACTCTCCTGCCATGGGCAGGGACATCTTCAACTACACCAGCTTGCTCAAAGACCTGTCCAACCTGACCTTCAACACTTCCAGGGATGAGGATAATATTGCTTTATCACAAACTGTGTGAATATCCTTAATTGCTGGTGAATGCTGAGATTTTATAATAATTAGTGTATTTGATAAAAGAGGAAATAACCACTGAGACATACATGAAATCCAGAAAATCATGAGATAAACCCTATTTTATAAATTCATATGAAAATAAATATATAAGGAAAAATGAAAAAAAATATTTATACAAGCATATAAATGACAGTAACAAATGTTGAAGTTTTCAGAAATTCCATGTAGATTACAATATTCTTAGGTGAGTTGGTAGTGGTTTGTTAATTTGTAATCTTACTGGTTTCATCCCGACTGACTTGGAATAAATGCATTTGTTCATGTGCCATCCACTTAATATTTCACCTAGACTGGCTGTGGTTGAGCTATATCTTTCATTGCAAGAGAATTAATAGTCACTAAAATACTAATTGCTGTTCTTTTTTAGGGGTTTAGATGCAATCTTTTCCATTAAATCTCAGGAGCTGAGGAGAGAGCCCAACAATTTAAAGACGCTCTTCATATAGATTTTTTTTGCCTACAAACTGGACAAAAAGGAAGAATGCCCATAATATCTCTCAGAAGTCCACTGTTAATTGGCAAAACTTATCTATTTGGTCAAATATAATTATCAAACAGCCTTTAAAATCAAGTTTTCCAGGTAGTGAAAAATGAAGAGCACAAGAAAGATTGGACCTCACATGGGATGGATGCATCTTTTAGGAATTGCACTATAGCTGATTCTCAGACAAGAGCTGACATTGGGAATGTGTTGACCCTTGAGGATGGTATTTTCACAGGCAGCAGAAGCAGAGGGCCATAAATTTCAGGATGGAGAGGACTGATTTTTATTTTAGTAGTTTCTGAACAGCTTCTCTGGGAGTCTGAAGAGCCTTGAGTATTTTCTCAGACACATAATTTTTAAGTGTTTTGTTATCTTCCACACTCATTATAAAAACATCATTTGTGTATTTGCATAGAAGAGGACAGTTAATTTTAGATATAATACTAATGCTTTATGGAAAACTGGAAAGTGGCTACATTACAGAAAAGGCTTTGAGTTTTTACACAAGTTACCCAAAGCAAAAAAAAAAAAAAAAATAAAAGGAGATAGGCAAAATGTCACCTTTAAAAAACAAAAACAAAAACAAGCACAGCAAAAAACCCTCTGCAACAGAATACTTGCCTTGTACATCTTATATTTTAGCCTGGGCATTTGAGAATTGATAGTCTGAAATAAAAGGTTTGTGATTTACTAGAACTTTTTCTTACTTTGTCTGTAACTTTTGCAGGCTTTCACAGACCATGTAACACTTCTGGAACAAGTGTGTAAAATATTACAGAAACAGTAAAGATTGTATTTTTTTCTCCTTTCCCCATTGCATCTTACGTGAGAGATTGCAGACTGTTTTCCAGAGTTGGTATTGACAACAGTACATATAAATGAAACCATAATTTGTTAATTTCTTCAGTGCATCTTTTACGGAATATCCCCTCTCCGCCTCCGAAAAAGGCACCAAAAATTAAAATAAAAAAGTTGAGGTTATAACTAAAAGCATAATATTATGAATTATATCTCACTTAAGAAAAAAATTTCTCTAGTTCTATGCTATGAGGTATTTGTATGTTTTGCAAGCAGTAGAGCATCTCTGTGGTGTCACTTTCATCTGGAAAAATTCAGCTCTAATTTGTAAAAAATGTTGTTATCTCCTTTTTAATGCAGTTTTATTAGCTATAATTGCAGAGATAAATTATTCATTTTCTTCAACACCAAAAAATTACCAGAAAAACAATCCAGGTTAATTATCAAGAAGCATTTTAATATTGTTGTGATAAAAACTAGAAGAAAGCTTGTCCATACTTGTTTTTCCTATCGGCACACCCAGTTTGGGTTAGAAAGACAAAGTCAGAGCAGGGTGGGCTGGAAAGGAAGCCTGCAGAACTCCTGCCTCACAGCTTACAGATCGGTGCTCTCCTCTAAGGAGGGTTTTAAAGGCTTATGGCTTTGGTGTTAGGGCCAGAATCCTCTCAGTGTCCATTCCTGTGAGCTTTTCCATACCATCCCAACTTAAGAAAGGAATTTGGAGCCATGTTAAAGTTGTCCAGAGACAAGAAGTGGTCTCCAAAGTAATATTTATAAACTTTTAATAGTTGCTTCTTTCAGTGCCACCCCATGCTAGATCCTCTAGAATAAATAAAATTATTTTTACAACCACGTGATAGTACTATGATCTTTAATATGGTTTCAAACAGAATAAGGGTTTAATGTAGGGACAACAAAAAATCTCCTAAGCCTGAGGAAAGAACAGTATGTCTCAGATGGTTGCTTGAACGGTGCTCTTCACCAAGCTTGTTATATCTTATTTATGTGGATGAAAATTTCATCATTTTCTCTGCCTTCTTACCTTTAATTACTAATGACTATAGCGTATATGACTGTCAGAGTGGGTGATTTTATTTACCAGATTTGCTTGTATTCTGTGTAAGTTAATTATTATTCTGACAATATTGCAGCTTACTAATTAGTGGCAATAAAGGCGCTGGAGAGTTTGGAGTGAAGGTATCTGATAAGAACCATCAAAGTGCTTGTTTGTCATCTATTTTTTTATTCAACCTAGGTAAAGTGAGATAATTATTTTTTTAGAAATGTTAACTGAATATTTAGAAATATTATATCTTGTGTAATAAACCTAAAATAATTTCTTCCCTCCCCCCCCACCCTGGTTTTAATAACAATTCATTTTGTGAAGTTTCTGAATTCAGCTTGTTTGAAGTAAATTCACTTTATATGAAAAACTGGTCTCCATTTTACTAGTGTTGGAGAACCACTTTCAAGTGACAGATAATTGTGCCCAAAATTTATTTTACAGTTTAAAATGTTGAACAGTCATCTGGTTTTGTATATATCTTTGTTGATCATGGTTTTAGTTCCATTTTGTTGGCGGTGTTTTGGTTTTATTTCCTCCTTGGAGAAGAAACATTCCAGTCAGTAACATCAAATAAACCCTAATCAGTGATGAACCCATAATCATTTATGGACCTCATTGCTCTATAATTCCCTGAAAAGAGGTCATAGTGAGGTGGGGGCAGACCTCTCATACCATGCCTGCAGTGGGAGGACCAGAGGAAATGGCCCTAAGCTGAGACAGGGGAGATTCAGATTAGAGAAAATCTTTCCCTCCTAGGGTGGTCAGGCATTGGAATGAGCTGCCCAGGGAGGTGTGGAGTCACCAGCCCTGGAGGTGTTCAACAGGCATCAGGATCTGGCACTGGGTGATGTGGTTTAGTGGTTTAATGGTTACAGTAGGTAGTGTTGGGCTGATGGTGGGACTGGATGATCTTAAAGGTCTCTTTCAGCCCTGATTCTATTATTCTATGTTTCTATGAACTGTGACTACATTGGTCAGATTTGCTAAATTTTATATTTTTGGGCTTTGTTTCAAGATGGTTCTTCAATTAGTGATATTCAGTTTTTCTTTCTGATGCTGAATTTCAGCACTTAGACAAGTACATCAATACCTGGAGAGCAGTAAGTACCTAAAGTGGATGATTTATCCCTTCCTGGCACTGCTGTAAAGAAATTGGCTGAATTCTCTAAGGAAATATATTATACCTTTCAGTGACTACTGAAGTGTCCTTGATTGTCCAGCTTTAAGACAGCATTTCAAAGTCAGGTGATGTCACCTGAAATGCAGTCAGGAGATGCACTGCATTTCCCATCTAAACAGACTAGTGTAATTCCCTCAAATTACAGGAAGCCCAGAATCCAGCTTCTGTATCAAGCCAGACATTTATGCAACAGGATGTGAGATCTACTCAACCAATGCTGTAGTCATCCAAACACCTCCCATGTGGTGAAGAATTTACTTCAAATTACCTCCTCCTTTGGGATTAGTAGGGCCTTCAGGGTTTGTCCAAGAAATCCCTGGGACTAGGCAGGGCTTTGTCTGGCCCTCTCACAAATTCTGTTGCATTAAGGGACATAAATAACAGTTTCTTTGCCTAATTGCTAATCTTTTTGCTAATTTTGCAGAATAAGTGATTAAGTATCTTCTGTAGCAAGCTGTACTTGCTCTGGCTGGGATGGAGTTAACTTTCCTCATAGCAACCCATATGTTGTTGTTTTGGATTTGTGTCTAAAACAGTGCTGGTAACTAATGTTTTGGCTTTCACTGAACTGTGCTTGCACAGCACTGAGGCTTTCTCTTTTTCCCACACTGTCTCCTTCCCCCCAAGCAAGTAGGCAGGCTGGGAGTGGGTAAGAAGCTGGGAAGGGACACAGCCTGAACAGCTGATCCAGACTGGTTTAAGGGATATTCAATGCCATATTAATATTATGCTCAGCAACAAAAACTGAAGTGGAGCAAAAGAAAGGGATTTTCATTTTGGCTTCTACGGTGGCCTTTGCTCAGAACTGGTTGGGCATTAGTTTGCTTATAGGAGGTGGTGAGGGACCTTCTTTGCATCTTTTATTCTTTTTTTTCTCTTTCTTTCACTTGAAAAATTGTCTTGACTTGACCCACAGCTTTTCTTAGTGTTTTTTCTTCCTATTCTCTCCCCTGTCCCCCTGGAGCAGGAGTGAGTGAGCACTCACTTGGCTGCTGCTAGTGTCAACCCAGCACAGCTCTATCTGGCCCAAGGGATTCAAGATAATCACAGACCTGAGCAAAGTGTGCTAGACTGAATTTAAAGCTGTTATAGGAGTTTTTCTCTGACTTGGAGGGCTGTTACTTTCTGTTGGTGGTCACAATGTTGACTTATTTGCTCCTTCGCCTGACCTGTTGCTGTTATGATCCAATTTTTTGAAAGCACTTCTGCCTGAATAGAGGCGCAAATGAGATCATATGTCAAAGTACAGGGGATTTTTAACAGTAATTGTGAGGTAGAGAGATAGAAACAGGAAAGTGGGGGGGGATAGGGGGAGGTAGTGACAAAGATCAAGAAGATGATAGTCACCACCTCGCGGATCCTGCACTGTTCCTTCCTTTCCCACAGCCTGCCACAGTGGGAATTTTTGTCTGGATGCATTAACTAGAGTGTGCTCACCTCTGCTAGGCCTGGAATTAGGGCCTTCCTGACAAGTTCCTCTCTTCTCTATGTATCTCAAGTTGCTGCTGTGGTGGCTTATGGCAAGTTCCTTCTGTGGCCTTGACAGAGTTTAATGCAGTTGTGATTTTTAAGTCTCTTGCAGTTGCTCACTCCCTTTCTTACTGTACGTTCAGTTCGAGGGATTGTTTGTGACTGATTTCTGCTTTCGCAGTTTGCACTGCTTTTAGGTTTTTCTCTTCACTTGTAAAATTGTCTGTTTCAACTCACAACTTTTTCTTTCTTTTTGCCTTCCCATTCTCTCCCCCATCCCACCATAGGGAAGGAGTGAGTGAACAGTTAAATGAGTGATGATAGTTCGCTGACTGGCATCAACCCACTGCACAAGCCAATCCTTTAAATTCAGCTGTTATCAAATGAATAGAATTACAAATTGAAGGTGTATTCCTTATTTTACACCATATTTATATCAATGAAACCAGTAGGACTTCAGAGTTTTATATCAGAATGTTTTTTATTTGAGTTTTTCCCAACACCAGTATCAATGAGCAAGACACAAACATTTATGCCAGTGAGACCATGAGCTGGACCTGCATCACATGGAGTTGGTAGTGTGGCACTGCAATGTCCAGAATCAATTCTCAGCAGAGCTCAGAAGAGAAATATATTTTTTCTACTAGACTTGCTGGTTTGTACTTTCTCTGCTTTTACTGCACACTACACTACAGCATTATAAGCAGTTTAAGCCTATAATGAAGAGCAAAGTTGGTTGTAAATGGGCTCCACTTTCCTTACTATATATGTTTCTTAAAAGCTAAAAATGCACATTTACTGCTGCTTTTGCAGATGTTTTGAAATACAAGCAAATATATTTATGTGTATTTATATTTACTCTAGAGATGTTTTAATTTATTCTGCAATTTTTGAAAAAAATTCTTAATTTTCCCTAAGTATTTAAAATAATTGAATTAGCTTAAGTTCCTATTCCAAATGACTGAGACAGAAACTGATTATTTCATCGAAAATAATTACTAAGAGTAGATTTTATTTGGTTGTTGTTTTTGTTGGGGTTTTTTCCCCTGGTTAATTAAAATTAGACTGCAGTTTAAATTGCTTTGGAACCATGCTACAGCCATTTGCTATATACTACAGTACAAAAAGTAAAAGTGTCATGTAAGGCCAGCATGTGCTGTCAGAAACATTCGATGTTCGTGCCAAATTTCAGTGGAGGGTGACACTAACTGGATTTTCTACTAAAAAAATCTTTCAAGTAAGAGCAAATGTTATGGTTTAACCATAGAAAAGGTGCATGAACATGAAATGTACACAGACTGAGCTTCCTCTTCATTTTAGATAATTAAGCATGCTGAACTGTAACAGTCTTGTCAGTCCTGACCTGGAGAGACTCCTAATTTGAAATACGTTTTCCAAATTACAAAGATGATCAGAAATTTGTAAAAACAAGTTGGAAAAAAAAAAGGTTCCTTTATTAAGTTGGTATGTGGTTGTGTTTAGTTTCTTCTCAAGTAGAAGTATGTTTTTCTCAAAGTGTATTTTGAAATAATATTTTTTAATAACACAATTGCAAATATTATTTTTATTTTATAAATTAGGCTTTAGAAAATGCTGCTAGTGAATAAAGCTGCCATCAAGTATTCTATGGCATCTGGCTGCTTGTATAGATACAGTTGCAATTTTAATTACAAATAGTATAGGAGCAGATTGTCTGGGATCTAAATGGATCTGGCAGGGCAGCAGATAATAGATCTCTTGGTTATGAACAGACCAAGAATGCTATTGGTGTCTGTAGGTTTAGGATTGGCAGGTAGAATAAAGTGCCAGAGTAAACAGGAATTCCTGTTCCTTCTGCTTCTCTCCTGTTGTATTCCCTCCAGTGCATTTCCACCATCCCACATCTGCTTCATTTCCCCACACCCACATTTCCAAATTATTGAAGTCAAATCTATACAGGCTTTTCCATCACAGGCAGACTGATGAATTATTTTGCACAGCTGTGACATTGTGTTTCCGTATTTCAGGGACAGGAAAATGAGTGAAGGAATGCACAGCCTTGTTCTCATATCACACCAGGAAAAGAGAAATATCAGGAAGCAGGGAATGAAGGCTGTTCTAGATGCCTGATGCCTGCAGCCTTCATAGGCTAAACAAGGAATGTCTAAACAAGGAAATACATACAAATGTGGATGAATTATCTTCCCTGGAAATAAACACCTTTTCTGTTTTAAATAGATATGAAATATTGTTTTTAGAAGTTATTAGGACATTATAATTAGGTAAAAAAATGTAATCCACCAACACATCAGAGTCATCAGTAAAATGCCCATGGAATTTGCTTAGACCACAATTTTCTGTGTGATTCTTGTCCTAAATATCTTTTAAGAAAGTATTCCACTGGATGGTCCAGAAAAATGCTGAGCTCCTTGAAGTCAATGCTAGAGAGAAGAGCAACACTTTGCCATGTGTAGGAAACTGAAAGTGAACCTCTGGCAAGACAAATACCATGACTGACATTGTATGACCATCAGTAGGTTAATTCATCTTCCTTTGCCTCATTTTTCCTATTAAGAAAACAGCAACAATACCTGACCTGTTTCAGAAAGTTTAAAGATTCATGTTTAAAGATTAAAAATATAATAAAAACAGAATTAAGATATGGGTGATATTCTGAAAAGCATGAACAGCACAATGATAAACTGAGAACATCAAAAGAACTGAAACAGCTCAAGCATTATTTCTGGGTTGTCATTTCAGGGATTTGTGTACATGCACACGTCATACACAAAATAGGCAATTCGCTGCATAGTTTTATTCAATTCAAATATTTTATAACAACAAGAAAACAAAAGCAGCAAACCCAACAAAAATAACAATAGCAAAATGCTATAAAGGTTTATTTTCTGCAATTGTGTATATACATCACGAAAATAGCAAATTTTCCATCCCCATTTTTATTGTATAAATAATAGTTTATTAAGTATGTATTGGAACATATATATTTATATGATACAAATACAGCATGGATTTGGTATGAGCTAGTAATTTGTTAAAGTCAGATATTTGTAGAGGACATGATTTCCTGACAGCTCCAGCTTGTCACCCCATTTTCAGTAAGCAATGCAGTGAAGAAGTTGGCAGTAGTAAGATCAGCAAGAGTTCTTACACGATAAGAAGTGGCAGTTGCTCACACTGATCCTTTGAAAAAGAAATGCACTGAAAGGATACTGTCAGAATTGGTAGGCTTGAAGTGTGACCTACCTTGATAATATTTCCCTACAGCAAAGCTTACTGTAAAGATTGTAAACACTTAAGGCAATGGGATTTGACAGAAGTAATAGAGGGTTGCAATTCGGGAAATTTTGATTTCTGGTCACTCTGCCCCTGACAGTATGTGCCCTGACACAGGGCGAGTCACTTGGGGTAAGTTGTACCTCTATGACATCTCTTTATTTTGGTGGACGTCCACTTTACTCAGGGCAAGCATCTGCCAGATTTCCATAGCATGAACTCCTGCAGCATCAGAGCAGGTACCACTTCCAGGAAATGGTGTCTTTTTCAGCTCCATAAGCCACCAAAGTCATCCAGCCAGTTCTTACACAGACTCCATGAGAAGTTAGGCTTTTCCCCCGCTTTTCTCAGGAGCCTGGGTTGTACAAGTGTACTGACTAGATTTTATGCTTTCATCTTTCTTACTGTGCAAAATGTGTGCAGTAAAACAGGGCATGCATTACTGTCAGAACTGATGTAGATGTTTACACAGTACAACATACATTTACACTTTTGAATTCCCAATTTCTCTGAAAGATTTGATCTCTTATAGATTTAATGTGGCTTTCCTTTTTAACTGAAGGAAAATTTTCTCTTTTACTTGTTAAACTTGATATTTCTGAGATTAAATAATTCAGTGTCATGAATATCCTACGCCCCTCTACTCTGTATAAATTACAGGTATTTTTTGAAGAGATAAATTATATTACCCCTACTTAGATCAAAGTTTCTGTCTAAACTTTTGAGAATCTTCGAATAAAATATTAAAACCCTGGGAACAACAGAGCTTTTATAACTTTAGCTGCTTAGGTAGACATATCTTTTTACCCAGCTCAGAACATCTCTCCTATAATATTATGTGTCTGTAACTTTACAACAAACATAAATCAGAAATATGAGCCATGACACAAGAATTTCTCACCAATTATCATCTTCAAAAATGAATAGATAAAAACGAAAGTGCGGTATTTTTGAATGGTGTCTTAAATTATATGTCCACAGATACCCGTTTTTACAGCGAAAGTAATTGCACTAATTCTTTTCTCCAGCACACTTCCAAATTAATAGTACATATAATTACCAGGGTAGGATAGCCTCAAATTTTATAACAAAATTTATCAATTAAAATATATTTTGAAAAATATCTTTACATAAAAATGTCACAGCAGTTATTAGGGAGCTGAAGATTTCAGCTTCCCTTGTTGAAATCTTCCTGCTTTAACATTTCTGAATCATTTCAATGATTTAATATGTCTATAAGATTATAGACTTCTTATGGGAGGGGTGTATCCCAGAGAACTGATAATCTTACCCCAGAAACAGTTAATCATGGATAATTTGCACATACTGTTATTATTTATATTTATTGCAGTGATGATGCATGGAAACAAACAAGAATAGTGCCTGATTGTACTAGACAAAAACAAAGCAAAAAGGAAAAAAAACAAATACCAAGAAGGATATGTGCTTCCCATTTGCATGCAGCAGATTTCAGTCTGGGTGAAATACATGCAGGGGAAATGAATATTTCACAGAATGTTGTGTAAGCAGAGCTAGAAGAAAATTGACATTAATTCCATGGCTGTAAGCGGGGGAAGGAGGAAAAGGGAGAAGGTAAGAACAGGATGGGAAGGAAAGGAGTCAGGGGGGTGGGAGTGGAGCTGGGGCTGCAGGGAGCACCCTGGTACCTGACTGGCACAGTCAAGCAGGTTCTCTCCCCCAGGGTCCCTGCCAGCATGTGAGAACAACAGAGGTGTTTCTTGGATGGCAGGCATCACCCCAGAAAAGCTCCCTTCAAAGCTCACGGTGCTGCCAGCACTATACTCATCTTCCTTTCTCACAGGAGATGGAAACAGGGCAGAAAAGGATGCAAAAATAAAATACTGTATGGAGCTTCCTCAGCAATCACCTCAACAAATGTGGATTTCTCAAACTGATCCTCAGCTTAGTCATTGCATGGTGTTCTGTTCCCTCGCCTTGCTTAAGGGATTCACGTCAAATAAATACATTTCTGCAGTTGTATTTACTGTTTCCTGGCAACCACCCACCTTGGAAAAATAAAACCCTGTGCAATGAGGAAGAATGGAAAGCCATCTCCTACCCCCTCTACCCACCTCTGGCAAGGCTTTCTATTCTTAATTCCACGTGCAGTAAGACAGTCTGTATCTAAGTTACTTTCCTGAGATAATGGTTATGCAAGTTAGGGGCATGTCAAGTCAGCTTTTTATTTAAACTCTACAAAGCTTAATCATATGAATAATTCTAATTTATAAAATTAAAGATGTGACGTTTTCCTTTCATTTTCTCAGCGTGCTCATGCAGATGGTCTCTTTCAGAAAGGAAAATGAAACAAATTTTTAAAAGGTGACTTCGTACAAATAGCTTTCTCATATAACATGAAAAAATATGGCAGAATATTAATTGAAGCATAAAATTAGTGATGACAGAACATTAAACAATAAACAGCTTTTGTGAGTTACTTAAATTCACATAATGGGGGTTTTTTATTGTATTCCAACAAAATGCATAGGGAAAATATATGCAGACATTCATCCAGGAAGCCATCCTGAAGAGTTCATGGGGAGTTCACTTGTAAAGGGACACCAGTGCAGTCTGTGTGTGTTTGTGCTCAGCTGTGTGAAAGTGTGGATTGCTCAATCTGTTGTTTCTTTTCCTTTTATTGTAGTCAAATGTCGTGCCTCTCTTGTCCTTTATTGTACAGTTAACTTATTCTTGGGCATTACTAACAAGCACGTTTGAAGAAAGCTTCAAGAAGGTAAACTAAAGGATGCCAGCAGTGAACCACACCAAAACAAAGGTCTTTAGTTCTCTGCTCTGATTTCAAGACAGACTGCAACAAAAGCATAGAGGAGAGCAAATATGTATTAGTTCCCCAGTATATTCTTCTAAACTTAATCATTAACTTGTACATCAGGGACTTGAATCCTCAAGCTTAACTTTTTTTAGGGGAAAAAAAGAGACTAATGCAGCTACACACAACTAGTATAAATTATTGTAAATTGTAAAGAGTAAAAATCAGATAACTTCCTGATATTAGGTGAGGTTCACCAAAAGCTTAACGACCCACGGAGAAGAAGAAAAAAAATGCAGTAAAAACCATTGAATCACAAAATCATTTAGGTTGGAAAAGATTCTTAGATTGCCAAGTCCAACCATTAACCCACCATTGCCAAGTTCACCACTAAACCATGTTCCCAGGTGCTCCATCTATGTGCTTTTCTGAACACTTCCTGGGATGGTGACTCCACCACCTTCCTGGGCAGCTTTTTGCAATGCTGGACCACCACTTCAGTGAAGAAATTTCTCCCAATATCCAGTCTAAACATTCCCTGGTGCAACTTGAGGCCATTTCCCTTTGTCCTATTTGTTGGGCCCTTGGTGAAGAGACCAATGCCCACACCTGACTACAATTCCTTTCAGGTACTTATAGAGAGCATTAAGGTCTCCCCTCAGCCTCCTTTTCCCCAGGCTAAACAGCCCCAACTCCCTCAGCTGCTTCCCTAAGCAGGCACCAGCCTCAGCGGTGCATCCTTTGTGCAGAGATAGAATCACTCATGTTGGAAAAGCCCTCTTTTGGATCACTGAGTAGAGCCATAAACATTGTGCTGCACCATGAGAACAGCACCCACAAGTGGCTGTTTGGGTACACATGGGTGTCCTGCAGATCCCCAGTGGCAAACAGTTCTGCATGGCATGGCACAGCGAGGCCTGTGATCCAGCTGAGAGTTCAAGGAGCCACTGTCTTCTAAAAGGACAGAAAGAAAGCTTAGGGAAAAGGAAGGGAGACATCTTTCTTCCCAGATTTTCTAAATATCTTAAATTTTCTTTCCTTTCAAAAGAGGTTGGCCAACAGTAAGAAGACAGTTTAAATTAGCATGCTGTTGGTGTAATTAAGCTTATAGTCTAGCTGCTAGATTCTATCCAGCTTGCAAGGAGAGGAACAGCTGAGGCAGCAGTTTTAATAACACCTGGTCTCAGTGATTTGCAATGGGATTTAGACATACAAGTCTATTGTAGCTAATGTCACAAATACATTGAATGCAAAAAATTCTGGAAAGTACTGCAAAACTATGTTTGGAGGCAGGAACAGCAGAAGCTTTTCTTTTAAGAGACTATGTAGAGTAATCCTATTTACTGTGGGAAGAAAAGCAAAACTTTACATCATATGGTATATAAGTTTATGAATCATATAGACCAAAACCTATAGCCCTTTTCAATACCAGAAGAAGAGGCCATTTAAAATGAAAATGCAACAGATTCAAAATGAGAGGTCCTACTTTTAACATGTAAGTAGTCTGTGGAACTCTGTACTACATAGAATAGTGTTCATGCAAATAAAATTCTAGGATTTAAAGTAGTATTTATGTAAGACTATGAACAGTCTGTGGGATTGAAACGAAATAGACTGTTAAACAAACTATTTCAGTGTACTGAGCAAGCAAGACATTTTCTCCCCAACTTTTTTTTTCTTTCCATCTCTAAAACAAAGACTTGAGATTTTCATTTAAAGTTTACTTAAAATCTTTTTATGTTCTAATTAGATACTGGGTTTTTCTGTGTATGCTTGTGTCAAAAAATCCAACCAGAAGTAACACTGAATTCTCATTTTCCTAGTACAATAGAAAAAAGATGCGTGTTTATGGTAAAATGGAGAATCTCATAAGGGGAGGAATCTTACAGATGTAGATGGTATTTCCTAGTGATTAAAGAAATACATGATTTATAGTAAGAGGGAACTTGATGTACTCAGGCAGCTGCCAGATGAAGAATGCAGCAAAACACAAAGTGTCTGACACTGCTTGAAGTTGTTTTTTTCTTGCAAAAGGGAGGGACAAAAAGACCTTTTCAGTTTGACTCTGATCACTGAAATGAATTAGTTCATTCTGACTCATGAGACTCCACGATTCTCAAGGAGAAGGAACATCACAACAGAGACAAGAAGCCTAAAGAAAGCAAATTTAAAACTCCAGGGACTGGTACGTTAGACTACAAGAGGAAAATCTAAATTTTTTTTAAAAGAGAGGCTTGGGAGTGTTCTGAATTCCTTAATGACATTATATTGAGGACACATTAATATTTTTCAATGCAGAATGTTGGATCAGAAGTTTAAAAAGGAACCATCATGACTGAATCACAAACTGTTCAACTACATGAAGCTCAAGCTTAAAGTAGAAACAAGTTTAGTTTATTAGAGATAAGTACAGAGGGATGCTCACGTAAGTGGACAGAAAATCAGGAAAACAGAAAGCTTTCCACAGCTACCAGGAGATGTAAATTATATGATGGCAACATTTTTTTTTAATTTTATACGGACCAAAGCTCTGTTTCTATCACAACTGTGTTTTATTGTTGCAATAGACAACCTTCTGTTGCCTGTGAAGTAGTACATCTTTTTTCCCTTAAGCTTTGGATGATCTTGGATTTCCATCTTTGAGCCAGGCTAGGAATAAAACTGATGCATTTTTCTGTTGAAAGAAAATTCAAATTATGCTTCTAGTAGTTGTCATTTTTTCAACTTGAATTGCAAAGTGTTCCCCTTACTTTTTATTTTTACGCCAGGTAATGCATGGTGGGAATAATCTGAAAAGCTTGAAATCTCTATCTTATGCTGCATAAAAAAGTGTATTCCTCTAGAACAAAGATATCAAGGCCTGGATTAAGGAGATCAAATTTTAATGTAGTCAAAATTAATTTTTTTTCCAACACACAGCAGTAGTGTAATTGACAGATGATTATATATCAGCCTTTGCCAAGAATATTGCTAAGCACTTTAAGTCTGGCAAACTCTGTGTTACTTTGTGATTGGTAGAAAAATCTATAATTTTCTCTTGGGGAAAGGCCAATCTTACATCAACTCAAAAGTTACACCATGCTCTTTCCTTCACAAAATTCCAGCTGCACACACTGGATGGGCTCCTAAAAAGCTGGATTTTATTTATTTTTAATAGAATTGAAAATTCATTTAAGGAAACGAGCTGACCAAACTTGACTTTCCAACTCTTAATATCTTTGAAGATGTTAAGATAGTCTTGGCTTCACCTCTGGATTTCAACTCACAAGTGAGTTATTAAATTAATGGTAGCAATTCATTATCAAGGATTACAGCAAGTCACTGAGCCTCTGTAGCCCTTTCCCCTCACTATCTCTGAGTCTGAGTAAGTTTCTGCTTGTGCAGCCCAAATACTTACACTCTGAAAAGCTTTTGGTCATACACTCTTGTGATTATTTTGTTTGGTCTAACGGGATATTTGGGATTTTGAAGGCTTTTTAAGAAGTGTGAACGACTGTAGATGGCAATTGCTTGAGGAGTATCGCACATTGCCATACCATGTTTGTGATGTTAAGATTATTTGTATACATATATAGAAAGAAACTGCTGAAATCAATCTCACGAGAAGTTAGTATTTTTAAATAGTCAGTGTTACTGTGTTATTCAAGTAATAGGTTAGCACCCTCCTCTCCAGAAGAAGGCATTGACCATCTCACGCCGTTAAGGCATGTATAAGTTTATCAGGGGTTTCCTTCAGTGACCAAATAATTTTGCAGCAACTGGAATTTGAGAAAGAATAATTATCAAATCTCATGAATTCGTTATTTAATGCAAATTTAAAAAAGTATTCAAATTTTACTGAATATTCATGCCTTTTTTTTGGTCATTGATCTTTTCACAATTTCCTCTTATTAGCTTGGGTATGGTTTGAGGGTTTTCTAAGAGGTAAACACTGTTCACCCTCATGTGTACAGGCAGGCTGATGAAGCTTTGATATTTTTAATTCAAACTAGAGGAAGATATCATTTAAGTCAAGTAATAATTGTAGGCCTTGACCGATTTGACACTGCATGCCTAGAGGGAGTTGCATCTAATCTGCTATTGAATAGCTGGTTGCCACCTCATCCTCTTGATATCTGAGCTGAAAATGCACTGCTGGTAGACGGCCCAATTGCTTCTACTTGAGTGACAAACTATTTAACTGATGCTAACTACAAGGGTATTTTGGGGCTGTAGAAACAAGAACAGAGAACCATAGGAGGGTACAGTTAATTACAAAAAAAATTAACTGACCTATTCTGGCCCATATTTCTTGCTAACCTGTCTTAGTTATTTTTCACTGATCAAAATAATTACATTGCAGTTATGCATACATTCAAACACAAGTCATTTGCTGTCTCAATGAAAAGAGAGAACAGCTGAGATCTGTTAATCCTCTTCTTTAAAGTAAATGAAACAGTCTCTTTTCTGTCAGTTGCCATCCTTTAGGACAAATAATCCATGTACTTCATGCAGAAAAAGAATCAAAAATGCCTTCATCATGAAATATGCTTCTTTGAAAAAGTACTTCTGGAATACTAGTGCAAAAACTCTTCTGAGACAAAATTGGTAAAAGTTCTTTTTTAATGAAAGGATAGCTTTCCCAAAGTGCATCCACATTCTGATTATGATTAGAAGGTGTATTTGACTGCAGAGAGTCCAGATCCACATGTCATTAAAAGGACAAGCATAAGGAACCTTTTCTTTTCTAGAAACAATGCAAATGCTTAATTAGGATTGTAGTTATCTCTGGGGTGACAGTACCTTTACATATATCCTAAATGACATTTATTACCAGAACCTCATGCATTCAAATGCAAGAAAAACTGGGGAGCATCCTTAGCTGTGAGCACTGCAAAGGAAGCTCAGTAATGAATCCTGGCAATGAGGCTCTAATCATTACTTTCATGGCAATTATGCAGTGTACTGAGCAGGACTTCAGCTCACAGAGAAAGATGGACAATGAATACTGAATTTTAACCTGCCTTTTAAGACATTCTAAACTAATTTAATTGGGATCACATAATTACTCAAAAGGCAATCTCAAGTGCATTATCATCCTCCTGTGTCAGCCTTGCATGCCTTGTTATCCTGTTAGAGTGTGTCAAAAAATTGTCACAGGAGACTGAATCTTACAGAGGATAATAACCCTACTGCTGCTTCCTCAAGCCTTAAACCTGAGATTTGAAATAATGAGAGGACACTGCTGCTGGGAAGAATATTTTTTATTTTGGGGGGATTTTTTTTTAAGCTAGACCACCCATTTACATCTGTCATAGGGTTTTAAAAACAATATTTTGAGCAGTGGAATCTTCATGGGTTTTGTTCACTGATTTATTATGCACTATTTGCAGAGGTATCAAACAGTCCTTTGCTTGCTGGGCTATATATATTCCTAATGATCCCTTTCCATCTCTGTAAAAAAGAAGGAACATGGAAATTATAGTTCTTAGGATGGCATCTCATCTGTTTTTTACAGAAAGTTTACAAGTAGAATAAATTCTGACTTTCCTTTCCCTTTCATTTGAATCCACAATGATGTTTGATAGCATACTGCAGCAATATATGTCTTGGTGTTACTGTTTGTACCATTTGTTACCAAAGAGAGAAAAAGGCACATGAGCATTACCAACTAAATTCCTTATTTACTTGTTATTCATGCCCACTCTCAAAAGCTTTGAATTCTACAAAAATGAAGGAATCTGATGGAACAGCTAAGAGAAATAATTTTCAGACACAGTCTTCCATCAAATTCAGCTTTTATGTGTCAAAAAGCAAGATAATAAAATTCTTCTGCCACTGCCATCAGTATTTGGACTGGGAGCTTGATGCACAGGGACATTGTCATTGCCACTCTGTTCTCAAAAGCAAATATTAGACTGTCTTTCCTGCATTTCTTTTTACTTGGTAATCATTTATTTTACCAGCAGCAACTGTAGCCCTTCCTGAATTACTCCCTCCCCATTTCCAGGGGCCATAGGTAACCATGTTTTATATCCACAGACACTGTAATTTCTAACACTACTGCCCAGCTGGAAGTCACCGTGGATTCTTAAATTTTACCTGCACATTCATTGCTTTGCATTCTTTTGCCAGACCATACAAAGTCCTGTATAGCACGGATGGTGTGGGATTCAGAAAGGAGAAGCATCCCTTTTCATTTTGCTAATTTTCTGGGTGACTCTTTTAAAATCAGCTGAAAGAGAGACAAGCTATGGCTGACAGCAGGCTTGGCTTGAACAAAAGAGATCAATCTATAACCAGATCAGTCACTGCCGCAAGTGCTCCCAGCAGCATTCATATCTTTCTACTTGAAGTGCTTCCATTTGGAACTGCTATGCACAGATTTTCTTTCCTCTCCACTCTTATCAGCAATGGTGATTTGATGTCAGGTTTTAAGGACAAGTAAATCAGCATAGAGCAATTTAAAAATGACTGAATTACTCTGTTTTCTAAAAATTTTTCAGACAGAATACCCAGGTAATCAGGAATAGTTATAGATCAGGTTTAATGTGGTGACTGCGCATAGCTTTCTGACCCATAACTGAGAGTGGATGCACTCTAACAAAGCTAGTTCACCATATTATAGGCTCAGAGTTGAGGGAAGGGCATTATTGGCACACAGTGCTCCATGTAGAATCCAGCTGAATCTCTCCTTGCTGCACATCGAGAGAAATATCTGAGTGTATTTTTGTGACTGGATGTGACAGAGAAAATTGGCAGAATTTAGGGGCAGAAATGCTGGAGTATAAAAAACCTGTGAGTCATGATGGCATTGCTGATGTGGTGAGAAGCAATTAGGACCTCCCTAATGCAGTAAGGGCTTAGAGCACTTGGGAAAGAACAATGGCTTCATCCTATTTTGACTTCTTAGGGGAGGGAAAGCAGATGAAAATCAGTAGAAAACATATGTCTTCCGTGGACAGAGAAGGCCACTGTAGGCAGAACACACCACCATTTCATATCTTTTTTTTTTACACTCCTAAGCACATAGGGTTAATTCGTCCCATTATCCAGAAACAATTAACACGTCAATGTTAATGTCATGTAACCAATGGAAATCAAGAAACTTACATTACAATTGAAAAAAAACCAACCGAACCAAAACTGATTGACACCATTACTGCTGTTTGTTTCCTGGCCAATACATGAAGAAAATAATTATTTAATATTTTATAACTTTGTCAATATATCACCACCATATATGATGTCTTTTTAATAAATGTCACTCGTGTGATCCGTAAACAGCAGTAAAATTTAGAGTTAATATAAAAATAAGTATGTACAATGTCCTTCAACTTGCTGATAACTAAAAACTACTACTGTTGTATCAAATTAACCATAAAACAAGATAGCTGTATGAGAGTTATACTATTTTAAGAAATTCTGTTTACATTTACTAAAATAAGATTTGAAAAAACTGCAAACCAAACCAAATTATACTCATTTAAAATGTTTTAAAATATTGTTTTTTAAGCACACATATTTTTAAACCTAAGCAGCTTTTCATTGCAAAAATTAAGAAGTTATTTCATATTTGCAGAAGTTTGGTCCGTATCTACTCACAAACTCCTCTAATTACCAAATAATTGGTAATGCATGTATGTATGTATGTATGTAAAATATGTCAACAGAAAAGCAAAACTTAAAAACGAAGCTGTTACCTCTCATCCTCATCTTGCATCAAACACAGACTAATTAAAATGTGTATTACCATAATCTAGAATTCATTGCATGTAATCCTCAGAAAAACGAATATATTTGTCTTTGTTTATTATTGCTTTGTTTTCTATCCTGGTTTGTCTTGTGCCTTCATCAAACACATAATAAACTGGATGCATATGAACAGGTGAAAAAATATTTTGGGGTTTCTCTTCAAAGGAGCTTTCTATTTTAACAGGTGTAACTCAGTCCTCAGTTGTTTTTTAGGCATAGTGGTAATAGCAGTAATTATATACTCGTTTATCAACATGCTCTTAATTGTCACTCACAGTTATTTACATCTGAATTCAGAAATTGTCCGCTTGTGCCCCTCTGGATGGCTCGATGGAAGCCTGACCGCTCTGGGCCACAGGCCGTGCCGGGCAGCCGGAGCCGGGCCAGCCGCCCCCAGAGCGGGGCAGCCGCCTCGAGGGGTGCGGGTGTGCTCGGAGACACGCGCCGGAGGAAAGGGGGCAAAGAGAGAGGAAGATCTCGGGATAATCCAACGCGACTTAACAACACCTCGGGGGGAAAAGAAATCTTTAAGGGTACACAGTCCGGGTTCGAGATTTTAAGGGAAGGAAAAAAGGGGCGGGGGAAGCCCCCACAACCAATTGGAAGTGAACACATGGGAGGTACCAGCAGCACAGTGCCAATAACAGGCAAGTAACAGGGAGGGTCCTTGTCCATTAACCAGCCACAGCCCAGGATGCACCGAACTTTCCAGAACAGGGGAGGCTCCTGCTCTGTCCCTCCGCCCCAAGGTCCGCCCCAGGGGCGGCTCCTATTCTGCTTCTCCGCCCAAGGAGCCGCCCTCTGAGTCGGATTCATTGAGCCATTGGGTGGCTAGGGCTTGATTGATGGGGACTGGGTACCTCTCAGCCGGCTTGATGGGCGGGGACACTACCACAAGAAATGGCATTTTACTTACTGGTAGGCAGCTGAACACTGTCACTTCTATAATTTATAACAGGACTAATTAAAATGAATGAGATTTCTATAATGTTCTTTTCAGTGTTTGCTGGCTGCTTGAGTTTTATTAAAATATTCAATGCAATAACAATAAAATCCTTATTCAAAGTAATAACAGGCATATATATTTAATTCAATGTTAACTTGCTTTCTGTTAAATTGAAAGTAGATTGAAAACTCTTTAATGGCACTGTGGGTTTGTTTTTCTTAATGTTTTCAAGTACTTCTCTGGAGGAGTGTCCTCATAGAATCATAGAACAATTTGGGTTGGAATGAGGCCTTGAAGATCATCCAGTTCCAACCCCCCTGCCAGGGACAACTTCAACTACACCAGGTTGCTCAGAGCCCCATCCAACCTGGCTTTGAGTTTACCAGCCCTGCTTCACCCTCCTGGTTATTCATCCCTGGAAACAAAGCTTTAAAGGACTTTTTGTGTAATCCAACTTATTGTTTCTTCATTTTTTCTTAGTTGCTAGGGGAAAACAAGGATATTATTGACATGAATTTCAACAGCCTGTAGCTGTCATTGTTTTTAATATTTTTTTGCCAAATGTCATTTTCAAAAAGTGCTACTGGTTATTTTCTACATAAACTACATAAATGGCTCTTATCACCTCTTTGCATCCATCTCTAAGGACAGTGCACTGCCCCCCTTTATCACAGTCATGGAAAGGCAGTAACAGCATTCAGTGTTCAACAAGGTTACCAGCTCTTCCACCATAACCAAATGTAGAAGACTATACTTTAATAAATTACTTGTTACCAATACTCTAAATATGCATTCTTGCTGTGGGGCCATTCTGTAGGACAAAGCATCAAGCTAATTAGCAACAGCACACATGCAAATGAAGTTGTTCTTCTTAAAGAACTTTGCATAATGCCCCTATGATTAGCAAAGCAATTAAAATAGCAATTCCATGTCATTATTAATCTTTTTAATAAATTCTGTATACTATTTAGTTCATTTTGGAAGTCCTAAATCAAAATATTTCTTTGCATTATATTCAAGACTTCGTATTGTTTCTTGGTTGTATTATTAGTTTGTATATTTGTAATTAATAGTTCCAGCCAATTAATTTAAAAAGTTTTCCATTGCTTCTCATACTTAAAAACAAACATTTATGAGAATACTGTCCTACTATGAAAAAGTGGCTATGGAATGGCTGTATCTTAATGACTCATTTTTTCTAGCAGGAGAGACCATTTGCATTATGAATTTCTATCCAGTGTCTCTTTATGAGAGACAGAAATAGACAGTTCTGAGCTTAAACATGAAGGAATGAAAATACTTTTTTATGCCCATTATTTCACCTGCACACAGTTTCATGCACAAGTAGCAGTGCAGTGAATTCAAACCCTTGTTTGCCGCTCACTGACCCCAGCAATAAAAAGCTGTGGAGGCAAGTACGCCTCTGTGCTGTACCTGTAAGGATCTGTTTCTCAAGACAAAACATCTTCACAGTCAGGAGGAAAGGTATAAGGTGAGAAGCACCAGCAGCCAGCCTTTCATCTGTTTGCTGAATCCCCTCTCTGCTCTGTGTATTAATGAGTCCATATGCCTAACACACCGATATCTTTAATTTATCAGTTTATAAAAAGTAAAATCAATTCTCTCTTCAGAAAGGGGCTGGTGTAACACTTCTTCCTGCTCTTTCTCATATCTTCGTGTGACCTGTGAGCCCTTCTCAAGATGAGAAGGAAAAGCTGAAGGTGTTGCACTGAAAGATCCTCTGTGTGGGCAAAGGGTGAATCATTTTGCTTTGGAATGGCATGACACAACCCAAGGTGGGAGACAACTGCTGGGAAACAGCTCTGCAGAAAAGGTCCATGGAACCCAGCTTAACATGAGCCGGCAGTGGGCCCTGTGGCAAAGGCAGCCCCAGCACCCTGGGCTGTGTTGGCAGTGGTGGAGCCAGCATGTCTGTGGAAATGATCCTTTCCCTTCGTTAGGCACCGGTGGGTCTGCATCCGGAGTAGTATCCAATTGCTAAAGAAAAGAGGGGGAGCGGGAGTGCTCTGGAGTTCCAGATAAGACCTCCCAAAGTGGCCTATGTTCTGTATGCCATGGAAAGAGAGAGGTTGTGTCCCATTCCATTTCACTTCACCACTGTGATGGCCAATTCACACTGGTACAGTTCATCTGGTATGAAAAGGAAGTTACTTGTGATCTCCTTGTAGCTGTGCTAGTTCCCACTCCACCGAGTGTCCCTCAGGATGAACCTCTAGGGGACTTCTACAACCGGTGCTATTTCATTCTCTTAATTTCTGTCAAGAAGGGAGGCGAGTCAGCTTTACACAAAATAGCCCAACCCCAAATGCTGAAAAAGTATCTCTATTTTAACTAAACATTAGGATCTACCTTGAATTCCCCTTTAAAAACAGTATTGAAAAAAATGTACAGGGCAGCCCATATTCTGCTCTGGTCATTAAGAGCCAGTACAATTTTTTTAGCTTTTCCTCCTATCAGTAAGTTCTTTTCTTTGCCTTCCAAATCAATATGACTGACTGCTTTTCCCGAAAGCTTCTTCAGAATGCTTTCTATCTCAGAGATTAGTGCACTGTATTGGTCTTTTATCCCATGTTCTTAAAGCCAAATGGTTTTCATTTAAAAATGGCACTATCATCTGGGAGCAGTGGAAAAATGAGCACTGGAAATTTTAGACTCCAAGATACTTCTTCCTTTGCTGACCGAGTTGTAAATTTGTATCATACCGTAGTTCCTAGCACTGCACATCTTTACATTGAATCAATACGGATGTGTTGGAAACTGAAGTGTGCTTTGATCTTATTTTCTTTCCCCCAAAGATAACTTATACAGAGTATGATATATGTGTAGCTCTTTTTCAGCTTGTTCTGTAGCTCAGATGTCACAATACACTTTGCTAAGCAATGCTGCTCAAGAAATGTGGGAAGAAAAAAAAGAAAATAAAGCAGCTAATAGTAGGGTGTTGGGGCTTTCCACTTTGTTTTTTTCTTTCTTTTGAAATTGGTTCTTGGAAGGGAAACAAAGCCCCTGAACATTTTTGAATATCAGAATTATGCTGCCTGAGCATTTTGGGTGAGAATGTGGGTATCTTTATGCCTGTACCCTGAATTCTCTCTCTGTCTCTCTTCACACTTTTTTTTTTTAAAGTTCATCTTTGTCTAAACTGACATCTCTCTGGGCAGTTTTTCATCTTTGCAAAAAACATTTTGATATTTACCTAACTCCGCTGTAAAGCAACTTATTCTCCTTTTGCCAATGATCTGCTCTGTGTAAGCCTCCCGAGGATCCATTCGAATAACCCATGACAGATTAAAGCTTACAGAAGTGTAGTAGGTATTTTGGGTGTGGTGCAGAGTACAGGGAAGGTAAGGGGTGGGAGGACATGAAGACAGTGCCCGTCCCAGCATGTCTCTGCTGCTCATGTGTGAAGGTGACAGATGAGCTTTGCTTGCTGAGGAGCTTGAGGACAGCACTGCTTGACCCCAAGCAGGAGATGAAAGGAGCTGTGTGCAAAGAGTAAGTTTGAGATTTTTACTTCTACTGGCTGCTCCGAATGTTTTCACTGGGGAATCCATGCCTAAGGTGTTTCTGAGTTTGGACCAAATGTTTCTGTTTCATCTAGAAATCTTTCAGTGTTTCCATCCATATTCAACTTTCCATTACATCTTCCAATTCCTAAATTGCTTAGAGAAGAAAAAAGAACCTTTTACAATGTCAATTATTTCCGAAGTCAAAGGTCTCGGTCTAGCAATAAGAACTGGAAGTTTGCAATGATTTCTCACATTTTTCAATAAGGACGAAGGAGGCACACTGCCATTTATAGGAATTTATTGCCAGCACAGTTTTTTTTGCTCCAATCTCTCACCAGATGAGCTACATAACTAAAGATAAACCCTTCAGATTACCTATTCTTTTTCACTATCTCAGATTTTACAAACAGAAAACTGCTGCAAAACATTTACCCTTCACAGGTAAATTACTTCTTCCCAGATTGGGTTCCTATTGCAAAATCAACGGAAATGCAAGAAATGCTACAATTCAAGCTTTTCAGAGGGTGGTAAAATACCACCGGAGAAATGAAACTGTGGAAGATGTCAGCCATCTGTTGTTTAACCCAACCAAAATGTATTTATTGCAATTCTTTCATGAGGACTATATCTTCAGAAGCCAACACAAGTACATTTGTTGACAGCAGAAGGCCTCCTTTAATTGTAATAGGAAGAGGAAACATTCCTCTTTCCCTGATGATACAGAATTTGGAGAAATAGTAATTTGTATCAACAAACCCAGAAACATCCTAAACGAAGAATCCAGCTAACAAACACATTGTACTCTCTTGTGTGGCTGACAAGATGTTCTGATATGACTCAGTCAGATGTTGGGTTATAAACAGAAGTCTGCAACACATACTTTCTTACTGACTCACTCCATTTCATCCAACATGATGTTGTCAGAAATAGGAAAGATGGCAGCAAAATGAAAATCAAATGTGAAAAAGACCTGAAAGAGTCTCTAAAAAATGCATATATCTTTATTAAATTTCAAGACTTCAAATAACTTTGTGTAAGTGCCTGTTTTAGTTTGGAAAAAAAAAAAGTCTGATATTAAGTGATTTATTTATTAAGGTATTAACAACTCTTCCAAAGCAAGTTAATCACCAAAATGATAGACATATTTTTCAAGCACGGATTTGACTGATGACAACAATCAGCAGCATAATAACATATTTGTTTCAAGACCAAAGTAAAATTAGAGATTCAAGAAGCTGTTGTTCTTTGGAAACCTATCTAAGTACATCACAAGGATTTTTTGATACTTCTAAAGTGAGAAAATTCAGCAGTTCTCATTGTACTGAAAATGAAGCCAATATTTTCAAATATGGAAAAGCAGGACACATAGAAATATGTCCTAGATTAAAACATTCTTTTAAAATAGCCTTGCAGAATAGCATTCTTCTGAAATGGCATTACCAAAAAAAATCAGGTGGATTAATGTGTTATAGCATTTGTGGCACAGAATTATACTTAATTTATTCTTTAAGTTATTTTTTTTCACCTTTTGTTTGTATCACCATAGGAAATTAGGTTTTTTTCCTCTTTTATTGTCCCTTTCTTTTTCTGGACAAGGATACACTTTACTTATAGGAAAGTGGGAAAAATAGTTCATTATTATGTTATTAAAAGCATTGGGAAACAAGACAAATTCTGCCTCTGGAAGTTGCGTTTCCTACAGTAATAATTTTTAAATTAATTTGAACTTGTGTTATGAAATTCTGGCTCCAATGAAGGGAAAGAAATATTGCTATTGAGGTAAATTGAACCAGGATGTCATCCATAAAGTAATTTCCTTCTTAACAGAAAAGCTGATTTAAATATGGAACTTACTACAAGCCCAGTAGAGGAACTAGAGTCAAGATCTGGGTGAAGGAAAAGCAATCTGATTTTTGATGCTTTTATCACCATGAAGGGAGAAGAGGGAAACAGGACACTCTCCAAAGTGGTACCAATAAAAGCCAATTATCCCATACCACAGTAATGTGTGCACTGTATATGGTGTCAAAATATTTTTGAAGCATTGATTGCAATCTCATTACCTGCAAGTCCCTTGTCATTAGAAAAGTTAGGTGCTGCCATCATTGTAATTTTCTTTACATGATGTCTGAAATGGATCTTTGAATTCATGATTAATTGAAACATAGCACAGGTTGTAGTCAAAATCTGTCTGGTTGTGAGACCAAGTTGGACTCTAGTAACCAAGAGCTTTTGTTTCTTCTTGCCATAAAGCTGCCATTACAAGTACAGTTTCTGGCCTCTGCACATGGGGGAATCAGTTTTCATCCATAGCTTGGTCTTTCCTTTGGAGTGTTTTATTCCTGTGAGCTTTTGTGGAAGAAGCATAGAAGCAGTGGGGTGGCAGCAGTCGTGTGGTTCTGTCAGTGGTGTGAAGATGAAGTCCATCAAGAAAGGGAGCAAAGACAAAATCAGAAGATACTGAAGATCATAGAATGAGTCTCAGGAAAACAGGCTGATGGATAGCTTGTGTCTGAGACAGCAAAGTGTTGCTGGATGCCCACAAGTAGTAGCAACAGTCAGAGTAGTAAACCCATGGGATACATCTGAATCTGTGCTGTCAGGTTCGTGTGTCCTGTACCTGCATGGACATGAATTGCAGTAAGCTGATCATAATGCATTTTTTGTATTTGAATACCCTTACATTGAGATAATTTCCAAATTAATTCATATATTTTAAATAAGTTGCATCTAAAGGCTGTGTAAAAAACTGCAAGAGCTTCCATACATAATAAATTGTGCTGTACATTTTTTTAATATTTCATAATTGTCATTAAGTGCCTTCTCTTTAATCCGCTTCTCGGTTCATCTTTAGTGATTTGATTGGACTGGGTATGTCAATCTTACATATAAACCCATATTTTCACCTATACCATAACAAAAAGTTAAAGCATGAAGTTTGGTGGTTTTTTGCAGCAAAGAACATCTGGCAATGAGCAGCAACATTTTCTGTTCTACAGCCTACTTTGAAAATTGCTCTTTTAGACAAGCAAAACTTCCTACATTGCACATTGCTTGTGTTTATAGGTTAGTAGAATTTAAGCCTTCAGATGTTTCCACTTACTGTCATCAAATAGAGCACACCTGAATGTGAAATCCATAACACCAAATTTTATTAATATTTAAAAGAAAATGCTATTACAAGCAAGAGTATGGTTCAATAGCCTATCAAATGAACAAAAGTATAATCACACAAGCACTGATGCTTATTTGATTCTGCTTTGTTTCCATAGTAACTATAAATAGCTAATTGTGGTATTCTTACAAATATTTTTGCTTTCTTTTTTCCCAGCAATGGATGGTGGTTGTTTTTTGGAGGGCAGGATTCTGTGCAGGAAATATCAACAAATTGCTTTATGTTGTTCAGAAGTCCAAGCTGATCTATTTATATAATTAACCTATATTATAGCTTAATGTATCCTAAGTTAATAATTAGAATAAATAGCATATTGTTGACTAGAAGTGTCTAGTGGCTTTCCACAGGACATGATTTTATTATCCATCTTGATTAATATCTTAATTTTTGCTGTGGAAGCTGGAATTATTCTCACATGGATGGTTTTTACTGACGATACATAAAACAGGAGAGAGAATTAATATGTGGTAGTATTGCTACAAAGAAATAATAAAACTTACATTGAGATTTAGTATTTATGTGAAAACTAGAAATTTAGCCTAAAAATATCAGCTTGAAAAAGAACGTGAACAAATAGACTTCCAGCAAAATAACACATTTTCGGCTAAAGACATGAAGCAAGGTCTAGCAACATTCTAAAATTTATTCCAGGGACCATAATGATGGACAGCAGGTGAAGTCAATCTTCCATGTAATACAGGTGCTCAGAAGGCTTACAAAACTTTATTCTGAGCCTGACAGGAATTATTTATATCTCAGTATGGAGCAGTGCAGAACTAGCATTCAGTGTAGGATATTTCTCTGGGACAATGAAACAGATGAGCATCCTGTGATGTAATCCTTACAAATAACATCAAATATTTGCACTTGGGATTCATTATGTGATTCTGTACATTTCTTAACAGAAATGCTTTGTTTTCTATGACTAGACCCAAGATCAAGATACCTAACTACAGCGATGCTTATAATTATGATTTATATCATTGACTGCTATAAGTACGTGCAAAATAGACCCCACGTGGAGCACCTTAAAACTCCACAGGGCTGCAAATTCACCTTTGTCTATGGAAAGGGTTACATGTTAGCACTATGAAAAACTTTAAACCCAGTGTAACAGGAGAGGGGAACTGGAGGGCTGCAGAGCCCCTGGGAATGCATCCAGATTTGACTCTGCTCTAAAAAGTGTGTGAGTTGTGTACTAAGATGCTGTTTGCAATTCTGTGAGGAGTTCATGGCTTTGCATAGTTTCATATGTAAAGCAGACCAAAATTTGTCAGTCTTGTTTGAGGTTTAGAATGTTTTATAATCTGGCTCTCACAGAAGTTCCTTAGCATGCACAAGCAGAACAACAATGAGGAAAAGTCAAAAAAAACAAGAACTGAACGCACTCTTTCCAGCAAGTGAGGATTTCAGTTTCACACTGCTTTACTAATGAGAAAGCAGCTAATCATTTTTTCATAAATAATTGCCACAAGTTATGGGGAAAGGAAGGAAAATATCCTGTTTTGTGTCACTGAAGCAATTTCAAGTAATTTCTTTAGAAGCAGAATGTAAAAGATGCAGTTCACCTAACAAATGTCACTAGTCCCTAGAGGTGCAGCACCTTCTCTTGCCTGTGTGAAAATTAGAGGTTATTTCAGAATATCAAAAAGGCAGCAGTTATATTGAAGGAATACCAGCTGCTGAACAGCCACTGCTTTCTAAGGGCCAGTCTGAACGTGTGGAGGATGGATCAGCACAAGCCTGTGGGTTCTCCTTGGCTGTCTAATATAAGAGGGAAAGCAGGAATAGGAAAGTAATAGTCTTCATTCCTGGTGGCTTTTTTTTGTGTGTTCATAAGGAAACTGAAGAAAGGGAGATGGCTCCCTTTCCAAGGTCTTGGCAAGCTTAAAGTCCCGCAGAAGGAGAATTTGTAGGCTACAAACCTGTAGCAGGAACAAGCTACTGTCCTTTGTTCCACAAAAGACATCATGCAGCAAAGTGAGAAGGAGTTAGGAAGAAGTATGATACAAAGGAAAATATGCTCCCTAGATTCCTCATTCACAAGAAGGAAACCTTTATTACGCTGAGGAGAGGATCAGTCTAGCCCTCAGAAGAATGGACAATCATTATGGCAGATGCCAATAACAATGTTTCTTTATCCCTAGACTGTGAATTGTAAAATCATGTTTAAAATTGTTTTGGAACAAAATCAATTCAGCCACCGATTCAAACTTTAATTCACATTTAAGCAGTTGTCTTGTAGCATAATTCATCAAAATTCTGTGAACACAGAAATGTTGCTCTAAAAAAAGCCCTGCCATGAGTAACCACCATAACTAGTATCTCTCTTCTGCTTGGGTACCAAAGCACGGGCGGTAAAAATGTTATAAGAAAAAATCTGAAAATATCTATTTTCCTTTTGGCTTGCCTACTCACTTGGAGGAGAAGAAATGCTTTCCTTTCAGTTTGGCTGTAAATAGAAAGGTTTTAGATACAGAGAAAATATTTAATACCTCAAATTGATTTCTTGGCCTGGCATTTTTAGTTTGAAAACTCTTTTTGTCAGATCTATTCAGTATATCCTTCAATGTCCAGCTTAGTAAGCATAGAATTGTTTATGCATTTAATGGCCAATAGCTAAAGCCCCTGATTTAAGCTTTCACATTACCCAAGTGGAAACTGTTTTTTAAGCAATTAAGTGATTATTTATAATCACTTGATCTTTTTCTTATTAATTAAGTAAATTTTTATAACCAATAAAAGTATTAATTCTATCTTGGACTAAATTGTTGCCTGTTCAGCTAACAAATTGTTTTATTCCCGTGACAGTACATGCATAGAAGAAGACGGCTTTTTCCATATAAATATATAAGAATTTCTTAACATGGTTCTGTCTGAAAGTTATTTAGAAGTACAGCTTAAAGAAATCTCTATCTAAAGTAAAAGATTTCAAAAGAACCTTTACCAGTTCCCATAGAGCAGTTGGAGGTCACAGGGCACAATCATCTGAACTTGAAGTTACAAAGTGATTTTGTGGCTCTGAAGCCACGCACGGACTTTGTTTTAATAAAGGTGAGACTAACAAGGAAGTGGTTAGTGCTATCCATGATATTAACAAGAGCTTATTGAAATTCTTTGTACAGTTCTGATTTAAAGAGTATAAAAAGGTCATCAGCTGTTTGGAAATTATTTAGAAAAGAACTCAAACAATAATGTAAGGTTGAAAACCCTGTCTCAGCTGTAAAAGACTAAAAAAAGTTAATCTATTTAACTAAACAAAAAGGTTAAGAGGTGATTTGTTTGTAGTCTGCAGGTGCCCGTGAGGAAAGTTTGGTGGTAGAAGGCTCTTTAATCTTACAGATGAATGGAGAATGAGACGCAGTGGCTGGAATCAGAAGCTTAATAAATTCAAAGTCAAAATGAGTTAGACTTTTCAGGAATAAAATGTAATTAAATTGTGCAAAATATACTGGAGTTTGTAGCACATCTTCCACCACTTAAAGTCTTTAAATTAAGATTAGCTGTAGTTTTAAAAGACATGCTCAAACACCAGCTTTGTGAGCTAAGTGAAGAAATAAGTGGTTGAAGTTTTTGGAACTGTTTTGCAGGAAATCAAATTTGGATTATCATAACGGTTCCCCTTGGATAAAATCCTATGAAACTTCTGAGGTTTATATTCTGTTGTCCTTTCTCATAATGAACATTATTTTCCTTTGCAATTAACTTCTTTTGAAGCCATTGGCACTGCATGTCCAATATGTGTAACAGAATCTGGCTCCCCGGAATACTGTTTTACAACCTATTCTGTTTTAGCACCAGTAAACAAAATAACATTTGAATTTCTAAGACATATATTATGATTGTGACAGAAATCATTGTACAGTCTCTAGTGTTAGTTCATTATTTTCCCACCTCCATTCCACCCTGCCTTTGTGCAGGGTAATGAGTGACCTCTGCTCACTGAGAAGAAAGCCCTTGGAGAAATTTTAACCCTGATTACCCAGGGTTACTCAATCCATGGAAGCATCCTGAGTTCCACTCAGTAAAGCCACTGGAACTGCCTTTTTACAGGGTAACCTTTCCTACACTCTGGGCTTTAGTACTACAAGAACTGGATAGTGACACTTTTGTGGTCCATTTACAGTGGATCCAAACATGACTCCCCAGAGTAGTGCTTCATCTTCTCCTGATAGGAATGCCATATTTCTGCCTTGATTATATATATATGTATACATATATATAAATAGAATAGCACATTCATAATGAGCTTGTTTTGCTGGGACACAAAAGACCTACTTCTTACACACAAAACATGCGCAAAATAAAGAGGGCTCCATAGTGAAGAGGGCTCTGACATATCTGGGGAGATTTGTAGCATGCTCGAAGAAAGTGGTCTTAGCACTCTCATGAAGTTTGCCTTGGTAAATATATTAGATTAACTGCAACTGAAAAATTATTCCCAGTAAATGAAGAGTGTTATACAAGTACAGTAGGTCCAACATGTCTTAGAGACTTCTTAGAGAAGTAAATACTAAAATGAACACTAACTGAAGCAATGGACAGATGGATCTCTTCTTCTCCCCACACCTAGACAAAATAACCCAACCTAGGTGGAAGATGAGTTGGATCAGACGATAATATTTATTCTATAGCAGAGCCTATTTTTTCATGCTCTGGAATGTTCTCTTGTAATTGGTTAAAATAAATCCAGTTGATATTACAGTGCACAAAAATTCTTTTGCAGTACATAACTTTACACGTGCAATAATGATAATTCTGCAGACAGGTCATTTTCATCAACTAAACTGCAGCATATTCTGTAGTTAAGTATTAAAAACAGCCTCCTAAAAAAGGTTAAATTGAATCCACAAACTCCACTTAACTGATTAAAATTTTCCATTGAGCAAATGTGGTGTTCCCTATTTGTGATAAACAAGATGGTATTCCAAATGCTTACCTTCCACTAAAATAAGAAAATTACATTGTAATTTAGAGGGCAGCTCGCACTCATTTTATGGGACTATTTCCAGAAGGCATAACTAGCAAACTGACAACATGCTTTTGAAATAGCTCATATACTTTCTTGTAAAAAAATACACTGCACAAATGTTATTAACTTGCCTCTCTGTTTTATACTTGCATTATAATGCTGCTCTATCTAAAGCAAGTAATGCAAAAACCAGCAGATAGCCCAAGTCATAGACACAGAATATATTCAGATATTAAGATTATATCTTTTATTTTTAATTTAAATAATTATTTTAATTTTTTTGTTTACTTAATATTTCCTTATTTTGTTTTCTGAATTCAAAAAGCATAATAATTGCATGAACATCCAATCCTGTTAAACATTTGTTGTGCAATTCAACAATAATGTCCTCAGATTTGGGTATTATTACATAATTATGTGAAATTATATGAACTCATATTTGAATGTTCCACACCCAAGTGACTGCAGAAATCTACCCATTAAAATCTTGAATACGTTCACAGTAGAAATTGCCCTCCACAATGAATGTTTGGATGTGAAACTTCTCCCTCTGTAAAGGTGGTCCTGAGATGGTAAATGGTGTTGTGGCTAAACCCCTTTGGGCAGACAAGCATCACACAGCACCTCTTCCACTCCTTCTGCAGTGGGGTGTAAGGATAGAAGTGAGAAATCTCATGGATTGAGATAAAGACAGTTTAACAGGTAAAGCAAAAGCCACACACATGAGCAAAGCAAAACAAGGAATTCGTTCACCACTTCCCATGGGCAGGTAAGTGTTCAGCCATCTGCAGGAAAGCTGGGCTCCATATGATGGTGACTTGGAGAGACAAACACCATAACTCTGAATGCTCCCCTTCCTTCTTGACTCCCCAGATTTATTGCTGGGCACGAGCTCCATATGGTCTGGGATATATCCCTGTGGTCACTTGGGGTTAGCTGTCCCAGCTGTGTCTCCTCTCAATTTCATGGGTGCTCTCAGCCTGCTCACGGTGGGAAATGGTGCAAGAGACAGAGGAGGTCCTGACACTGTGTGAGTTCAGCTCAGCAGCAACTGAAACAACCCTGTGTTATCAACACTGATTTCAACACAAATCCAAACCACAGCAACTTATGGGTTGCTAAAAAGAAAGTCAACTTTATCCCAACAAAACAATGAGAAAACATAGTTTTGCCTAAATTTACAATAATGAAATAATGAAGTTTAGTAATGCAAATTCTGCAAATACAGTGTCAAATCAAACTTTTATAGATGTTGGCCCTTTGGTGATAAAAAAAAGCTTGATTTTTTAAAAAGAAGTTATTATGCCATCAAACAATAAAAGCTATATCCTTAAAGTCCATTAATGAAGCCTAGTATGTCTGGCATTTACCATTTTCTCTACTTGGAAAGTAGTCTAGATATAATTTAATATCTACTAGGAGTCAGTTTGATCTACTTTGCATATGTAGAAATTTCCTGTTCATATCCCAGTACGGCAGCCAAATTCCTGATGTGCTTCTTCAGGGGAGAGGTGGGGAGGTGTGCTGAAAGCCTCGGATTCACTCAGAAACTTCATCTGCATTATTGATGTACACTCTTTTCCATTTTGCCACTTTGTAGGACAAAACATGTGGAACAGAACCAGATTTTGAAAGTTATTTTTGCTTTCAGTCAATAGACTTACAAGTGAAGTGTCTGCCAGGTTTTTCAGGCATGCAGAGCTTCTTCATTTCTTCATCACCTTGATATATTAATGTTTCTTAATATGTTTGGAGGTTTTTTTTAAAATAAGTTCCTATTTATTTCATGCACTGTAAGCTCTATTCACAGGAGTGAATATTAATCTTTGCTAGTTAAATATTTGATACTACAGGAAAAGAACATAAACATTAGTGAGAAACCTCCTCCTCTCTTCCATCCCTTCTTCTTCTTCCCTGCTCCACCCCTCCAAACTTGATGGAATTCAGTTTCCTAGTTTTGCCTATCTGAAAGTTAAGCATTGTTGTATCTTTAGGGGCAAGAGAGGGACGTGATCCAACGGAGGTTTACCCCATCTTAGACATGAACCTGGAAAGGTTAAATTTTCCCCAGAAGCAGATGTTTACTATTAATACTAGAAGGAACCTAGAATTTTTTTAAACCAGACACACAATCTTTAAATATTTGTCAGGCACTATATAAAGAGCAGACTCAGAAAATCCTGTGCTCCTATACCCTCTGTATTTGTCCATGGGCCCCATGGTAAAATAAGCAGAAGGGGAAGCTCACCACAGCTTCAATACTGGAGTATCTGAGTGCTTGCATCTGAGTGAAACTCCTCCCAGCTAAGTAGAATTCTTGTTAGAGTTGACAATATTTCTCACCATGGCTATTTTAGACTAGATCCTGCTGCTGTGTACATCCATGTGATCTCACTGACTGTTGCTGGAATGCTGTGCTGTTTGTTGTCCCGCCTCAATGTGCACTCCACTCCCTACCACTCCAGCTTTTTTGAGTGAACTGTTGTATATTTGTGGTCACTACTGTTGTCCCAAGAGTAGCAAGTCTCTTTGCTCTTATTCATGTCAGTGTGGGTAGCAGTGCATTATAAGGATCTGCAGCAAAATAATATCTTAGCAATTGAAAAGAATTTCAATTTGAATTTGGGAAAAAGAAGGCTGTTCTGTTTTAGAAAATTCTATACTGTACTGCAATTGAAATGATTAAAGGGAGAGCTTTTTCAGCTTAGAGGCTTTCTCATTATCTTAGATTTTAAGTATGATTGTGTGATTTCCAGCAGAGAGAAGCTGTTGTGAAAAACATTTTGCTACAGTTAGTTAATTCTTCCCTACATGTGCTATATTCAACGTGTCCATTTTAAAACCAAATGAGGCAGCTCTGTCTTCTTTAGAATCTACAGCAAACTCTAGATGTGCCAATTTTAGAGTATGCTCATTTCTCTGGGAATATGATTTCCTAATCTTCATTACATATTAAAATTAAAATAATAAAAAAGAGAATTTTGCCTAGTGGCAGGAAATACACAGGTGGCTGAAGGATTTTTACAGTTCTTTTTCAGTCTGGCTCTTAAAACTAAGAAATATAGTTTTTAGAATTGTGTTAGGTAACAAAACCCATGCTTGTGGAATAGTCTCAGAAGGCAATTTGGGATGGTCAACTCATTAACCTCAGAGTATTTTGCCTGCAATGTATTGACACGTTGCCAAACATAATTCTTTCCAGCAGTGGCCATTTATGATACCAGATTGAAAACAAGTTGTCATAAACAGAATAGAACAAACCAAACAAAAATAGTTTTAAAAAAACCTTCATAAAACCTAGGTCTGCCTCTACAGTAGTCTGGTACGAGAAGTTAGGCACTGAAAGGTGTAGGGGATCTTCAGACCTTCTATAGGAAGACTTGTAATATTTGAAACAGCATTTCATTGCTACCTCTAGCAGGAAGCCTCAGCTTTATTTGAGAGCAGTTATTTGTTTTCATTACCAGACACATCTGTAACTACACATCAGTGCCCAGAACTCTCTGCCATACAGTGAAGTCAAGTCCTACAGGATCCAAAGAAAGCAGAGAAAGTCATCTTAACAAGTTAAGGAATCAATGATGTAGGTATCTTCTTCTGATAGATTGATCTGGATGTCCTTTGGAGCAAACACAAGTGGTGCCGAAACACGTCAGATGTATTGCATCTTACAAGTGCTAATTTAATTCCATTGACCAAGGGTCAGTGAGCTTTGAGGTAGACTGTGCAAATGTAGACTTTGCAAAAGTTATTAAAGTAAGATCCAATCTTAATTATTCCTTTGCTCTTAAAGGAATTTAAATTTGCTGGCTCTCGGTATGTTTTTCATTAAGGAGGCACAAGCGTTATTAACTGGAACTCAGGAGCCCCTCTCTCCTCTCTTGTCGTGAAGGAGTGGTTTAGGCCACTTAAAGAATCATTGTCAAAGGTACTGGTCAAAGCAGATTTTACTATAGATTTGTGAAAATGAGACTTTAACAGAGTCAATGGCAAGGTTCACTCTGTTACTCACTCACTATATGGTGAAACATGCAAAGAAAAATCAAGTTAGAAGCAATTTAGAATGACCTACATGGAAACCAGGGTTGCAAAAGGGTAAGGGAGCAAAAGGGTTTAGCAGCACTTAATCATTGACTAATTTAACATTTAAAAAGTGATTTGATAGAGTTTACTACAATTGCAACAGTGATTTAATTATAGATCTGAGCAGCAACATTCATACTGTACTTACTAGAGGGTATTTAAATCAATACATACACACACACGGACACAGAGATATATACTTCTAAATGCATAAAGGCATACCTGTTAAAAATTCCCCAGTCCATCTTGCTCCACAGAATGGCAGTGTGGTTGCCTCTTAGCCTCCATGCCTATAAGCAGATTAATGCCCTACTTAATTGTAATTTGAGGGAATTTTTTTGTTAGATTACCTAATTATCAAGGTTTTGTTAAATGTGAGTGAGCAGTATTATATATGCAAGGTAGTCTTTGGAACAGAGTCACCCACCTAGCTTTTGTCCACACTCTAACATACTGAATAATATTCAATAGCAAGCATAATATAATGGAAATTAGCAAGCTTATTATGGGGTGCAGCATCCGATTTAGAGTTTCTGTCGCTGCTGTTGACCATATGAATAAGGTGTCCCACCAGCACTGATTTCATTCTTCTTCACTCATTCCTGGACACAGTATATCTTCTCTCTGTCTTGAGGAACATGGATTAGAATTTTGGTAAAATTACAGATATTTGAGTGATTGCTCTTCTCTACAGTGGTGTTGTCTGTAAGGATAGTGCCACAAATAGTTCTCATACACACACATCTATTTCCAACATATACAAGTACAGTTTCAGGAGTTTCATCAGGATGTATTTCAAAATTGCATTTGTTCAGTGTCAAAAACAAATATCTTAGGTCTTGATGGTATTGCTTTCACAAATAAATCCTTGTTTTTCCCGTACAACAGATGCATCAATGTTGACAATTCAACATCTGTTCCCATTTTGTTGGGCTTGAACTCCCTGTTATAGTTCCGTTGTGATTTAATCCCAGTGCAATGATCTCCACACAACCGTCTCTTCTCCAGGCTGAAGAGCCTCAGCTTTCTCTGCCTATCTTCAAATGGGAGGTGCTTTGGTCCTCTTATCAACGTCACGGCCTCCTCTGGATATGCTCCAACACTTCAATTTCCTTTTTACATTGGGAACACCAGAACTGTACACACTACTCCAGGTGGGCTCTCACAAGAGCAGAATGGAGAGGCAGAATTCCCTCCTTTGACCTTCTTCCTTTGTTGCTTTTGATGCAGCCCAGGATTTGGTTGCCTTTCTGAGGTGGGAGTGCTCAGACAGAATTACTGTTGGATATGGTTTATTTTGATGTAGCATCAGCTAACCTCTGGACACCAGCCTGGAAGGCCTCCTGTCACTAGTATTTTTGCTGGACAATTGCTACTGTCATTTTTCCTGATTCATCTGCTTTAAAGTTTGATGCTGCTGGAAAACCTGTGGCAAATAATAATGTTTATTTCTGTCGTTTGAGCTGTTGATCCTTACATACAGCATTTTTTGCTCTAGGATTTGTGCAAGTTTTTCTCCCTATCCTCATATTTTCTCGTTCTTTTGTGGTCACTTTTCCCAGTGGCAGTTTCGCTGAGACTGAAAGCAATAGGAAGAAATGGGAAGCTACTACTAATTTTTTATCTTCTTTTATATTTTTATGATTTAAAATTTGACTATGGTCATCCCTGCCCATTGGGATTAGAAGTGGCCTGTTATTTTCCATTGTCTCTCCCAGCAAAAGATAGGCAGTTCTTGAGAAAAAGAAAAAAGAAAGGAAAGGACATTTGATTTCATAGAATTTTATATTGGTGAGTTTAAAGCTATCATCCCTATTCACTCTATGCTTCAGTGTTCATATAAATTATGACCTGGATGTTCAAAATCATCTACTTATGTGTTCTTTGTCTACACTGAGGGGTTCCTAAGATAGCTTAAGGGAATTGTAGGGCTGCTAATAGAAAGTCTTGACAAGGTGCACTTTAGGAAAAGTGACAGTAAGATGAATGGGCAAATGTGTAGGCACTCAAGCTATCTGGTGCTTTTAAATATCAATTTTTCTGATAATAGATCTGCCTCATCCCATATACATTCAGTACTTCCCTTTGTATCAAAGATCAGAAGCCTAAATATATCTAGGAAGACAATGTACAGGGTTTCCTAACTAAAAGTTACTTAATCCTTAGTCATTTTTTCTGAAAGCAATTGTTATAAACCCACTCACATTCTATGCACTAGACTATCATAGATAGATATGCAATACAGTCTAATTTATATCTTCTGAATGCCAAAACTGTTCTTTGCCCATATTTAGCTCATACTAATTATAAAAAGTGAGATAACTTTTGTCTCTAATGCATTTTCCCCAGAACTATAGGTTTTACTATGTAATCTTTAACACCACAATTCAAAAAAAAGCATCACAAAATCTTTACAGAAGAAAACATTCATATTAATATTGTAGCTTCATTGTTTTATATAGCTGAAAAGTAGCTATTATATCCTCTCTAGCAATATGTAATTTCAGAATCATAACACGACATCTTTGTCCTCTAACTTAGCTGGAGAGTATCCAACACATTTGAAATATATAATCTTTATGAGATTCATTCCTCTAAGTTTTCTTTTTTGCATACTTATGTCATAAACTCCATTAGGCCTATCAAGAATTAAGTGTACTCCTTAAGTCTAACTTCCTTCAGAAAAGAGGAGTTTCTCAGCTGAGAATAGTTGCCAGTTCATGTCAGATTCATTTAGACATCACAATAGTGTCTCAAACTCATCTGTGCTGAAGTATGCTGTGGATTATCTGCGGAAATTTGGTATGCTGTAAGAATATCTTGGAAGTATATCCCACAAGTGTATGTGACCCATATATCTTGAAATCATTCTAAGTAAATGCCATGCCATTAGGAAAACAAATTAATTTAAAATCAACAGCCAAAGTTATAAAGACAGAAGTGTCAGAAAAGAAAATATTTGGATTATTACAAAATTAAAACCCTGTAGAGCTGGATGGACATCTCTCTAGAACTAGTACCAAATTGACACATAATTATCCTGCATTTCAGGAACTTGTACCTCCTGCAAGCTATACATCTTCAGATTATATTCATAAGAAAGATGTTTCAGACAGACTGCTATCTTGCATATTTATGCCATTTTTATTTAGCTTTTATTTGACTTCAAAAATACCTTCCTGTCATTGAAAATAATGACAGACAGTTTACCATGAAGAGTCTTTCCTGGATCACCTGCGGCTCTTACTTCTCTTTGAATGCTAATGTCGTTTGGACAGGATTGGTGCAGACATCTTCTCTCTCTTCCTGAAACCAGCAAGTCATTAACTTCTGAGTAAAATGTTCTTTCTTACCTAGTACAGCAATACAGGTATTTCAGTTGGAGTTTATTTCCATTTATCAAAGTTTATACTTTACCAAATGATATAAAACAACAGTTATGATTGCTTCAAATTTCATTTATACAAATAAAGGTAATTAATACTTTTTTCATTATGAGCTCATAACTGAGACCAGATGTGATTGTAGATTAGTGTCTCTGAAGTGATGGCCACATTTATGACAATCGACTCCAACTTTTGCCTTTGAAGAACCTTATAACATTCTCTTTTCTCCAAGTACAGTTTAAGACCTGGCCTGAAGCATAAAGCAAAAGGAAGGGGAGAGAAAAAAATAATGAGTTCTTCTGAGAAAAAATGCCTGAAAAATGTTTCTAAGCTTTAACATGTTCAAGATACAGATAAACTAGCTTATCACTGGTTACATTACACAATTAATCTTAAATTTCAAGTTTTTAACGGGAGGATGAATTGCTTCTCCAAAGCACAAACAAAATAAGCAAATGACTTTGCATTGATACCATTTCAGTCAACTTGAATGATGCCAAGAAAACTGCTGTTCATTTTTTCAATTTTACTAACATTCTCTGTTTCTCTGTTACTGGTGGAATTTGAGTCTGAGGACTGCAACAGCCTGTTTTTCTCTCCTGTTTTAGATTCAAAAGCTATTGTATAACTGCCACTACTTGGCGACATTTTCCTCCTGGCGTGCAAAGTTTCTCTTGCAATGTCTCTTGCTTTATTGCCCTGTGAAGTAGCACCAGCCAAAACAGTGGGAATGCAAACCTCTTCATGCAATCAGAGAGTACCCAGAGGATACTGACAGACTATTTTAAACTGCTTCTAATTGTCCACAATTGCAGTTCCTCCAGCATCTGTATGGATTCCTTTCACAAGAATACCACATGCCGTTTCCTGAAATAAATTACTTTAGGTTTAAGAAGTCTTAATTAATTTTATAAAAGAGAATGTACTATAGCCATTACTGGAATATACCATGCCACTCAGAAAGCTGGCTAACAAGGTATCCATAACTTCCTAGTCATAAAATAATTGTAAGAATCAGAAAATCAAAAAAAAAAAAAAAAAGAATAATTACCTCCTGTAATCCACCAATCTTGCCAATGTTTTTGGATGTTCTCTAAAGATCTGAAATTTGGTATACTTTTAAATTACTACATTTTCCATCCTTTCCCCAGAAGAATATTGCCCATCCCAGAAGAAATGCTAATTTATTTTTTTCTCTCTAAACTCATATGTGTCCACATGTAGCCCTTTAAACTGATAGCTTTCTTGCTTTTCTGAAGTGCTCTTATGCCTCCTAAGTATCAATTTCACCTATAACTGGTTTCCATAAGAGATGTCATATCTGTAGTTAATGTTCTGTTTGAGTTCAAATTTACCAGCCTCTACACAATTATGCTGTGTTTTATGCTCAAATCAAAGGTGAATAATTGAGAGTGAATTCAATAATCGGAAAGGGGATTGGGAAGGACTTCAACTCCCAAACATCTTTTGGTTTCCTATTAGCATACAACTTGCTGTCAAGAGTCCCACTTATCTGCTTTGGCTTTTGATCTAAAATGAAAAGCTATATTTGTGCCCCTGAATGGTTTAATAATACTGACAGTTGAAAGATAGATACAACATACACAATCCTAATGTTTTCCTTCCAGTGTGGGAAATTCTGAGATTTAAGAAGCCGAAAATCACTTTCATACTGGAGTTTATAAACTGAAATCAGAAGCTTGGAGGCAGTGAGTATCTCTACCCTTAACAAATCATTTGGTGCAATATCAGCAGTCAAGTAGACTGACCTGGTTTGTGTCAAGACCTAAATTTTGTGGCTTTTTACATTTTGGAGTTTTACCTCAAAATAGATTCGGAGCCATCCTGTGACTTCATGATCCTTCCATGTATGTGGCTCAAAGCTGCCCACAGGGAGCAGATTTAGTGCACACCTGGGGTTGTCTTTGAAAGGAGTTTGATTCAAGCCTTCTCCATCAACTTTGTCTACGCGCAGTAAATAGAGCAGACAACAGCTTGTAGAACTGCACTGCAGCTCTGAAGAGCTTGATGAAATCCACAGGAAGAACTTTTTAATGGGCTATAGATTCATGGTTTCTTGTCCTGCTATTTATTCACCCTGTAGAAAATAACAGAGAACAAGCAGATCTAAATGCTGAGGGAAGAGGAGACTTTCATGAGCTTTGAAGCTTTGAGAGCATGGCCAAGGAAGCATCTACAAGCCCTAACATGCATTGCAATATTTTCTTAATTGCAGACCAAGCATGGTTTCTGCTTCAGTTTTGATCTCTGTAGCCCTCTATTTGCCCACCATGAAGCCTGGGTACAGGGCTAGAGGGAACTTTGAGAGGACCTAGTGTAAGCAGTCTCAGCCCCAGTCAATCATGGTAACCTTTAAAACATATGTTTTTAAAATGTGTGTGGAGAGTGCCAGTTACCACTGAAAGACTCACTATTATTGAATTTTTTTGTCAGTCTGGAACCTATCAGAAGTACCAAAGTTTTCCAGAGTACCTATACTATATATATTTATTTAGTTTTATTTATATTTATATATCTGGTGTCCTGAGCTCTATAGTGACTCTGCAGCCCTTTACTATGAAGACAGTGGAACTGTTTTCCTAGCGCTTATGTTTTGACTAAAGTTCCAGAAGTGACTGATTTCTTTTCCAGAATGTTCTAGTTTATGTGTCTCAGAAAAAAAAAACAACCAACCAACAAAAAAAACCTCTCTAGTTAATTGTGCAGAACCTGCTCCTTGGAGAGATAAGAGATGGTGAGTTTTAAAGTCTCACTAAAAGATAATGTAAGCAACAGTCATATTTTTATAAGGAGGAAAGTATTACTGCAATAAAAACAGAAGAATCAGCTTCAAATTCAAACTCTTGACTAAGAGGGAATTGTGGATTATGAATTTAACCTGTAAGATAGGTAGGGAAGGATTCACTAACTTTTATGGCCGTTTTTTCTGCAACTGCAAGGACAGAGGTCTCCCAAACACCTCCCACAAAGCACCTTCTGTAAGTGCAACTGAACTGGCACTTGATGCATATGCACTGCTATCTGAACTGAGCCACAGGCACCATCTCCTGCCACCATGGAGTGGTCAAATGCTGGAAAGAGCAAAGCACAAATTGTTGTGCACAGATACTTTCATCACCATGTAATACCCGGATCCTCCTCTATTTGATTCAACACTCCTCTGCAGTCAGACAGCAAATGTACTGAGGTCAAGTGCTGGTCATGCAACAGAAATGTGAGTAAGACATGAATGTGAAAAAGGACAAAGTGTCTCTTAAGTCCTGGAAGTGGTTTAGCTAGTGATTCAAGAAAGATCACTTCATTTAAGATGCACAAGGTTATGCTTAGGGCTCTCAATTCTTTCTAAGCATGAACCATGTGAATACAATAACAGAAAGACTGTTGCAATAATCCCTTATATTAAGATATATTTTAGCTTAAATATTTTTATCCTAAAAATTTGGTATGTAATAGTTAAAGTCTTTGCTGATATAGCCATAGACAACTGCAAAGGAGAATTAGCTTTTTAAAATCTCAAATGGAAACCAGAAGCCACTTTGGCCTAGATCTATAGTACTTCACTCCAATTCCTTTTAATTTATCCCAATTAGCAGGATTTGCATTTTATGATTTGTTTGTATAGAGACCTTTTTGACTGATCTTGGATTAAAGCAACAGAACCACGGGTCTGAAATCTGAAATGCAACCAATAAAATGGATCATCAAATGACTTAGTAAGATCAGGGAAGAGGAATCTAAAGTAAATGGAAAGACTGAACTAAATCCAGAAAAAAACATTCTCATTTACTATGCAAGGGAATACTAGTAAAACTGCCCTTGGAACAGTAGGAGATAAAAAGAAGAAAAATCTCAAATAAATGCTCCAAAGTGTTTCCTCTATCTAGACTGTAACAATAAAATCTTAATAAAAGAAGACAAAAAAGCAGGGCACTTGGAAGAACTGCAATTACAATGATTTCAGATGTAATACAAAAAGTTGAAATAACAAGTTGTTTGAGAAAAATTGGTAATTGCATTGGACATCATAATCAACCTCCCTGCATTTTATCTGGATACTGAAGAATTCAGGGGAGGACAGAGCAAAGAAAAAGAAACACTGCTTTTTTAATGCTACCTTGCTTTTGGAAACATGTCTTGGAACTACCTCTTTTTAAAATCTGGGATTATCTAGGTATCTTCATAAGAAAAATGTCCAAATGCTTCCTCTGAAAAGCAGGTTTAAAAGTGCACCAGATACATGCAATCATTAGACAAAACATGAGTTAGCTATTACTATTATTTTTTTCTGTAATTGCTTAAGTTGTGATAAACATGCAGTGCTTCTAAATAGGTGTTTTGAAATGCTGCACACTGTGATATCTTCCATAAGGTTCTTCAGACTACCCTGGCCATGAACCTAGTTTTTCTTTCTGGGAAAATCAAAAAATATATTTCAAATGGAGTTTGTTTAGTCAAAAGAAGGTAAAAAAGGAGGATTTACAAGTATTGTATTTCCCTGTTTTTTTGTGACAAAATACCTGGTATATAAGAGGTTCAGAAATTAATATTCTGCTCAAGTTCTGATGCTGCGCCCACTATCTTATTTTCTCAACACTTACACAGCTTGAGATAATTTTTTCTCAGTATCTCCTCATAAGATGTAAAATCTGTCATTATATTTCTTCAGATGTTGCAATTTTGTTACTGATACTGAATCTACAGATTAAGATATCTACCTGTGCATGTCTAGACATGAGCCAGGCTTGTTGCTACTGTGGTCAATGCAGGTGTAATCAACACTGTAGACTCCAAAAAATTATTAATCTCCTTGTTAATTACACACCAGGACAAACTAGTCTTATTTGTTGCCTTTTTTGTAACTCAGAAAAAACAGATTTAGATGATCAGTTCCTTTTTCTCAGAAAGGTGAAGTATGTCATGGGAGGATACTTATTCTGCACTGCCATTTTTGGGAGCTCATTAGATGCTTACCCACAATGGCACATTTTATGCTAAGCATTTTTAGCCATTTTTCCATTAATACATCCTTCTGGAATACTCAGTGAGGCCTTTGGTACTTACAGTCAGATGTAAAGAAAACTAAAGAATCATGTTTCATGGCTGAAGTGTCTGAGAAAATCTTAAAAATTTACTTAGATATGGGATCATGCCTAGTAGTTATGCTAATAAATCTAAAATTCATATGAGGATGTCTATGTACATATGCTTCAATGTTCCCTTTCAGATACCCAAAATACACATAAAGGCTTGTTGGGCTGACCATCTGAGTTATGATGACCTGTATGGTTTCTTTACACTCCATAACATGTGTTTTATCTACCTAAAAGCATCTTTGGAAAAAGCACTTGCAAACTGAAGTACATTCCCTGTTAGAAGCAAAATTGTACCCAGGGAGGAGAGGTTGTGCACTCTCTCCTCTTTCTTCAGGACAGATGAAGATACACCGTCCCTGCTCTTCTGTGCATTGATCTTTGTGAAAGAGGGCATAGATATAAGGGATACATTCCAATTATTTGAGCATGTTTGTGTTGGTTTAGGTGTTCTTCATCTGAGGCTTACTTATTTGAGAAAGAGAGAGAGATTACCAAGGAAAAGATCTATCTGAGCATCACAATGACAGTCTATTAGTGAAAAAAACTGTATTTTGTTAGTGCTTATCACCATGTTAATAATGCTCTGAGGTAATGATATGCAAAAATCGACCAGTTAACAGGAATCTAATCCACAGAAATGTAACTTAACAGCACTGACAAAATATGCCTAATATGAAACACAAAAATCACCTTTCCTTTTCTTCTTCACTGGTGGAACTGTGACACTAACTCATGCAGTGAATTCAGTAATCATGTTTCTTGGAGAAAACTAGTTTGAATGATTGAAGAACATTGTTCTAAAAAAGTTATTCACCTCTTAATTAAAAAGTACAACATATTCAAGAAAATTACTATAAACCCCTAGCTTTTCTTTTCTCTTGTATCATACCATTTCTCATGGATTTAAATACAGGGGGGATGGGTCCCTTTTTGTCATTAGTACTTCACATGTAGTTTGTTTTCAATAGTGATATTTTTGTTTTCTATCTATCTGATAATGACAAGCACTTTGTTTGCAATATTTAAATGTTTTCTTGTTTTTACATAGAGATCTGAAAATATATCTCTGAATAAGTGTATTAACTAAAAATTCAGCTTCATAAAGTAGTGAGTTATTGATTTGGTATCTGCAGCTAGGTCTCCTTTACAGGTAGCATAAACATCTCATTTGTGTTGGTACACAGTTCTTTGTTATGGAAATAAGTCACAGGTGTTCCCAAATTATACTCATGATAAAATATTTTCCTCATTTGACCCTCCATTTATGGCAAAACATCATCTATGAAAAAAAGGTAATAAATCTTTTATTGGGCTGTTTCTTATTTCATGTAAGCAAGTCCACACATTTTATACTCTTTATAAAGGAAATTTTGAGACTTTTGTGTGCTTTTCTATATAATTTCTGCTTAAATTGATTAAAAATGAATTTTTTGATTAAGTACCTCAGTGACAAACATTAGATTTAAATCCACTGTGCATGAAAAACGTGTACTTTTATATTTGTCCCTGTGTAACTCCATCCATACAAAAAAATGGTGCAATGCAAAAGTGCATTTTTGCAGACCAGTTTCTTTTCATGGCATCATAGAATCACAGAATACTTTGGGTTTGAAGGGACCTTTAAAGGTCATTTAGTCAAACCCCCCTGCAATGAACAAGGACATCCCCAGCTAGATCAGGCTGCTCAGAGCTCCGCACAGCCTGACTTTCAGTGTTTCCAGGGATGGACTCTCTTTCACCTCTCTGGACAATCTGTCCCAGTGTTTCACCATCCTCATTGTAAAAAATTTCTTCCCTGTGTCTTGGGAGCTTGTTCTCTGCTGTCCTAATAGCTGGTTTGATCGAGCTATTGATTTTCTCTCTGTGAAGGAAGACTAATTGGCTACAGGATCATCACAGTTATTCCTTTACCCTGTATTCAGCTACTGACAGAGAAGCATAGGCAGAACAACACATTTTATTTTCCTGCCCTTTTCTAAATAGATATTTTTTGGTCTGTTCTATTTAGCAAACTGGAAAGAAGGGTACAGAGGTGTAACAGCCCTGAACTTTGACCAAGTGCATTATAACAGCTCCTCAGCTGTGATTTAGTTATAATGAAATGTATAGAAATATGCACATTATGGGGAAATAAATAACCCAAATGGATGCCTTTTTGCATTCAGATACACACATGTAAATTAAAATGGATTTAACAGAAGTAAACAGCATATGCCCCTATGAAACCCTTGTAAATGGGAGCAGAAACAGCCCAAATTTTGTACTGTTAAATGTCAGTAGTTCACCATAATACACTGCAACACTTAGGAGATTTTCAAGACACACAAGTTAAAATTTAAATATCCCCAGATACACGACCTTCTTTTTCTTACAAAGTCTGTCTAAAGAGATCTTTCAATTCCATTTTTATGAGGAGAGCTTCTTTCCTGCTGAATCTGTACTTCAGTAAAATAGAAATAATAACAAAATATTTATTTAAGGAATGGTGAACACCACTAAAGTAGGTTCAACAAAATTTTTCATTTAATTCTTTCTTTTTTTTTAATAGATGAGATATTGTCCATACTCACTGTTTAAAACTCATTAAAAGAAAATGCCTTTTTCTTATGAGAATTCACAAAATTATGTGGAGTCCTAACACTAAATAAAGATGCTAATTTTTTTTTATCTTTGCACACTAAGAAAATGAAGAACTAAAATGAAGCTACATTATGAAAACAGTCTGAGTGCACAGTTAAATGATATTTGAACACTCATTCTACAAAGAAGTTACCTGTTCCAGGGTCTGACACAGCTTCATTATCACCCAGTACTTTGCATGTTCTGCCTCATTATTGTTCACTACAGAGGTTCTCTCATTGGTTTCATTACTTGGGCAATTAATGGCACTGACTATAAATTACTCAACAAACATTGATAAAATGGAAACATTTTGAGTCATCATGCACTGCAGCTAATGTGCAGAGCTGAAAATCGGTAACAGGACTTTAAATTCCCTTCTTCATATTCCATTCTGTCACCTTCATTATCTTGAGGTGATAAAGAAGAGGTTTTGAGAATAATGCAAGTCATTTTATATGCAGGCTGAAGTGAAACTTTCAGTTCTCTTAGGACACTCTTTCATTGCATTCTCACTGATATGAGAAAAGAAAAAAAAAGGCTAACAAATTGATTGAATTCAGTTTTTCCCCAACATCTTTCTTTTATCCTTCAACAAAAAAAAAGAAAAAAAAGGCTCACAAAGATCCATCTCATGTTGCATTGCAAGGATGTCAGAAATAGTTTTTAACTGCTCAGCGTCATGCAGAATGTGACAAGGTTAAAGTCTAACTTTCAACTTCCTCGTCATTAACATTTTGACATTCACTTATCCTGTCTTCAGAGAAAGATGAATTCATTGGAGATAGGTAAATAATAAAAAAAAAAAGTTATTTTCTCTCTAAATTAATATAATGACACACTTTCATGATGAATTTTCTAAATCATTTTCAGCTTATACTTTCCTCTCTATGGGTTCAATTATCTCTGTCATAAAAAAAGAGCTTTTTCATAGACAACCTTTAGCCATTTTTCATGGCCTAATTTAACTATAAAGCTGTTAACATCACATTTCAGAGATGGTGATAGATTGCCTTTTAACCTATTAGAAATTTTCAGATTAGATATTATAATATTCAGAGATATAACCTCAAAAATTAGGAAGAAAAACTCTGAAAACGTAAATATGGCTTTAACCTTGAAACCTGACTGGGTTTCAGATACAGGAGAAGCTGACATGTCTTACGAGTGCTTTGTCACTGCAAGTTCTGTGATGTCTCTAATTGCCTGAAACAACATGTGAAGGTCAGATTCTTCTGAGACTTTGGTTTGATGTTTTTGTTGGAGCTGATTTTACTGCCAGTTACCTCAGGTCTTTCAGATAGCTTTTTTCCTGCTATTTACTTTTCCACTAAAATGACCCCTTTCACTTGTTTTTAAAAAGGGGATGGAATTTGGTTGCTTTATTGCCTTCCTGTTTTGCTTTGCCCATTTTGCTCTCAAAAATTAGAGAGTATGTTTTAACAAAATAAATAATAACATACTTACACGATTCACTGAATTTCTTTTTGAGTACTTGAATAATAACATTCATCGTAGGGGAACAGAGATGTTTCTGTGGTGGAAAAGATTCTCTGAATTTAAAAAATATTGCTAAGTTACATGTAAGAATTTCACAGAGATGTCTTATATAGACACCTAAAAAGAAAGATCTGTACACCAGCACTAAGAGCCAAGTTTTTTCCAGGTGACTCATGGTGTGAGTCAATGACAATCTTCCTTTCACTTGTGGACCATTTCCTCAGAGCACAGGAAAGAATGTTTCATAAAGTGATAAAAAGGAAAGAAGCAACTTTTTATCTATGCTTGAAGACTTCCATTGAGCTAAGGCTTTTGTTAGTTAAAAATATATTTTACGATTTATCAAGGAAAGCAAGTTAATTTTACCTGACTGATGTGACCACAGTGTCAAAGTCCATCCTACTTGCCTCATTAGATTGGCTTTCATTACAGCACTTGCTTCAGTGTTTAGGGACAGAATTCTTTGCCTAATTAACCTCTTTCTCTGATGCCTTTTTGCTTTGTGGAAAGTGTCACTGTGGTATCAATGCAAGGCTGCAGGGATCTGGGGTGTAAAGACTAGTAGCAGTTACCTGGAACCCACTCAGTTGGCAAGCAGGAACACAAAGCAGCAGCAGCAGCAGCATCACCACCTCCTGCAGATAAGAGCTGCAACTCTCCCAGACCTTCCCTAATTCAGTTGTAATTAACAGATAGAAAAATGAGGTACCAGGCCACCAAAGAGAGTGTAGCTTCCTCGTGATCTTCCTTGCTGAATATCAGGACTTGTGACAGGTGGCCCTGTCCCCCTGACCTCACAGCAAAGAAACTCATCATCAGCCAAAGCAGCCTGTTGTGGCCAGTGATTCTCTGAGCAGGCTGCCAACTACCTGTCTTCCTTCTGTGACTGAGGAATATCATTGCAGCAATGGGCAGTGTTATATGTGATTAAGGGTCTAAGTTAAAGTCATTAAGGTAATGAAGGTTAGAGTTCAGGACAACAAACTGAAGTATGTCCCTGATTCAGGATTCTTGGAAGGAATTTAATTTTACATGGTAAATGTGTCTTCCAGTGAGGTACAGACCCACTTGTGGTATGTTTTTACTGTGTTTTTAAAATAAAAATATACTCAGACAGAATATGCAATTTTTTTCCCATTTAATGTTTCTGGGAGTCACTGGTTCCAAATTACTACATTGCTGAAATCCATGTATGTTTATGAGCTAAGCATAGCTTGATTTGATTTCCTGAAATTATATGCCCTCATTGCCTGCTACTCTTTTCCATTTTAATTTGAGTGCATTTACCAAAGAAAGCTTCCTCTCCTATCTCTTGCTCTAATCATGTCACTCATTCTCAATCGTTTTATTGACTGTTTTTCTCCTTTCCATCAAGGTAAAACTATTAATTATTGATGACAAAACCCTGTGCAATCTCACTGATATCTCTATTTCTAGTTTCTTTTCATCTGCACATACTTTACTTCTTCGTTTCTCTTTATTTCTTCTCTTGACTTGACTTAGCTTCCTATCACACTCTCATCCCCCTAGCTAAATCAGTCCTCCTCGTTCCGCTGTTCTTTTCCAGCATGCACAGACCACTCCCAAGCTTCCTTCTGCCAGTCATTTCTTGTTGTTATGAACAACCATCCCATCCACTATTTCTTAGTGTCTGGAGTTGGCTGTCACTGAAAGCTCTTTAATAAAATGCCTTGAATATATTTGTACCATGTTGTGTAACCAACCAATCACAGTATATAGCTATTTCAACTTAGAATAAGCGCATGTAAACAGCTTTGTCTGCTGTGAATATCAACTCAAGGCTTGAGATCATCAGGTAAACAAGAGAAACAAATTGCAGTCATTCTCCATTATGCTTCTATCGTGTGTTTTCATCTTGATTACACTCCCAATTTCCACATCTGAAAATTTTTAACAGGGCTTTTTAGCAGACGACACCATCTGACACCTTGAAATCTGGGTAAAGCCAGTGTTTAGCCTACAAATCCCAGTAGAACAACTTTAGCAAAAAGAACAACTCTACTAAAGTCTATTTAAGCACCTACCCACGTAGCCTGAATACCCAAAGCACCCATATATATGAACACCTAAAGCTGGACACACAGACACCACTACCTTGTCCTGAACTGCAGAGTGCTCAGCACTTTAGAAAATCAATGCTCTAAGTGGTTCACAGTCAGAATTTAGGAATTGTCTTTCAGGTACCATTTTTATGTTCTTAACTACCAGGCTTAAAGCAGACCTTTAATGGAAAGTTGCACCTATTTTTCTCAGCTCAACAGTCTGAAAGCTGACAAGGTGAGACATGCTTGTATCCCTGAATAAATTGCAACATGTTTACTTTTGGGAAGATTTATTTGTCAATATCATTCTCTCCTGAAGTGTTGTGCCATTTGTGAAGAGTTCAATATGAGGGTGAAAAGTAGGGGGATTTTGTGTCCTGCTTAAATACGGATTTTAAGAAACATAAAAAAAAAAAAATCTAAATCTTTAACAATGATCTTTTATGCCTGCTTCAGCAATTACTGAAGTAGAACTGAAGTGTGTTTACAGATTCCTGCATTGAACTCTCACACCGCCACTGACACAAATCACATTGCTTTTCAACAATGGGTCATTTCTAGCACTCAAGAATGGATAATTGTTTGAAATGAAATATTGCTGTGAATTCACAATGATTTATTTGTTGCTTTTAATATGCTTTTAGGTGACATCTCTCTTTTTTGGCATGTTACAGTGTCTTGCTTATTTTTCTTTGCAGAATTACAGTGAAAGGGGAGCAGAGCTTTTTTCCAAAGATTTATTTTAAAAGTATAGAGAGTGTGCACTAAAAATTCAGCTGACGTGCGAGTTTTTGGAGTACCTATGCATTATGCATTTGGAGTCTGCAGAACTTTATTTATTTATTTAATGCAAAATGTGTGATGAGATTGTTACCATTTCTAGTGCAGACTTACAAAGATAGAGAAGGTGAATGGGGATGCTCAAGAGCTCAGCTCTTGAGCCAAAACATTTCTTGTCCCCAGATTCAGTCAGCTCAGGATAGTACCTATTTGATTTGACTTTCATACACTTAAATATCAATATATTGCTAAAAGGAATAAATATTAAAAATAAAAAGCCCGTGGATTTTCTTCTCTTTTGGTCATAGTAGTTATAAATGCAAGGCTCTGCTTATCAAATTAAGTCAAATAATTTCAGCTGCCTAAGAATTCTTTTATTTATTCTCTCTTAAAATATAGGTCCAGCTGAGGGCTTTACATAACACTGAAGCAAAGATCCCTGTACTGCTTAAACTTTACAAATATGCAATGCTTTCTTCTTCTTCCTGCTGCCAGATTTTAATCTTAGATGCTATTTTCTTTTTAAATTACAATGCTAGTTTATACCCCATGGGATATGAAACAAACATCTTGAGCATGATGAAGGAAATGTCATAAACCTTCACTGTATCATTATAACAGCTCCTGAATGAGTTAAGAAAAAGAAATTCTCAACTAGAAAATTCAGATTTAAAGATGTGAGTTTGTTGCCGATGCTGGAAATTGAAATGAATCTAAGAGGAATAAAGGTTACAAAGTATAAAAAGTTCTTGACTGATCAAGGACTGATGGCTAAAATGAACCAGCATTTCTCAGTGTTACTGACTTACTAGAAAGGAAATGATAAGTACTGAAAACTAATAACTATTATGAAGTTTGTCAATTCCTTTACCAAAAGCAAAATTGAAATATATCCTTGGAGAACGCGGCCAAATGCCAAATCCTAATTTTCTCAGAATTTAGGCATTTTCAGCTCCAGGATCTTTGTTCAGAGTTATTTCTATTTTGAAGCTTTGCTACAAAAGTTGTGTCATGGAAATGTAGGGACATAAGATTTGTCATGGGACATAGGGTAATATTATGCAGACATTGTAGGACTAGATGTCCTGTGGAGCAAGTTATAATTTGAGACTTATGCTCACAGAAATAATGCATCTGTTTCTAATTAAACATAGTGCTGCTGTAAAATGTTAAAAGACTGGACATCACCTCCTGATGGGAAGTAACGTATAAATATTTTGTTTTTCTTTGCTTCCATATATGTCTTTTGCTTTTACTTTTTTTAACTGTCTTCATCTTGACACACAAGCTTTTACCATCTTATTTTCTTCCCCTACTGCCTGGTTGAGGGGGAAAATGAGGGCTTGGTGGGCACCTGATGTTCAGCCAAGGTCAACCCACCGCAGTCCCTTTTGGTGCCCAAAATGGGGCATGAGGAATTTGAGATAAGGATAGTAATTGGAAGATGTAACAGACAAAACATGGACAGAACAATATTAGAGAGCAGAATGAGGAGTGAGTAATCCTTCCCTGAGGAGGACAGAGTGGCAGAAATGTGATAAACTGACCACAGCCCTCATTCGCAGTCCCCCTGATCTGCTGCGAGGAGGAGGAAGCAGAGAAATCTGGAGTGAAGTTGAGCCTGGGAAGAAGAAGGAAATGTGTTTTAAAGTTTGATTTTATTTCTCCTTACTCTACTCTGATTTCATTGGTGATAAGTTAATTTCCCCAAGCCAAGCCTGTTTTGCCTATGATGGTAACTGGTGAGGGATCTCTCCTCCCTTATCTAGACCCATGAGCCTTTTGTTGTATTTTCTCTTTCCTGTCCAGCTGGGGTGGGGAGTGACAGACCTGGAATCCAGCCAGGGTCAGCCTACCACAATCAGTCAAAAGTTCAGATATGTTGCTTGTGGTACTATCACTTCTCACTCAGGCAAATAGCCTTGGCTGGAAGGAAGGGCATTTCTCAGAGCAAAAGTGCACCGTGTGTTACAACATCAGCATGAACAGACCTGGGCTAGCCAAAGAGCTGGCATCAGCACTGGTAACTGCATTCAGGGCTGGAGACCTCAAATGCAAACTGCCTACATGCCTGTAACAGGTTTAGGACAAGAGCTACCATCTCTACACAGCTGTGTCATACTGATACCTCCTCATGTCGGGAAGTAACAGTACATTCCTGGATTGCATGGTGCAGGGGTACCTACTGCTGTGGGGGCAGGGGAAGACTTCTCTTAGTCAGCCTGCCCTCCTCAGTTAATGTAACAGAAAGGTCTAAAATGCATTATTTTGGCTTCTATTAAGGATCTTTTATTAGGCCTCACTGGTAAATATCTTGCAAAATGGAAATATATTCAGTTTCTAATACAGATCAAAACCAAAAATGAAGTTATAGATAAATGTTTTGCAGAAAAAATTCCAAATAACAGAAGTCTCAGATGGACAGAGAAAGAAGAAAGAGAGTATTTCATACAGTGTGGCCTCAACACAACCATATTTTTATCAGGAAACAAGTTGAAAGAGACCAAGTATCTCAAAGGGGAAAAGCAGCTTTGTTTGAAGCATAAACAGGATTTCTGACCCTCTATAAGTTAATTAAAGTTAAGGAAAATGAGCCATAAATAGAATAAATTACTTTTTTTTTGTTCTTAAATGATAGGCATATCTGTTCACAGAAACGGTGTGATAAGACTGAGACAATTTTTTCAGGGCTTTCATTCTTCAAAGGAGGTCGTGCCCTTGCCTGTGTGCTGCTTGCAGTGCCAGTTCTGCAGTAGAGAGAAGCTGATGGTCATTTAATGAAAGTAAATTTCCATTTCTCCAATACGTAAAATTTTAACAGAACCTGGGAGCAAGCATTTCATAAATAAGAACACATGAATTAATTCACTTACTCACTTATCTGTCTGCTGCCCTTCTGAAATATTTATTGCCTGAATGAGGTGTCTGGGTGAGCTGCATATCAAAGTTATGGGGCATTACAGGTCTCGTAACATCTTCCTGCCTTTGATGGCTCAATAGCTGCCTCTGCAGGGCAGGATCAGAGCTGAAAAAAGGACAGAAATCCACTGACTCACTGTCATGGTTTAACCCCAGGAAGCAGCCAAGCCCTAGGCAGCTGCTCGCTCACTCCCCACTAGAGAGACTGGGGAAAGAATCAGAAGCATAAAAGCTGGAAAACCCATGGTTGAGATAAAGACAGTTTAATATGGAAAGCAAAAGCTGCACGTGCAAGCAAAGCAAAACAAGGAATTAATTCAGTGCCTCCCATGGCTGGGTAGGTGTTCAGCCATCCCAGGAGAGCAGGGCCTCATTCCACGTAACGGTGACTTGGGAAGACAAACTCCAACACTCCAAATGTCCTTCCCTTTCTCCTTCTTCCCTCAGATTTATATACTGAGCGTGATGTCACACGGTCTGGAATATCCCTTTGGTCATTTGGGGTCACCTGTCCCAGCTGTGTCTCCTCCCACCCTCCCATGCACCCCCAGCCCCCTCACCAGCCTGGCTCTAGGAAAAGCAGAAAGGTCCTTGGCTCTGTGTAAGCCCTGCTCAGCAGTAACAAAAATATCTCTGTATTATCAACCCTGTGTTCAGCACAAATCCAAAACACAGCCCCTTACCAGCCACTGGGAAGAAAATTGACTCTACCCAAGTCAAAACCAGCACACTCACTCCACCTCATTAACAATTACTGGCAGTGGTATATTATCACACCGACAGCACATTCAAATGATGTAGGCTGAGATAAAGAAAATGCATCCCTCTGTGAGCCATGCGGGAAACGAGTTAGGTCAGAAGTACATTGCAGCAGGTGAGAGTTTTCCTTACTTAAAACAGGAGGGAAAGGAAAGCTTTTTAGGTCTAAGCTTTGCCAAAGAATCTCTTACCTCAGATTTGAAATTCTGGTGATATGGGAAGTTGCTGGATCTGATTCCCACTTAGTGACTTGTGATTTTTGATGTTGAAGGGTAGGGAATATGCTGTCCCAGTGCTTATGCACTGCCAACAGAAATGTGGCAGTCATCCTGCTTAGCTAACACAGTAAAAATAATAATGATAAAATTTGAGCTACCCTGTTTTCCCTTGTTATGTTGGGAAAACAAGAAAAAAACATCTTTTATATTTTTTTAATATATAAATGGTTGAATTCCTGTATGGCATATTTTATGACTAAGAAAAATAACACAGGGTTTTAAGCAAACATTGAAAATGCCTGAGGCAGGTCAAAATCCCCAAAATTAGTTATTCCTCATTTGTTTAATGTGCACTATTTAATTCTAGCTTGCCTAACAGTTGATATTGTTGCATTGTCATATAATAATGGATGAAAAAATTCCCAGATTTCTGTGTCTGCAATGACCAGAACTGGTTTCTTAATTTTTTAACCTGTTCTTAAGATTAGTACTAAGGTAGGTGTAATGGAAGTGGAAAAAGGGGAAAAGCTGCTTTGGAAATTTTGCTTTCCAAATGTCTTATAGACATCTTGCCTTCTGAAGGAGGAATATGCCATTTTGCAGGGATCAGTAATGATCTATTGAGAAAAAACAGTTTTTTAGTATGACTGGAAACATATAGCAAACACATTTCTAGTTCTTTCATTTCTGTCTCTTAGTTAAAAGTTACTGTGAATTCTTGAATCTCTGCTGTTTAGTGAAACTTTTAATCTTATCCTGAAGGTACAGGTGTTGCACATCCTAAGGCAAAAATGCTGCATTTTGGCTGTTGTCTCTATTTGCTGACAACATGAGAGAATTAAATTTGATGACCTAAGACTTTTTTTTTTTGGTCTGTTCATGAATTACTCCTGATCAAAATCTTAAACAGAGTTTTCTCTCATGCACTTTCACTCCTAAAGTTCTCACTGTTGTATTTGAAATCTATATAGATCTTGAAGGATAGACACATAATCCATTCTTTGTGCAAAATATTTTATAAGATATATTACATGCTGTGACCTTATGTTTCAGAGGACTCTATTTAATTTAATACATTCACATGTAATGTACTTCTTCTTGTCATCTTAATTTGAATCCCTGTATTTTTAAGATTTTATTATCCTTCTTGATGACTAGGATAATGCAATCTCTTCTGTCTTCTAAAAATAAAATTATATAAATGCTAATGACAAAGTTACTATTGCCTTCAAAAATATTAGTAGTCAGGACATATAAAACTTCAGAAATTTGAAAGCATAAGCTAATAAAGACCAAAGGGGAGATCAGGGAGGCAGGTAGGGGTGACAAAACTACCCAGAACACCCCTGATTCATCATGAGAAATTACCTATTCTGAGCATTTGCTCATTTGAAACACCTGTACCCCGTCTCAAATCTAGAAAATCAAATAACAAACTACAAGACACCAAATTTTATATGTGAAAAACTTTAAGAAATATCTTGTGTATGAGACACAAAAAACCCCCCACCCAAACCCAAACCAAACCAAACTGAAAGAAACCCCTAGTAATCTCAAACCATCAAAATAAAATGTATAAACACCCCAGACACAGAGAGAGAGTGTAAGAGTATGTGTGTGTGTGTGTGTGTTCGTGTGTGTTACTTTTCCCTTAGCTCATCTCTACAGCTGATTTCAGCAAGTTTTTTGTCCTTTTTTTGGGTTGTCATCTTGTGGGGTTTTTTCCTATTGGCCCAAAACCAACAAAAGTAAAACCCAAGAGATAACTGAGGCAGTTTTTGTTTATGTGTGTTTTTGTGGCCGTGTATATTAGCATGAAGTAGAAAATAAGAAACATGCATCAATTTATAAATAGTATGTGAAGAGACATTTTTGTCTCTGGTAGATTTGTGTTGGTGATTTTTTCAGTGGAGGAGATAGAGAATTCTAAAGGAATCAAAGCACAGAAAGTTTTCTTGTTGGAGACAAGAGTAAAGTGATGTGTAGTCAGTGACACATAAGCAAACAACTGAGCATCATAGATTTTTCTTATTACAATAATTTGAAATGAGTGTTGTTTTTAGTTAGAGGAACAGCAGCAGTACTGAAGATCTTTGATTCTAATTTATGCATGCATTTGTTAGAACTCAGCAAACTGTGCACAATCAAACGGTTTGTCAACATCTTAAGAATTTACCTGATACTTGCCTGGTCTTATGTCTTCTCTCTGTCACTCTCACTAGGCATCACATGACACAAATGGAAACACAACATGCTTTCAAATCATAGTATTTGTCTCATTAATTCACATCTGCAATTAATAAGAATAAATTGCATCCATGCTGAAAAAGAAAATATTGACCGTCTTTAAAGATATGCAGTTATTAGCTTCATGGCACCTCTATCCCATTAACAGCTCGCCTAGCTCCAATAATTCTAATTTATGACTGCAAAAAAATAAAATTGCTGGTAAAGACTCCTGAAGTATGTTTAGATACATATGAGAATTAATGATCATTTATAAGGTAGAGATCATAGCAATAAACATTTTCCTACTTGGAATAGACCAAATACTGCATTTTGAGCTAGACCTGTGGTGTGGTTAATTCCTGAATTTGATTTTCTCCTTTTCATCTACACTGAATTCATCTCTCCCATCTCCTAAGAGAAAGAATAATACTACAAAGATCATACCAGAGAATATGAGAGTGGCAACATAGACGATGGAGGTCAAATATGAAGAGTTATTAGTTCAGCTAATTAATCAGATGCAACTCTATTTAATTATCCAGAATATGCAATGCAAAGAATAAAATACCTGTAAATAACTGGACAAGCTAGTGAGGAAGAAGAAAGCTATTCTTTTTCAGGAAAAGAATCTGATTTTATAAATCCAGTGGTGATGAAAATATTACTCCTTGACATTTTTTGTCTTTTTGAGGCTGACAGTGTTGATATGTGTTTTGCTCTGAGTAGCCCCACCTTGAAGATTCTTACACTGTGGGGCAGAGCTTAGGTCCTGAGGGTATGGTCTCTCCACTGGGAATCTGGCTTCAAGTTCTACTTTCAGCGGTTGTGGTAGTGTATCACTGAAATTAATAATGCAGTTTATATCTGTTGTCTCACTTGCATTATATTTCATAAATTATATTTTAAAATACCTAAAATTTTTAATGTCAATTTTTTATTTTTAGGTAATTTCTGTTTTTCTTTTCTGCACTGGTCATGAGAAAATAAGTAAACATCTGTGAGAGATTAAACTCACAGTTTAGTGCGCTCTAAAGCCACATTTAAGTCATCTTACGATCATTCTTTTTGCCTTGAAAGCAGTAGTAAGATGTTAACAATGTGAAAGGCAGCAAATGTAACTACATATTATATCATAAGAAGAGAAAATTAGAAAAAGGGTATGAGATGAAGTACCTGCTTAGAAAGCTGTAATTTTGACTGGTAATTAAACTCAAGTGTTTCATTTTCCCAGCCAGCTCATCAGTGACTCTAGAAAATAAATGATCTGAAATTGAAATCTGCTAGGTGAAACAATAGTAATTAATTACATTTCTCAAGGGACAATATATTCCCAAAGCCTATTTCTGGATAGCCTCTTGAGAAATAGATACTACAATGTACAGGTGACAAACCAGGGACAATAAGGAAAAAAGATAACCTAATCTCAATATTAATGAAGCTTCCAGCCTGGCTTACAGTCTACCATCTTTTTCTTAGAAAACACTGAATTAGGAAATGTTTCTTATAATATGTCATGGTCAATAGTTACCACCTTTGCTCATGTGAGTGTAAGAGAGTATTCTACAGGATTTGCTGCAGTGTTTTTGCTGGCATTCTTCCAAAAGTTAATTACATATACAGAGAAATTGGTGATAAAAAGGACCTAGTAGGTCAGAAAGTAATATCTATTTGCAATGAGGGAATTCTCCCAAGAGAACACCCTATTATGTTTTTCCTCTATATTGGATTTAAGACTTGAAGTGTTGGGAATTCCCCTTTTGTTCTGGGAAATTAATCAATTCTACTTTTCCTAATTTTTTCTGACTAATTTTTCTTCTGATTAATTTCCTTTAGTTGCCTCAAGTTATTGTGTTTACTCCCTGCATGACTATCAATCCTTTCTCAGTTTTTGTTTAGCTACTCTACACATATTAAAATTTTAATCTATTCTTGTATGTCAATCCCTTCAGACCTCTTACATGTTTCAGTATTTTTCTCCATAATCCTTCTGTTCTGTATGCTCATTCTAGTTATCAATCATCCACAGTGAGTATTGAATTTAAAGCTTCTATTACCAAACCCAGAGATTTTATGGAGTGAAGACATCTTCCAAAAGAGAACTAGCAGTTTGGTAATTGTTGAGGTAAAATACCAACCTGCTCTTATCTCGCTGCAGAAAAGGTGCAAAACTGCACCTTTAATGACTACCTCAAGTGTGTTATGATGATGGCCTTAAAAGATGAACTCAAGATGAAGCTTTTCATGAAAAGACAGTTGAACGGCAGACAAGAGATCTTTCACAGCCAATATGGAAGATAAACAAAAGTGCTGCCAACAGCACCTCCTGGGACAGGCAGCAGAAACAGCCATGATGAGAATTACAGATTTTTGCCTTCAAGAAAGCTCCACAAATTAATTTGGATTAATTTGTTCTGGGATAGGGATGTGTTTCTTTTAGGTTAGCTTTACCTACCTATATCAAGTTGGTTACCGCAGCTCCCCAGCTGTCCAGAAAAAGCCAGGCAGACGTTTTCTGCTTAGACAAGAGGAGTACAATATCATCCTTCTTCACTAGCCCACCACTCAGGCCCCAAAGTAGATTTTTTTCTGTTTTCAGTAAGCCAGCATGTAGAATCCTTCAGAATACGGGACCCCATGTGAGAGTGTTCACAGTGCCCTGATCAAGCACTAGACAAGGTTGTGAGTGAGAAACAATATCTTGTATTAAATTATCAGAACCAGCAATGAAACAAGCAAACAAAAAAGCCATGATAAAAGATAGGGAATCTTAAGAATTATTCATGGAACACCAGCGTTTTCTACCTTACTAGCATTATTTTTTCTGTCCTTGCCATTGGAGATTGCTCGATCTTGTCCTATCTTCACCTTGTGGTCCCTCCCATAAAGATCAGACAGCTTGCATCACTTGAGAATCCACAACAGCTTTATGAAGGAGAGTAATAAACATTTATCAAAGAAATGTCTGCATTACCAGCCTATATCTCCTTAAAAACTTCTTGGCTTGCTATAGACAAAAGCTCACCCATCCTTCCCATATCAAGAATAGTATGGTTTCAAATTTTCAGGTCCCTGAAATTAAAACTTTTAGCAGCGTAACAGAACAATAGAATAGTTTAGGTAGGAAAATGAAAGAAACCAAGATGATGTCAAGTCTCTCCCTAAGTATCTGAGAATATACTTTTACCTTAAATTACCTCCTAGAAGTTTGAGTATTCAAAGAAAAATTTCATATATCTTTCAATTAGGCCACTTCTGTAGCTAAAAACCAGTGCTAGAACATCATTCATACTTAAAGTAGCCAAAGTTATGAAATAACTTGTAAGGAAAAGTCCCTAGTGTTTCGTGCAGATAAGTGTCATAAAAAGATGAAAGATGAAAAAGCATAGAGTTTGTCTGAAACCTGTTTTAAATCACTGGGCTGTGGATAGAATCCAGCTGTTATGAGACAGATTTTCAACACAGGATTCCTAAAGATTTGGTGAGTCCAATGCACCAAGATGACACAGTTTGTGTGGCACTCAGTGACTGAAAATAATCATACTGACACGTGCAGAAGCAGTGTTCCCATCGTCTGTCTGAAGAGCAAAGACAGGATGACATAAGCAACAAGGCTCAAGCCCAAGAATAATAAATCATATTTATAAATAATTCAGTGGACAAGAATATTTCTCTGAATTTCTAAATCAAAACTTTAGTAACAGATTATTAATCCAAATTTCATACAAGATTTCAAAAAATGGGGCGTATCAAAACATCTGAACAGACTTGCAATGTTGGATTTGCTGTTTTTTTATTTATGTATTTCTTTGTATAGTGTTAGTGCCCTGGAATAATTGTACTAGACAACAGGCAAGGACACTGTAGAGATATTGCCATTTGCCAGGAAACCTTGGATTGTAGTATAAAACAAGCACACACAGGGAGCTTTGTCACTGAGCTGTCTTTATCCAGCTGTAGTTCTCAGGATACGTCACAGATCTGTGAGTAAAAACAGAAAATAAAAAGGCACAAAAGAAGCACAGAAGGTACGAGGTTGTGTGATTGTAGAAGTACATTAAGAACTCTGATGAAGAAAACACTTAAACATATTCCTAGCCACTGGCTTATGACATGAATATTGTTTTATGAAAACTGGATACAAAAACTACAAAAGTATAAGATTCTAAAGTAAAAAATTAATAAACTCCCCTAAACCAGTTATCAATCTAGAAAGGTCATTGAACTTTTAGTTTAGCTAACTATTGCTTTATCAGTATCTATATTTACATGTAAATAATACTTAAAATATTCTAAGGATTCGAAACGTCACTGTACAAATTCAGTGTTTCATTCTTCCTTCATTCTTGAAAGTTCAAAACTGTTTAAAGATAAAATATTTGCCAACATTCTTTAGCTTTCCCTTTACATTTGTTAATACTATGTTACTATAGCCGTAAGAATTTCAGATGCTATTTAGCAGAGCATCTCAATTAAGAATGCACATAACCTACGGTGTTCTTCTTTCACACCTCTCGTAATACAAAATATTGTATCCCTCATGAGCAAGGCTCTTCTTTTTCAAAGGAATCTCCCTTGACAAAGAAGAAGAAATCAATTACATTAGGCATACAATTATTTTGAAAAATTATGGAACAATATCACTCAAATGACAGAAAAGGAACCAACTATGAATGTGACTTTGTAACTACAAAGGCATAACTATGTATTGAAATTTCCACTTAATCAAATATTAATAGTTTGGACATCAAAACTGACAGCTTCACTCACAATCTTCACTCAAAATCATTTATTACTTTGCTAAGGGAAGTTAATTGGTAAAGCCATATAAATTCCTGTTTTAAAATTGCCATATGACCAAAATCCAGACCCATAGAACACTGCCATAAGTACATACTAGTATTGAATCCCAATTATTTACTGTGGTCATTTGAAAGTTTTTTAACTCTATGTTATTCACAGACTTTGTTATCCTCCAGTGAAATACAGAAGGTAAGTCTTCACCTGACTTTGATGTTTTAGGTGAATAATTTATTTTCTACTTTTAGTATCTTCAAACCATTAACTAGTAAAATTGGATTAAAAAAATCAAATGGGATTGGAAGACAGTCTTTGGCAAATGTTGCAGTTGAGGGACTTCACATTGTGGTGAGAGAAAAGAAGATAATTTTTCTTTTTCTGCCTGATGAAGAGAAGATACTTAGTTTCTCCTATGATTTCTTTTAGGCATCTAGGCAGTGCGTTAGAACAAATTCACTTGGAAACTGGAACAGGATTAAAGATTTTTTTAAACTGGGAAACTGAACTAAAGCCTTTTTTGTTTGGTTTTTCTTAGCCTAACAAGTATCATTGAAAATAAAATAAAAATAAATAGAAACTAGAATTTCACCTGCATTTTCATAGTTTTGGGCGTCTTTTGAAAGTATTGTCCTTGTGTTTCTTGAAGAGGAAAAATCCTTAGATTAGCAATGTAGCTGCACAAGGGGGTTGAGAGGAAGGAATTTTCTTGAACCTTAGTTTCTTATAGACAGACTGCTTACTGAGAAGTATGGAAACAAAATCCTGCCAAAAAACCCTAGATTCATTATGCTCATTTTGTACAGACATTAATGGCCACAGATAATGAAGAACAAAGACCAGAGTAAGATCCCATGCACATAACCAATTTTGTTTGCTAAAATAGGTATTTGTTCATGTATGTAACAGATATTGTGAGAGAAGAGAAAAAAAATCCCATTTCTGGTGTATGGATTAAGGAATCAGATAGAAATTTATCATCCAAAATTTACTGCAATTTATTTTGAGCTTCCTGGTGGCTTCCAAAGTCAATAGCAGCAAACAAAAACAGTGGTTCACTTAGAATACTGGTTTAGCCTAAATTAACATGCAAAATTTGCAAGGCTTTTTTCTATGTTTGCACAATTATAAGACTGGATGGGGAAAAAAATTCAGTCATAATGAAAAATTGCAAATCAGGAAAGCAAATGGCTGATTTACTCCTCCAAACCAGGGGAAGTGTTTTAAAGGGAAATTTATATTCATTGATTAAAATTTTTCTGAGAAGGTTTTGGTGCTCATATAAAATAGAACAGAAAATCTTGTACAGATCATCTTAAAACTCATTATGACTTTAATAAAGAATTATTGCACTATTAACTTCATCATTATTTTTCCTGTTGGAATATTTTTAATTCTATCACAATTGAGTATTTGGCTTTGTTTCTGAGAAATTTTGCATGTTTTTTAGTTTTGATTATAAAATTATCTTTCTGAAGCCTTCTGTGTTGAGCAAGTATTTCCCAACATACAGCAGTTTTTTATTTTAAAGGATTTGGTTTTCGTAAATATTACACCTTATGATCTATTCTCTCTTCAATGATCCAATGTCCTGTGTTGTAGTGGTGTAATCACATCCTCCAGCTCTTGCAGTTTCTTTTGGAATGCTCTTAAGTTTTTTGTGTTTCCAGCCCAAGAACTGCTTAGGACTCAGACCACTATCTGTCATTTATTGTGATGATCCATCTTCAGGAAGCACTCACATCCAGCTCCACATGCCGTAGAATATAAAAGAAGGTCTTGCCCTAAAAATTTAAAGACAAAGTAGATGGGCAATGACTGAACAGGCATGTTAGACACAAAAATTATTTTAAATTTTCTTTTCTAATATTCTTAAAAAGGTTCATATCCAGATGACTATGCTAGTATAGTATTTTTAAAGTTCCTGTCAGTTCCTTAGTAATACTATTAAACCATCTGGTTAGAGTCTGTGGATGTTCTCTAAGGAAGGGTATTGAGGAGGTATTTGAAAGGAAAGGGAAGAGATGGGGCACATGTCGCATTAGCATCTGTGTGGAAAAAGAATGAACCGAAAGAGAAAGTTGTACAGGCAAAGTGAAAGATTAAATTTGAAATGTAATTGGAAAAACACCAAACATAAACCCTCAAGGGAATATTAGAGTGGTGCAAGGAATTGTGGTTTTCTCCTTTTCCTGCATTATGTTTTTGAGAAAACTTTCTGGACAGCACATAGAAGAAGCTAGAGAAAGTCAGCCACTCTTGGGATGCAGATATTACTCACTGGTTTGAAACAGAAAGGAGTTTTGATTTAGCAGCTAAATAATGCAGCTAGTGGCATCAGCGTGTAAGGAAAATAACAATCTGACCTTTGCAGTTGCCATGACTTTTCAGCCCAGGAAGAACAGAGAAGGGACTGTCAAATTGCTGCTCCTCCTAGGCTGTTGACTCAGTCAAAAGGCTCAAGCTAGCTATTAAGATTAAATTGGCAGGTAAATGCATGAATACAGTGGTGATATATTGCTGGGGTTTGTATCTGTTTTTCTTAGTTTTGAACTTTACACATACTGAAAATTCTAATAAACCTATGAAGGCAGTGGTGTGTGCAAATGGCATACTAACAGAAACTTGTTTTAGATTATTTTCTCCCTTGCTTTACAACAAAGATTGAAAAAGCTACTCCTGTAATTTTCCCTTTTTATTTTTTTCACTATTACCACACAGTAAATAAGATACTTGGTTCTGACTCTTTTTTATTTGTTGATTTATAGCATATGTTTCACACAAAAAAAACACCCTTTTTTAATACATCAGAACACAAAAACTGACATGACATACAATGTAATTGATAAATTGCAAAAATAAAATGGCTGCAAAAAGGCAGCACTGTGGGTTGAACCTTTGAGGGACTGACTGAGATATCTGACAAATGTTAGATTCTGCACTCCAAAGAATATTTCCAGACTGCTTTCCAAGTTAATATTGTTTAACATAGAGATTCAAATAGTCCAGCTCACATAGTGAAGGCATGTTGTGAAATCAATAGAATTTAGCCTCAGCAGCAGCTGTAAGATTTGGCCTCTGGAGAGTGTAAAAGAACAAGAAAAAAATTATTCAGGAAGAGCATATATTTTATGAGTAGAAACAGCAATGCTAATTGAATTCTACAAAGAGACTATCATTGAAATGTGAAGAGCCTTTGAGCAAATTTATGGCCACATTATGCCTTCTTTTTTGCATCCCATTGTGCTCATCTGGCTCATAACTTGGCTTCAGGAGCCAGATCCTCAGCTGCTATAAATTGGTGTCATTCCGCTGAAGACAGAGAAGCTACACTGATTTATACCAGCTGTGGACCAGGCATGTTTATTCCTTCTATTTTTTCCCACTATTTGAATGAAGGTATAGCCAGAAAAGCTACTATGGTCTAAACAGCAGATGAATAAAGGTTGGAAGCATATCCAGCATGGCTGTAGCATTTCTATTGTTTGAATAAAAAGAGAAGACCCAAACTACAACTGGAAGTCAGTTAATTGGACATTCAGAGACCTCCTTCATGTTATTAATCACCTACCTACAGGCACATTCAGCTCAGAATCATTTAAAACATCATTTTATTTGTAGAAAACCAAATAAAAATGGGAATTTGTTCTGAGAACATTTAGTTCTTGTCTGTTTGGTTTTGCATTTTTGGTTTGGATTTTTGTTTTGTTGGGGTTTTTTTTCCTAAATCAATGAGTCATCATTTAGGTCTCTGAATTTCTGTGTTGATTTTTGAAACTCAAGGTCTTTTGATGGAACTAAATTGTATTAGTCATATTAAAATATGACTTGCATACATTTATGAACACAGTCTAACCTTGGGTAATACACATTGGCTTCTGAAATCAGAGTTCCCAGTTTTATGATATTCACTTTCCTTTTGTTTGTATCCTGTTTAATAGGAATTTAGTGAACAGGAGCATCTTAAACTAAAAAATGGAAATGAATATCATTATTATTTTTCCTCAGTAATATCTTCATGGTGAAGACTCCTGGACTTGTGAAGGTATTTTAAAGCCTGAATGTTTAGCATGACTCACACAAATTTAAGATTTTTGTATTATGCCCTGAGTAAACAAGATAGCATTTCCTGATACACTCTCTGCACTCTGACATATACCTGCAAAGCTGTAGATATACTTAGAAGAAACAGCAACTCTATTCTTCAAGTCTCCACAAATTAATCTGTGAGATCTGTTATGCATCAGGCTGCCTCTGCCTGGATAGACCCTCAGCATGTTGAAAAGGGGCTCCTAAATTCTGGGTGACACATCCCATTAGCCCCCTGTAGATGTTTCTTTGATACTCAGAAATAAGAAAGCTAAAGGTGTATATCAGAACATTGAAAAAAGAAGGTTTCTGAAGGGCTTTGATTGAAGATGTCTTGAAATGTCCTGAAGTGACAATCAGTTCTTTGGAATATGCCAAAAGCTGTATTCAAATACTGAGGTACCAACTCGGTGACTGGCTTTTTTTTTTTACTCTTAATTTTTTTTTTTTTTTAATGCATCTTTTTCCATTGGAACGAGTTAATTAGCCAGGACAAATTAAGGATAAGGGTCTAATTTGTGACAGGCTGGTACTGGCCCAAATGAAAGGTTCCAAGGACATATAATTGGGAGCAGGAGTTCCCTCTTCAAAAGTATGAGGAAGAAAATAAACAAGAAAGAAGTTTTGAAAAATATGAAAAGCATCCCTTTGCGAAGCTTATTGCTTTTAAGTAATTAATAATATGTTATAAACTTATAAGTTGATTAAAACTGAGCAGTTAATGAATAATTAATACTTAGGTGGATGTGATTACTTATTAAATAATTATTAACTGACTAATTATTAATGGTGATTATTAATTATTATTGATTATAAGTTCCACTTCTAGTGTATCTGCAGTAAAATTATTTATCCCTTTCCTTAAGCATCCATCCCCATAGCATCTAAAATGCAGATCAATCAAATTACAGGAAAACAAGCTCCTTGTTCTCTTTCAGACTGTATCTAGGTGACTTTACAATTGTTGGGTAAATGGATGGAGCCTTTGATTTGTCTGTAACATCCATTTGGATACAATGTCTGTAATTCCTACTGGAATTTTTTACCAATTCTGTGCAAACAGGACATGAATCTGCTGTTGAGGTAATGTGCTTGTAATAATCTAAAACACCACTTTATAATAGACATGTGGAAATGTCCATTATGTTATGAATTTAGTTTGTCATTCAATGAAAAAAAAGCAGTTCAACACAGTACGAAATGACAGCTATTAAGAGGGTAACAGATGAGACATTAAAATGAAGCTTGTAGCAATTTTTTCAGGAAAATTCTACAGACTGAGTTGTTCGTTGGAAAACTCAGGGTTGGAGTAATAAGGTGTAACCTCAGAGTTTTGAACTCAGCTGCTGTAACGCAAGGACAATGTGAAATCTGAGAAGGGAAAAAATCCATTTTAGGAATTTGGATCAGACCTTTTTGAAATAAGCCCATAAACTAGATGGTTTAGAGTCAATATGGCTGGATCCCAAGAAAATATGTATATGGCAAGAGAACCTTCAACAGCAAGTGGTGAAGCTAAATTATATCTATGAGTACTACACAGTGACATCAAATTTGGACATGGTTAAACATAGGCTTCACTGAAACTCTTGAATTTTTGTTATCTAGCACTCCATTTAGCCTCCAGAAACCCAGAGACTCTGAACATCTCAACTCCTCTGTGACCATGATCTGTTCAGTACCCCCAGAGGAATAAAGAGGTGCCAGCCTGGAGCACAAATCTGAATTTTACCCCTTTCTATATTTGGTCACTTCAGTATTACCTCCTTAGGGACCTAAATGCCAAAACCAGACATTTTGCTATCTCCAGCTACACACACTTTACCTCTAGGGAGAGACCTCATATTTGAGTTCTGCCAAGGGAATCAGAAGGTTAAACATGGCAAAATCTTGGCCTGTCATGTAAACCAGGTCCAGGCGTGTTTGCTCAGTGTTCCATGGCCATTGGTGTCTCTGGTACCGCTGGGTGAAGTTTCACCTTGCTTCCCGTGTGGAGTCCATGAGGAACAGAAGTGTTCATGTCAGTGTAAGCAACGTGATGGCAGCAAGCACTAGAGCTCTGAACTCCATCCTGTGGGCAAGGCTCTGCTCTGGATCTCTGTCCCCTCGGGTAAGCTCAAAGGCTGATGGGTGAAACTCACTGGTGTCTCTCCCTGTGCTGCTAAAACAACTGCACCAAGCTGCACACACAGAACTATTCAGTGTGTATAGAGTGTGGTCACCCATTGCCATTCTGAAGATGTGCCAGTTCTTTGGTGTATGAAATGGAAAGTGACAGTAGGTTATAAAATTGTGATGGATGATTTAGGTGGCTGTATTCTGCTGTAAGCAATAAATGCTGAGCTCGGCAGAAACTACTAAAGGCAAAACTGCAAGTGATTTACTAGCAATTTAAAGCACATGGGATTTGTAATGCATGAGGCCCTCAGGCCCATCACTTCTCTTCAGTAATGGGAAACAATATTTTGGTGAAAAATGGCATGTTTAGTTTCAACTTTGTGCTGCAAAATATACAGGCAGCCTAGTTTTCTTCATTTCTAAGGGTGTAGCTATTTACATCTTATTCAAACTGCAAGTTTATGTTCAAAAAAAGTTGGAAATATTAATATTCCTTGAGTGAGTTATGAAGGAAAATCAATACTTCAGGATAACTAAAACAGTGCAGTTTTAAAACTTCTGGTCTAAATTATTCACATTTTATCTTGTTTGATAAACTTGCATGAGATTAACTCCATAGTGAGCCAATACAGCTATCCTTTGAAGGAAAAAATGAAAATGTCATCTATTTCTGCACAAGTCCAATTCAGCTAAGTAGTTCAAATACTAATTCTCATTTAAGAGGGCAGTGGTGGGTGAAGGGATGCTGGCATGAACCTGAATACTGAGATATCACATATTTGGTGTGACAGAGATAAACACCATCCAGCTGGGGGCTTATGCTGAAGTTTTCCTAACTTAACAATTTTTAAGTTCGTGAGACAACCTTTAAAATATTGTTCCATTTTGAACAGTGAGCGTGTGAAAATGGTGCAGTGAATGCCACTGTGAGTTTGGAGGACCAGGAATTTAGGTAAAATCCATGTCTTTGTTTTCCAAGGATGTGTGACCTAAACAGTGGAAGGCACAATAAGCCTGCCATCTTATAATAACATAGTCTGAGACAAAAGGCATTTCCACTCCTCAAAGTTAATCAGGTTATGCCACTTTTCCTTGGGTTATCTCCAACATGGTCATATTAGCTTAACTCATGAGTTACAACCTCTTCTCTGTCAAAGGCTTAGAGGGTAGGTGAGTTCTGCAAACAACCAGATGGTGACCGACAAAGCCTCCCCTGGTTAGCAAGGATCTGGTGTCTGGTTTCTCCTATGGTATCAATATCTGAGCAACAGTTTACTGATAATCCAAGATGGAGATGGATGATTTGTCTCGGTTGACTCTGTGTGCTGCCCTACATATCCCACCTTCTGTCTGTTCCTGTGTCAGCTCTGCCTACCAGACATCTCCTTTTGCATCTCCATTGCAGGAAGGATTGTGTTAGCTATAGAAGACCCAAATTCCAAAGGTAGCAAAAGTGTCCTGAAATACTTCTTCTGGAGAGATAAATGAATAGGTGAAAATTGTATCCATTCATCTGTTTGCTAATGAAGATTAAAACCCAGTAGTAGGCAATGAAATCATGCTTCTATTTTTTTTTCTTTCAAATCTCTAGTTAAGAATTTCTTTTACTGAAAACTTGAACCTTTTTAAACTTTATTTATCACAGCTAAACTCTAAAAAATTTTCTATCCAGAAATACAAGTTACTTGACACTACAAATCCTTAGACTGGCAGCATGAGGCAGGAGAAAGGAAGTTAAAGCTATGAACTAGATATTTATTCTTTTATCCTGAATCTATTGAAACCATGCTAATACATCAATCATTTCTGTTCTGCCAGTGAAACCCCTCCTAACTTGGTCAATAGAACAGATTAAGAGGAAAGGAAAGTAGTAAAAGCACTTTCTGTCTAGTGGCAGTGTACATACCCACTTAAAATCAAGTATCTATACAAGGAGCTATAACTACTGAGAGGGAGTTTTCATGTCCTACAATGACTTTTCCCCCATATTATTCAATTGGAATTAAAAAAAATCAAAATCACAAAAGCTTTTAAGAACTAAAACCTCAGGATAAATCAGATCAGTCAAAACTTTTCACCATAGTTTCTGAGTGGATCTTTTTAAAGTTTTGTTTCCATTTTTAAACAAAATTTTAATTAGTTTCTCCAGCAAAAGGTTTACCTTTTAAAAGGTTGTGTTGGACTTTTTTATTTGGAGTAATTTAGGAGTGACAAAATGTTTAGATAATTAAAAAAAAAAATAGAAAAAGAAGATTGAATAATGAGAGAATAAAACGATTTTGAACAGCCTTGCGGGTGGGGACATGAAGAATTTTTGATAGTCAAAACTGCTTGGCTATCAAAAATCCTTCAGCAGAAGGAAGCAGATCTTAGTAATTAGATTTTGTGGCAATGGGTTGAGAACATTTTACAGGACTGTTAGAGAGAAGGCTTGTGTAGAAATTACATGAGATATGGATCTTCAGAGGTTAGGGATGTGCAGAAAGGGCAGATATCACAAATGCTATAGAAGAAAGTAACAAGATTTAGGCACATTATACATTCATGGCATGAGGAAGAACAAGATCTGGATATGTTCACAATTGCTTTCCTTCTGTCACACACAAGAAATTGCCATCAGTCAAAGGCCATACTATATTTTCTTTTCCCATATGTGGGTGTAGAAAACAGGTGGTGTTTTCATCCAATTCTTCTACTTCTGATTTCCTCATTTTTAGAAGTATCCAAGCATCCAAATCCTTGAAGGTGTAAAGCAATCTTCTTTTGGCTTCTTTAAGGTAATTTCCCCTTTTACTGTCCCCCGATCTACATTCTGCAGAGCCTTTTTTAAATTTTTTTCTTTCATTTTTTTATGAGCAGTGCATTTACAACATTTTAAATCAAAGAGATTGGATCCTGGGATACTAGAGACCGCTACTCTTCCTAATTCATACTTCAAAGGTAGTTTAGAAGTAGGAAAGGATTTGCAATTTGTGTTCAATAATTGGAGTGGAGCGCCTGCTAAGGCAGAATATTAGATTGATTCATATCGTGACAATGATGAGACAGTGACGTCCAATGACTCTTGTAAAGTAAATTGATTTCAGATTGCTGTGGAGTTTCTCTTTAGTCAACAGCAATTGTGCTGACAGCTATGGAAAAGGGTTAGTGTGCTTTAAATCCATGGGTTTTTACTCTATGTGTTTCGGGTTTTAAGTTGCATGGTTTTAATGAAGGCTGTTGAAGCTGTGACCATATAGAATTCACTTTGACTAAAAATCTTTTCCATATCAGGAGACTTCTTTTCTGTTCCTCCCCATGAGCGATACGGCCACAGTAGTTAGTTACTGTCATTTCACACTCTAGAGCCTGATGAAATATAGCAGCCACATTTTTCTTGCCTCTTTCTCTGGACTTCTGCCTGAAGTCTTTCTTCCATGGAACACTCTATTACAAGTTGCTCAGAAACAGCAGGGAAGGAGCCAAAATATGCAGTGTCCAAAGAGGAGGGACTCGTGAGTGTGTGCCTGCTTAAAATGTACCTGGTGTTCAGATGAAATTGTGGCATGTATTGGCAACAGAAACTTTTCTGCAGTGTTTAGACCCAGAGAGATTGTGGTAGTATTTATCCCACTATGTCAATCCATTTCAAACTTCCTGTTACAATAATATAAAACCAACAGAATATCCAGATTGTGATTATAAAGAATTTTTTTTTTAAGAGGACAACAACAAAAGTAATAACTTTCAAGGAACTGAAAATTTTCAGATCTATTTCCCTCAAATCCCCTTTTTGTAGGATAGCTATCATCTTCTGCTTTGAATTTTATTAATGACAGTAGGTCTCAAGACTAATGTTGCTTGTTTTCAAGAATGGTGTCATATGTGAATAGTATTTGAATAGACTTTTACCTTTCAGGGTGGGATAGGAAGATAGAGGAGGATTAAATAGGTTTTTATAACATTTTTGTCAGTAATTTTAAATGTTTCACACTTTAATAAAGGCCACATTAAGTGCAGACATACTTATAATCTGAAGATTTTTCCCTTAGTCACTGAAAGCCAGAACTGTACAAATTAAATACTTCAGAGTAAATTGCATGTAAGCAGATTGTGTCTTTCTCTTTGCATATACAATTTCCATTTGTGTGCACATCTAAGCCTAATATTTTTAAGTTCCTGCCATTGGGATCTTTAAATAGAAGACTTACTGTATTACATTATTTACTCTTTTGCTAAGAATTACTCTTCAATCAAGAAAAAATAATATTAATAACTAAGAGATTTGGAGGGACTTTGTGATTGTCAAGGACAGTCTCCTTTTAATATGAAAATTTGTATTAAGTAAGCCAATGTTAAAAACTGTATTTCTTTCTATTTTCTTGACCTGTACAACTTAAATATGGTTAATGAAAGAAGAGTGTGGTCTACTTTAGACTACATATTTAATTCTATGTTTTTTGATTACCTGAAATTATTTTAATTAATCTGATCATCATAAAAATGTAACTTTTATCAAATATTTAGCATTCATCCTTTTTTGAAAGATCGTGCTACTTTCCTATACTCAGATAAACGGTATGTCTAACATGGTAAATTATGCTTTAAAATTGTTTTTCATGGTTATGTTCCCACTATATGAATTCAAATTATAATGAAAAATTATGAAAATACTCATGAATAAAAAGTTTTGAGTTGGATTTAAAAAATAGGTTGTTTTTTTTTCTCACAGTACTGGATATAATCTATAATTTTTTATGTCAAATATACTATTGTATTGGATTAACTTCTTTTGCCTTTGTGTATAATGTTCATTTATTCTTAATTAGGCTCTGTGTAATTTAATGTCTGCACTGCTTTTCATTGACACAAGATGACAATGATCATACAAACATGTAAAGTGTCACAGGTCAGTCAGATGGCATATTTCAGAAGAAATCTGAACTCAGAGGAGATAGCCTAACCTGAGCCTAGGGGGCTTGAAGGAATATAGAGTTAGGTTGTGTTTACACATCTCACCCCTTGACAGAACTCAAGTATCTGGAGATGTAATACGTCTCCCTCCCTCCTTGCTGTAAAAAATGTCATTTGCCTGAGGATAGGAAAGGACAATTTAGATATGGAAACTTAAAACATTAAAGAAGTCTGTTCTCACAATAATGAGGGTAGTTCAACCATTGTGATTTGAATCTGCCAAGGATCAATACTTGGCTAAGAAATGAGTGCACTTTTGAGGGTTGAAATTAAATAACCTTTTTAGGAATATTTGGTGTAACAATGATGTCATGCAATATCTCATTTTGGAGAAGCCAGCTATGTCTTTCAGCACAAAATAATAAGTTGCATTTCCTCTCCAGGTTTTTAATCTCCTTTAAAAAAATCCTTCCTTTGTCAGGGTGGGTCATTTCCCAAAATAAAATAAATTAGAGCAAGAAATATATAGAAAAACTTTATTTTAAAATGTAAGAAGCACCTCTCTTGATATTTTTTACCCTTCTTTAGCCAAAGTTCATCTGAATTCACAAATAATTTTGTATCTTTCCTCCTTTCTATAACTAGACATTCACTGAAAAAAGTTATCACTGTCAAGGCAAAGTGAATTGTGTAAAAGCTTTGTGCACATCTGAGGAAGCAGGAATAGTCATGGTCTATACAGTGTTTTACTGGGAATTCTGTTCCTTGTCATCTCCTGGTTACTGGAATTATCACAATTCTAAATGAGAGCAAATTAACCCTGTTTAGACTGTCTCTGTTTGCAAATGAGTCTATAGTGGGTATTTCTGCCTTTCACCCACTCAGTTTCTTCCATTTGTAAAGAAGTTCCCCTCTCTACCAACAGGATTACAAATTTCACCATATTTTTATGATCATTCTTGAATAGCTCCAAGCAATTTATATGCATGAACCTTTTAATTGACTTAAGATGCCTTTCTTAGGAGGATAAGAATTAGCTATGAAGCATTACTAAATAGGTCAATTCCCATGATGTTATAGTCTCTGGATAGTCTTCCATTTTATGCATAAAAAAACAAAGGAGTTTCTTACCATATATTTACTGTTTAGAAACCTTATTTTTTCCATGAAATCAGAAGAGGAAGACCGAATTATTAGACTGAATTATTACCCATGCCCTCACAAGAAGGTATAGATTGTATCCAAGCAAGCCACAGAGATTACTGGCAAAGCTGCCAAAGGAACCATTGCCACAACTGTTTTATCAGGCAGCTGGGAAGAGAATGGGAATATGTATTTACTTCATGAGGGCAAATATTCCCACCAAAACTCTCCCAAAAGGAGTATATTTCAATCTACCAATAAAGGGGATAAATTCTAGAGAACTTTATAGTGAATAAAATTAATTATGCAGTATTTAATCGAAAAGCATTTGTCCTGGCTTCTTTCGAAATTATACAACTTTCTTGCTGGTCTTTAGGCTAAGCTCCAGTAAAACATACTGAGTATATTAAAAGTATGAAAACTATATCCTGCATGAAGGATGTGGGCTCGGTGGTCTGAAAGGTCTTTGCTGCAGCAATGTTTCCATGCAGTCATGTTTCCATGACTACCTTTCAAATTAGCAGGAAGTGTTCATCCCCTAACACCAGAAATGAAATCCTCTCTTGCAAGGTATGAGTTGATTTTGTTTCTCTCTCTTCACAATTAGCCATTTCCTCCAGCTGACTAAGACTTACTCATCCATCTTGGCTCTCAAAGGAGTTATTGTCATATTTCTTTTCCCAGCTCACCACACTTCTTTTTTGTCTGTGGTCATCGCAATGACATTTGGTGGGGAAGACAGGCAGCTTTGGACAGGGCTCTACTTGGTAACATGAGCAAGAAATACAAGAAGCACATCAGTAACTGTTGTGAGCAGTGAAAATTGTCCAGAGACCCGTGGAGGAGTGATTGACGAAACCTCCTTGTTCTAAGTCCACATAAACACCCAGATTCCATTTCCCTTCTGTTCACCCATTTTAAAAGGCTCCAAAGCGATGCACCTTTGCATAGGAGTCATATGGATTGTCCTCATGCATTTATCTCACAGCAATAGGAGGCTTAAATGGTTTTATGTTTCATTACACTATTACAGCTGCTGAGCTGGGCAGTGGTGATGATGAGGGTTATTTTGCCAGCCATAAACAGATGGAGCATTACTGTGCAAAATGTTGTGGTGCTGTGAAGACAGTGGGTGAAATCCCAGACTGGAATAGGAGTTCTGCTGGCAGCCTGGATAGTTCTTCAGCAGTTCTCACAATGTTAGTCACCATAAAAGTGTATTAATTGTGTTCAACTGAACAGAAAATATAGACCCAGCCATTTGCATCAGAAAAGTTGTTGTACTATTTAAGAACACTGCAGAATACCTTAGGTGGTCTATACAAAGACAGTACAGAAATATAAAATGCTATCCCTAGAAGATGTGAAACTAATCTTTTTGTAAAAACAAACAGACAAAATTTTATGTAGTTTGGGGGCCTAAGTTTCCCAGTAGATTGCAGTAATAGGAAAAAACAGTGAAACTACGAAAAAATAGAAACCATCTTAATCATTTTAGGGAGGTTGGACTTGATGGTTTTGGGAGGTCCCTTCAAATACAAAATATTCTATGATTCTATGAACTATTAATTTATGGGAGACACACCAGTTTTATAGCATGGAAGTCTGAATGATTTTAATTAGAGGTGGACAGGACAAGTGTTTGTCCTAAGTTTGAGAAGAATGTTTCCAGTTCTTCATATCTTCATCTTCTACCAAATACTGCTCTCTAACCAATAAAACCCCATCAGACTATAGTGTTAGGGTTCAAATTTATCACTATTACAATACTACTCACAAGAGTAATTATGCTTACAGGTTGTATTTTAAAAGATGTATTCAAATAGTTCCTGAGCACATGAACATCCATCTAAGAACATATACCTATATCTCTATCATATGCAGCTAAATTTTTCATCTAAATTGTAGGTTAATGATATGCAGTATCAATATAAGGTTAACAGAGTAGTGTCCAGCACCAATTTTTCTTCCACATATATTTTCTTCCCCAATACAATGAATCACATTACAAAATGTTTTGCCTGATTTGCATCCTTACTGCTTTGCCTTTTTTCATTTTACCTTTGCCTTTCTGGTACAAAAGCATCCCAAAAGCACTATGTTTACTACAAGTCAGTAGTGAAAAGAAAAATAAGTAAAAAGATATGTTTTAACATAAACTGCAAAGATATTCTTAGTAGAAGCAGGAAGACTTCTAGAAAAAGAATGAAGTTTTCGGTGTGTAATGAGCATGAGAGAGATTATTCTCTTCCCCCATGGAGCTTATGACGCAACGCCCCCAGCCTATAAACAGTTATGTAAATGCTTTATTTGAAGCATATGAGTCATCTCAGAGCTTACAGAGTGTTAAGCAGTTTCCTCATTGCAGAAGCGTAGCCTAGACCAGAGTGATAACAAGGGTGCTCTGCTAAGGTTTCACTACCAGTTTGTTTAGAGACCTTTCCAGTGCCTAGCCTTCTGATTTTATTTATTCTTTTCCTAGTAAGTCGAAAGTAATATTGCCCTACAGATTATACTGAATTAAACTTGACACCCTTTCTATAAATGCATTAATAAATATTCTCCTTTCTTCACACTACTTCAAGTAGCCTGCCAAAAACAAATGACCTCTTTGAGGAACAGATGAAGAAATAGTGAGCAAAGAAATGAGCAATCACAAATGTAACTAGCAGTGCTCGTTATCACAGTGACACTTACTGGCCTCCACCAGAAGGAGGTTCCATTGCAATTTAAATCCTATTTGCACAGAAGGAACAGGGCTGGTAGATTTACAGTAAGCAATGCATGCTACACTTGTAACACCAGTGGGGTTCAGAATAAATAAGCTGTGGTACAGAAGCAGCACAGATGATCCAATGCAGCATTTTACAGCTGTATTGCTTCCAGGATTTTAGTTATTATTTTGTGAATATTGGCTTACTGTGGGACATACCCAGGCCTACCCATTCATTCAGCTGGTGCTGGAGAGTGGTGGAATCTCATTGACTTGCTGCCCTTGTAGTTTAATTAAACTAAACAGAGGATTAGAGGACAAATTTCTCTGAGCCCTGGTGGCAGGTAAATTAGAACAGAAAGTGACAGTAAGTATCCCAAAGTCCCACAGAGCACATGCAGCAGAGCTGGAACTACACCTAAATGTCGAGGTCAGTAATTTTTGGTAAAAGATAGTCTCAGCCAGAACAAATGGGCCTCACAGCATTTTGGTAAATCAAACATCTTAGATTTATGACAAGTCAGTAAAGATCACCAAGCTTACAATGCCCAGGTCTTGAATACTGATAGTCATGTGGGATGTTTTGTATCTGATTAGTAGAGCTGGAAGTCTGAATTTCCTGTGAGCTACAATTTTCTTCTTGGAAGAAGTCTTGCTGTCCAACATGACCAGTGTGCCAGTGGTCTTGGTACATCCTGGGTCTTGAGGTGCTCAACAGGGAGGCAGTCTACAAGCTGCAGCTTTGAGAAGCTCAAGCTGGACTTTCAAAGTCTGTGTTTCCAGGCAGAAAGACATATAATGCTTTCCAAGATCATTGATATGCAGCTTCCTAGCAGGAAAACCTTGGGATCCTCAGCCCCAAGTAACTTATTCTCCTCAAAAGAATTTTAAAACTCTGGTAGCATAGCTAGTCAAGATCCAACTGGGTTGCCAAACTGTTTTCTGCATCACTTGAATTCAGATTCTGCAAGTCCTGGGAGAGATCCCAAAATCTTGTTTAATAGGCCAGCCTTGCTTTTGTGACTATCCTGCTCTCAGGTGCTGATCTATTCAAATTAAATAAACTAGCAGACAGGAAAAAAAATCAATGCAATAAAATGGCAAATATTTTTTATCAGAAATCCTGTCTCCTGGAAATCTCTGCTTTTCATCCTACTGTCTAAGGTATAGAAAATTAATTCTGTTGAACTCGGTGTGTCCAGTCTATGAATTATTCATTTATTGTCAGTTGATAAATAAAACTGTAAAAATCCTATTGGAGATATGTTTTTTTTCCTGTCTAATGAATTTAACAATTTGTCTTTGTAATTTCAAATAATCTATTGGAGGTTTTTGTGTTCCCACTTAGAGAAATGGTGAGCTAGTAGCTCTGCATTTTTTGTCTTTCTTAGTGAAAAACTGTGGGTTTGCAGTTCTTTACACAAACAAGAGCTCATCTGTAATATCTCGCATGTCACCAAGATAAGTTTTTATTCATAAAAGTGACATTTGAGTAACTAATAGCTTTTTAATAGAAATACCTCTAGAAAGCAGATTTTTTTTTTCCTTCAAAGTCTTCATTTATGCAGAAAATGTCATGTCAACCTTTTTCTTCTGCCTTTTCGACAAATGCTCTTTTCAAACTTAAATTTCAGATACATTCTAATATGTAACATGTGCTAATCATATTAGGAATGATTCACTTTATTCAGAAAGGCAAACTTCTGCTCTTAGCTAGTTCTTATTAGTAATGACACTCTTAAATGTACAGCAATAGAATATTTCTCAAGGATGAAGGAAAGTGGCTGTTCTCAACCAGTTCTCCCACACCTCTTCTACAGTCTTTTGCTTTATTTTGTTGACTTTTTTATTTTTCATGATTACACCTCAAATTAATTTCATAATGTTTAATGATCTCTTATGTTAGGGACCTGGCAGGTTCCAGCCTTCTTAATTTTATGTGTGAAGATAGAGGTGTAAGGTGAATTTACACATTATCAGGCTTCAGGCTGCCTCTTGCCTATTGCTGGGTGCTGGAGATCAAAGTCTGGAGTTGCCTCCAGGCAGGGAGGTATTGGACATTGCAGGACACCTTTAGGATGGGGAGGGGGGACGAGATGAGACAGGGTGGCTGTGGGATCAGGGGACAACAGGAGTGTTGGGGGCTTTTGTTTTGAGGAGAAACAGCAATATCCTCCTCTTTCAGCTCAGCCGATTTTTGGAACCTGCATTTAGGCTACTGCAGTGTCACTGGGCATGTGCAAGTAGCCCATGTCTAAGAGGTACCTTACTACCATCATCCAGCTTTCCCTGTACGTATCCTCAAAGAGGTCAGGTCATAACCTCAAAAGCAATCGTTTTCTGCTTCTCAGCTTCTCCTTCCACACAATACTGACCTAAACATTCAAAATGGAAATGGCTTTTACAAGAATTCCTTATTGCAGGCTAAGGGGACATTGAAAAGTTATTGCTGTTCCTATTGAATTAGCTTTTTCCTCACACTCGTCAGGACAGGTATTAATTTTAGAGACTGGCTGAAAGGAGATAGAAAAGATAAAGGACCAAACACCCTCTGTCATCCTATTACCTGCCTTTGACACCAAGGAAGTGCTGCCTGCCAACTCAGTCTTGAAAAAAAATCCTCACTTCATCTTTAAATGACCGCCTCGAATAGGAGCAATTTTGTCTCTTTTCCCTCTGTCTTTTATTATTTTCCTCTGTTTTTTCATGCTTCTTAAATGAGCTCATTATTTAGCAGCTGAATTTCAGCATCTCACATTACAAAGTGTTTTAGGACAAAAATTTATGTAAAGTATAGTTTAACATACTTGCTATCCAAAATCTAATGCATTTTAAAAAAAAAATCCTAAACAACTCTCTCCAAACTTGAGTTTTAGCTATCTTTGATTATACTGAGAGGTGGAGAAAATAAATGATAAGTTGGAAGCAAAGCACTCAATTGAATAAGATCACTTAGCTTCTTCTTTTCATACCAATAAATTTACATCTTTTAAATTCTTATATAAATGCATGTTTTCTTTAAAAACACATTGCTGAACTTCAATCAGAAGGCCTAATTTTTTTTCTTTTACTTTTTGTATCCCAGTGCTAATGAAGCTGATTCCTGATCCTATTTTACATGCACATCCTGTTAGAACAGACAGACTAACTGCTTACAAAGGACAAACATATGACCTTGCTTTTTATTATTTGGATTTCTGTAGTTAAAGTCTGTCCGAATTTTCATTGTAAAATTAAGGTCATTTTCAGGGACTAGGACACTCATATCTAGATATTTGCCTCTCATGCTATTGAATGGTACAGGTACAGGATGCTGGGGTAGTAGCTCAGTATGGATTCAGTATGGATGACTGTTTTCTTTCCCACTTTTTGTGTTTGTAGATCAATGATCCTAAATTACCATTACAGTAAAAGTAAAGTGGTTTTAAAGTGGTTTCTTTCTTCTCACTATCCTCACCTCAGATAATCCATATGGCTTCCTTTAATTATGGATTTACACTCCATTGAGAGCACTACACTACACATATACAGGAAACTTGCTGGATATTTGATCATGCAATACTTAATGCTTAAGGCCATCCATTTTTGACTGTTTTATAAATAATATTAATTTTCATGTCTACATTTACAACACATTTTTAAAGGGATGGATACCATTTAGATGGCAAAGGACTGAAAGTAAACACTGTACTAAGCACTTTCTAAAAATCCATCAATGTTTTACTATCCAGTAGTTTGTAACAGCACTTGCAAATAATTGCATCGATAAAAATCAAAGCCTGTAGCTGCAATGATAATTCTTTAGAGCTGCTGATGGGCTAGGGAGTGCAAGGGTTAACACACCCTCTTCTTCCTCCCCAGACCCGGATTAAAATTCTAGCTCTGAGCCACAAGTGCAAATGAGTTTTGTAAAGTTACTCTGGTCCCTCGTGGACATTAAAAAGCCACCGTGCAGCTTGGGGTGACTGGCAGCCTCAGCTCTGGGAGGCAGGGGACTGGGTGGGTGGTGGCACCCGCACCTCTGCAGAGACCTGCACTGTCACAGACACCAGCCTGCCTCCTCTCTCCTTGCACAGTTTGTATCATAAATATTGCATAATGAATATTTGTCTCTGTTCCTGTAACCAGCAGCTGTCGTGCCTTATATTTCTATTGTCACTCAAACTCTGCTTTTAGTCCTTGCTTTGAGACCTGCAGAAACTGTTAAAAGCACAAACAACATTGTAGACAGTGCTCTGTCTTCCCAGGGCTTGAATGGAACAAGGTGAAATGTTCCTTCATTTTCTTCTACTTCTTAGAAATGCCATAACTCCCATGCCTCTCAGAACACTTATAAAATATAAAAAAAACCACAACAAAAATCCCCCAACATCAACAACAAAAAACCCCAAACACAAAACCAAAAGAGAAACAAACATAAAAACCAAACAAACAAACAAAAAAACAACCAAAAAACCAAAAACCACCCAAAAACCAACCAAAACAAAACAAACAATACAACAAGGAGAAATTACAGCATTGGTGGGCACGCAGCACGAGGAAGGTGGGTTCTGCAGATTGTTCAGGAAATTCACAACTATGTAAGTAAAGAGAATTAATATCCCTCTTGCTGACCTCAAGCATTTGGCTTCAGATACAGGACCCCTAAATCTCTCAGAAGTTTTGCTGGCAGGACCCTGTCCTGTGCAACCATGGAAATTACAACTAAAGGAGAATGAAGATGGACTAGAGAAATGAGGCCCACATGGCTGCTGCAAGAAGATAAATCATTTCAGCCTTGTTGCTGTTGAGACTTTCCAGTATTCAAGAGCACCTCCTCCTGACAAATATATGCAAGAAACCAAAATAATTTGATGATTAATTGTTCTTGAGAAGGAAATTATTTTGGGAGAATCACATTTTATGATGCCCAGGACTGCACTTACTTCAAATGCATACGGGGACATCAGGCTCTGCTTTTTCCTACAGTACCTCCAGCCTGGCCAGGTCATTTTCCTGTTAAAGAGTGACAGCCAACATGAAGCCAGCTCTTGATCAGGTGTTATTTAGGAGTACAAGAACAACTCCCCCTCTGGCCTGTGAGATGCAAGAATAGCTACTCTCTGCAGAGGGGAATGAAGTTCACTGGTCTTCACCCACATCAAAACCAGAACGAGACTGGTTTCACCCCTTTTACACAAGGGGTTGCAGCAGTAGGCAGGCCCAGCCATAGAAGAGGAGCTTTCATACAGAGCAAGGACCTGGAGGGTGGAGCTGTGTGGCCCAGGAATCTGTGGCAGGAATCCCGCCTTTGGACAGACATCTTTTTCCCTGTGAGAATTCTTGTAACTCAGGTCCTCTGCTCCACAGGTCAGAAAGCAGGGTACAGCATCAAGAATAAAGCTTGTCCCCATTTCTAAACTTTTTTCCTTTAAAGTCAGGTAGCACCTATGCAGTGCTAGCTGGATTTTTTTATTCCATTGGTGGCATTTGTGCAGCTGCCTTCCCCAAGCGTTGTCTATTAATCTGCAATCATATTGAGGTATAATCTAAAAAAATGCCTGTCTGCCTTTCATGTGGAAAGAAAGCTGATTAATAGCAGTGGATTATTCCAGCACGTGTGTGGTCCAAGAGTAGATATTTGTCACTGAGAAGCAAATTAGTTTCTTCATTTGCATCTTTGTGAACAAGAGGGTTTTGTTTTAATGGATTTTGTTTCAGGGTTTTCTTAGGAAAGCAGGGGATTAACACATGCAAGAGAAAAAGGCTACATAATGTAATGACTACTGTGTAAAAGCAGAAAGCCTAGTGCTCTTAGGAACAGCATTCATTTCCATTTTTATGCAATAGAAACATTTGATGTGCTAGGATTTTAAAATTATATAAACAGATACTAGTCCATATGATAATTAAATGGCAAATTTTTTTCTAAGGTTATGCTAATAAGTATTTTCTCTATCCATTGCATGCACCTTCTTGATATAAAGTGGGAACACCATGATTTAAAGTAGGAGCACATTTAAACTATGTGTATATATATACACATCACTCTTTTTCATTCTTTTGTTCATGTAGAAAAACCTAGTATGAATAAACATAAAATCCCTTTCTAGCATCAGAGGTTTTACTGCAGTAAAACTGAAAGTTGGTGTTGATTTTATTTATCTGTTTTATTCATAATCAGTAGGTTCAGTTCATCAGGGCTCCAATTTTCAGTGGTTCTTAATGGCTTTCCTGGTGAAAATTTGAACAGACTAGTGGTGTCACATATTTTAGAACCAAACTGAAGTATTTTGATTTACATAATAGAGGTGGTTTATTTCAATTTTATTTATCCTGTTGTGCCACATCGCTTCATGAGAGGAGTAGTTTTCCGCATTCAAATGTTTGCCAAACTAGTCTGAGTCTTTTCTAAATTACATTTTCCATCATATACTCTGATCTGACAGAACAGATTAATTCATGAAAATCTTAGAACTGCTAGTGTTTCAAGTGTGTGCTGAAGAGAAAGACCACCAGAGAAAGATAAAGTGTTTATTTGTTGTTTGTCAGTTGGAGTCACAGCTTCCTTAACAAGAACCCAGGTGTAGGTGACACTGTGCATGCTACTAACTTTTTTTTTTAAATCTTCCATATGCAGCCCATCGCTACAACATTTGTCAGAATACCTCCCTACACAAATAATATCCTGCAGCCTACTCAGTCAATGGTAGACTTGCTTATGAAGAAAGAGAAAAGAGAGGAAAAGAATAGTCAGGCTGACCAATGGAAAATAAACCCATGACTTATTATTTAGTATATATGTGTGAATCCAAAGCTGAGAATTTGATGTATGCACTTAAATTACCTAATGATGGTACAAACACTGCAGCCCCTCTTTGCAAAGCAGTTAAAGAGCAGCTAGTATGAGACATTCCAGTAAAAAACATCTTCTAATGCCCTTCATTAAATTCTGTGTCCAAAGATCTCAACTGGATGAACAGTTTGGAGCTGAAAGAGCCATAAGAAGTTGAATTTCTATTTAACCTGAATTGATAAGTCGGTTCCTTAAGATTGTTGATATTTACATTTGAGTGTGATCTGACATATTGTTTGTGAAATTTGAGAAAATAAGTATGTTATTTATTATTATCTAGAATCCAGAACATCATCTGCTACCCTTTGCACAGTGTGGTGCAGTGCACCTGAGAGGAAGGCTGGGAGAAGGTACTGGTAGTGATGATTTATGAGCAGAGTTTTTTGACATGGACGAGCACCCACAAGAGACCAAAGAAAACCCACTATATTCTGTTCAGAAAGAAGAGGAAAACAGGATTTATAAAAAAAAACCTCCACAGCAAGACATTTGAATGCTTTTATCTGCTGGAACAACACACTTCATGTCAAAAAA
>VXAD01001644.1:1303322-1358794 GCA_013399195.1 Dicrurus megarhynchus | reverse complement strand
TTTTTTTTTGTTGTTGTTGTTGTTGTTGTTGTTTTTGGGGTTTTTTTTATTATTTGTCCTAACCTACTATATGAAACATGCAGCAAGACTTTTACATTATGGTAAGGGAGTAAAAGACACCAAGATGCAAGAATATGTAAACTGGAGGGCAGATAGCAGTAGGTGGTGCTTTGTGTATGCAAGGAAGGAATCCAGAGGAATCTCCCCAGTTTATCCTGCTCTAAGAGAAACCTTACAGATCAAGGGTAGATGATCATATGATCAAGTCACATGGCTGAAAACTATATGGTACCTCATTTTTCTTTGGTTTTTAAATTTCTTTTTCTTAATCACATTTGCATGAAGGCTTTCAAGAACTGTTGAATAGTTTTAGGACACAAGACTTCTCTGAAAATGAGAGCACCTTCTACTCACCTGCCCACTGGCCTTGCCAGATAACATTGGCAAAACAAGTGGGTCATTGACTTGTTTCTGTCAATACTGATCCATCACACCTAGGAAGTTACCAGCTTTCACAACCCTCCACTTGGAAGACTGATATTTTGGCAGTATTTTTTCTCAGATGTGAATGGAAAGAATAGTATTTCATTCCTGAGTGCAAGATTTTGATTGCATCTGTCTTGACCTTTTAGAATTTCATTTTGAGTCATTAACATTACAAATAAATGGCATACTTGTAAGTGTGCAGGTATTGCCTAGGTATTTCCTGCACATAAGTTGTATAAACGGCTTATGCTGCACAGTAAAAGAAAGTCCCACATTTCAGTGCACATAACATTTTCAGTCTTTTGGCCCTCAATATTACTGAATGTTGAGTGTGGCTCTCAAACACTTCCATAATATGTCTTTGAGAGATCTTCTAAAAGGAAGTTGCAGAGCACATCTGATTATTAAAATTCCTGCCAACAAAAATGGTTGCCCTTCACTGAAGAAACTGTCAAATCAAAGGTTAGGAAGGTGCTCTGGTGCTGCACGGTAACTTGTACGAGTCATGGTGCAAGTGGAATTTCGACTGACCATACAAGATGGCATTTCACCAGCCACAAAACAGTCACGATTTTCTAATTACAGCTAGCACGTTTTTAGCAGGCTTATGTTTTTAATTAGAACCTATACACGAGGAATTTACTTTTTTTTTTAATTATGTTTTGAAGTTAGACAGTGCCCTCTGCTGGGCAAAGGCCCCCACAGCAGTAGTGTGCAAGGTGCCCCAAATGTCAACAATTCGTGAAAACGAACACAAAATCTGAGTTGTTCTGCTCAAGGGATTTGCTGGTTTCAAGGAAACACACCTTGTTGTGGTCCCTTCTTGCATTCTGCTCTACTTGGAAGCTTACTGTGCAACAAAAACTGGTCTCAGTCTGGATGGCAAAGTGCATTTGACTAATTAATTTTGAACCCAGTTGGCTTGAGCTGACAGTGTGATTTTATCACAGTGAGCAGCAGGAACATGTAGTGCTATACATTCCAATTTTTACAAAAATAAGCTCAATACTGTAAGAGCATATTCATCTTCAGAAATAAGGAGATGGACAAAAGTGCAGTTGAATTTACTTCTTATGTGTTTTCTTGCATGTCCTTATCGCATTATTTCAGAGTTAAAAAATGTATAATTATACTGGCAAATCAAGTGTTATTTTTCTCTTTATCCTTACTTTAGGGTGTTTTGACTTTCCTGTTTGTTTTTTTGAGGGGATGCCAATAGCAAGACTATAAGTTTAATTTAATAATTCTATTCTGATGCCTTTGGACTTTTCCAGGGTCCATCCAAAAAATAAAAAACAAAACAAAAAAACACAACAAAAAACCCCAAATCAAAACAAAGCCGTTTGCCCAGCATGTAACTTGAATTTACATCTTACAGAAAAGGGGCAGAAATAGATTAATTTCCCTAGTAATTCAGTTGAAAACATTTAGTAAATTTAAAACATGAAACTAAAATCCTTTAAAAATAGACTGCAAAATGTAGTAATCCAGAATTTACAGAAAGATTTAAACTGACGGCATAGAAAGCATTATATATCCGTTCATGAAACTTTTATGACTTTCAGATCTCTTCTCTAGTTTTTCTCAGTACAGAAAACACATGGAGAGAAACAGTTGCCTAAGGTTAACTGTGAGGGATTTCTATTAATTGATTGACAGGTTATTCATACCTTAGCTTAAAGATGAAACAAAGTAGCTCTCGTATTTTTTATATGTTGCATGTTTTCTACAAATCTGCAGGCTTTTAAAAGCAGATTGTCCATGCAGAGCAGCTGCTCTGTGCCAAAATAGAGATCGTCTGTCTGCTCGCTTCAGGGGTGCACTTCTAGGGAAAAATGCAGCCCCTCCTGCAGCACACACTCCCTCACTCTTGTGACAGCAGCTCTGTAGTAGAGATCAACATGTGCTCCCAAAATACTCAGTCCATTCATAACATTGCCCTTCAGTCAGCCTTTATTTACATGTGCCTGCAGCTGGGAGCCTCTTTGCTTCACCAAGGGAGCTCCGTGCCCTCTGCAAGGAGCTGTGAGCTCTGGAGTAACAGACCCCCTTATTAATGGTCACAGTTGGTCATTAGCTGATCACTGAATCTTCCTTGATGGCCAGCTAATGAACTTCCCACTGGCTTATTGTGAGGATTGGTCAAGACAGACAGTACAGGTAATTTATAGCTGAAGCCCCAGCATGCTAATGGCCTTCACTGAGTAACTGCAATCAACACAGTACTACTAAGTGGCATTGCATTCTTCCTAATTTATTTCTCAGTTGCAACTCTTTCATCTTGAATGGAAACTTCAGATTCTATGCTTAAAGATATGTTTGCATGCTTTATTGAGGGGGAAAACTTCTTTAAGAATGTAATAAGAAAAACAGCCTTAATATTACAAAATGGTTTTTGGGGGATTTTTTACAATTTTTGCCCTTAATAGAAGATGTTTATTTTTAAAGAACAAATCTATGCTCATAATATTCATAATATTGTAAAAGGCTCAGAAGCCCACTCAGAGCAAAAATCATCTCTCATGGGGTACCTGTTAGGTGCAGGAACCTGGAGAGCTTTGATAGTTCAGCACCTGTGGTGTCTAATCTCTGTGAATCATGGATAAATTGGCCAGAAGTTACAGTCTCTCTAGCTGTGATCTTGCCAGCTCTTAAAAGCTATAAAGTTTCAACCAGGACTTGGCTTGGTAGGAAAGCTCTGGAAAAAGCCCAAGAAGTGGCAGTGATGCATTAGGTAGCACTCTTCCCCCTAAGTCTGGTAGATAATGCCACAGGTCCAATTATCACAGGAGCCTGCTTTGCCTTTAGATGTGCAGGTACCTTCTCCCATTTCAAGACTGAACAGATTCCACTGTGGCCAAGACATTCATAACCCTTTAAGGTTTTATATTTCCACAAGTTCAAGTATCATATTTATGATGCAAAACCAAAAAAAAAAGTAAACCCCAAAACCAAACCAAACCAAACCCTCGCCCCTCCACTTGGTATATATCTGCAATGCAACTGCTCTAAGAAACCGGGTTTGCATGCCCTGGGCAAGGAACCAAGTAATTTATCATGTTCCATTACAGGTTTTCATGAACTTGACCCACATTAAGTGGTGTCCCGATGCTCATCTCAATCCCTGAAAATGGCTTCAAGATTGCAAAAATCTTTCCCCCAGTGATTCTAAATGGCACTTCCTGAGCTGTGAAGAGATTGAGAAATTGAGTTTCTGGGGAGGTGTCCTGATCATCACTCCCTGGGGCGTGAAAACAGGAGTTATGCTTGTCTTTAGAAAGAGAGTTTTTGCCCTCTCACTGAAGATACTCACCTTACATTTGGCAACTTTGCTGTAAAATACGTGAGATTATTAAAATTTCTCATTATTCAGAGATTCCATTTCATACTTTTTGATTATGAATGAGGCCCATCTCTCCATCCTCATTTCAAGTACTGGGATACTCCTGTCTCCTTAGAAGGCATTGCTTGCAAAAAGTGTGGCAGCAGCCAAACCTTCCTGAAATGACTAAAATGAAATGAGGTCCTAAAGCTCCAAAAAAGATTGTGAAAGTAGCAGAGATGGTACTTGGCTTGATGTTGCACATTTTGAACACAAACATTTGATTCCGCACCTTTCATGGCATGGATTTGAGGCTTCAAGCCAGACAGGGGAGTCAGATGCTTTTACAGAAAACCATAAATCATTTTAGATAAATAAGGTATTTATTTAATAACTACTCATCTTCTGGTTACACAGAATCCTGTATTTGTTTCCATGCTAAAAAGTAAATATGAGGTTCAAATACCATATGTTTGAGAAAGACCAGGCCCTACCCCAAAACACTGTATTTCTGAGGAAATTCATTGAACCCAAATGGATTTATAGCATCTTGGTAGAGATGAAGTAGTGCTAACAATGTTTTTTTCTTTTTTTTTATCCAGGAGCTGTGGTCAGTCAGCTTTAAAGTCCAAAAATCAAAAACTGAAAGGGCAAATAAAATATGAATTTGGTCTCAGCAGTAAAATAAACTCCATGAAAATACTCTCTTCAGGGGTGAAAATACCTTAAATCCCAACCTTCCTTAAGTCACTGTGTAATTATCCACTATAGAAATGCACATGACAGTTTAGAAGAGCTGGTGCATGTTGAAACAAATCTCTTTACAGCAGTGAGTGGGAGATCTTTAGCTGTGTGCCTGTCCTCTTGCTTTATCCAGTCTTACCAACACACAAAATGTGTGCAAGGTGCCATTTTGATCCCTGTATGTGCTCGAGATGAAAGCCCAAAGCCAAGAGGTATGAACACAATGCAAGATTCAGTAATGAAAATAATCAAAGGAATATCAGGTTTTTAAATCCTCATTATAATGATTAAATAAGTAATGCTGTACATACATATAAAATTTCTGCTCCTTGCTGCATGTTCTGCTAATGGTTCTTCCCATTCTTACAGCTTACAATGTTCAGAATTAGCTCTCATGTGCTTTTTTCAAGTGTCAGTGTTTAAAACTTTCCTGCTAAAGCAGTTTAGCAATGAACATACGTCTTTCTGCCAGATACCCCTTGGGAATGGAACTCTACAGGAATATACCAGTCTCTTTCCAGAAATCATTGCAAGGCTGAACTAACACAGGTGTAATTGCATGTCTACTTTAGCTAACTTTTATCTTTTTCAGAGAAAACATAGAAATATTTTGTTATCTCCTTTTGAAAAGACATAGTCTCTGATTTCCTTACCAAACAGAAAACTTATTAAAAAAAAAAAAATCCTGTTTTCACCTATAATTTAATTTCATTTTTATTGTTCTTATTTCCAGAAAATGTATTGAACCTAGCATCAAGACAAACAGATACTCTTGGAAACTTTCAAGAGCAGCTGGAAATCTAGGAGCTCTGTGAACATTTTGGTTTTTAAAAAGCAACTGATTTTAAATTTTGAAATAAGCATATTTTCTTACATTCTTTGCAACAGGCGGTTCTGCTAATCTAACCTGCCGAGCTTTCTTTGGATACAGTGGAGATGTCAGTCCTTTAATCTACTGGATGAAAGGGGAGAAGTTTATTGAAGATTTGGATGATAGTCGAGTCTGGGAAAGTGACATTAGGTAAAAGAAAAAGCTTTTTGTTTTTCTCTATTTTTTTTTATAGTTAATGTAATACTTTTTATCACAGACTAAGGAGCACTTTGGGTCTGATCTCTGTTTTTGCAACATCCATTCTTTACCTTTTTGACTCCACCAGTAGAGAACAGAAAAACGCCCTTCTCAGCCAAATCTGATGTTAGAGACGTGCAAAAGCAGAATATCTACCCAAAAAGAGCTGTAGTGTTGACCAGCTGGAATTTACATAGTGACTTTTTCAAAATGTGGCAGTCTACAAAAACAACCATTAAGACACTTAGTAAGACAAAATAAAGAAAAATAAATGTCTTGATAAAAACAGCTCAAAAAAGTATTTTCAAACATGAAGCCTTAAATTAATGCTGAAGTCTGACTTCCCTTTTGGAATGTTTTGATTTCTTCATGAAAAAAATCTGAGTTTCCGGGGATGTTATCTGGCCTGTGAGAGCCAAGCATCCTGTTATGTGGGCTGCTTCTATCTGCTGAAATACTTGTTTTGGAGAGGATCTGGCAATTCACGCCGTGTACTTCTGCTCCTAAAAGTGCTGCCTCATTTGGAAATTAAGGACAAAAGTGGTTTCTTATTGAGAATTACATGCTTGACATAGCATACTAAATCCTATCCAACATGAAGTATCTGCTTGGATCTGAAGAGATTCCTTTTTCATTTACAACTCTGTACGTGTGTATATCACTGTTTCTATGCATATAGAAATTCAGACTCAGAAATTCAAACTCAGAAATTCAGGCAAATCTGAGCGTACATGGCATGGTTTAACCTCAGCCAGCAACTAAGTTCCACACTCACTAACTCCCCCTATTATCCCTCTCAGGTGGGGAGAAGTACCAGAATAAAAGTAAAACTTGTGGGTTGAGATAAGTACAGTTTAGTAACTGAGACGAAATAAGAGATTATAGTACTAATTATAATGGTAAACATAATATTAATAATAATTGTAATGAAAATGAGAGATAGAGGAATAAAACCCACGGAAAAGAAATTATGCACAATATAATTACAAATAGCAAAACCAAGAAGACCACAGAGACTTTCATGGTCATCATCCCCAGATATAGGCAAAAAGGAAGTGTATTTCACCCCAGCGTACTTTAAGTTTATTCTATAAAAGTCAAGACCAATACACTAAATGGCACATGACAATAAGACCACCTACATTTTGTGTTTAAACTTTCCCAAGTCCTTCAGCCAGTGGCTTGGCCATCTGACGACTGACAAAAAAAGCTACAAGAACCATGTTACAACTTTCTTGTTTTGTGGAGGGAGGAACAGAAAAGCTTGTTTCCACTTCTTTTGTCAGGTGTGACATGAGGGAACAGCCTGGAATAATTTGTCATTTGCTTTCCTGAGTTCCTAAAACCACTGATGGTCTTGCTAAGAGGGAAAGAAAGTAATGGGAAGACAGGTGGAACCTTTTATTTATAATCTGAATGAACAAGCGGCACCTGGTGTACCAGTTCTTCCTACTGTTTGATAAAACACAACCAAATTTTATAATGCATTCTAGAAATTATCTCTCAGACCATGGCATGAACATATTATTTCTGAGTAGGATGTTGTAGACCCTCAGAAAAAGCACAAATATTGTGTTTGGCCCAGACTCCTGGTGTGACTCCAAACCCCCAGAATAACCATTTTCAATTTTCTCTCTTCTACCATTCCAAGACTTCATGGATCAGGGTCTCCATCAAAGTGTGCAATGATATATTATCCAAATGCATATCATTCTGCTTAAAGAAGACAATGAACTGCAGCTCTCATTAACATTTACAAAGCCAAACCTCCTCATTAGAAGTGAGGAAGAAAAGGGCATGATATAATTAAATTAAGATTGCATCAGACCATAGCTAAATTTGAAGCCAGAGTTGTGAGTTGTAAGTAGCACTATTATGTCATGATTAGCTAAAGCTTCACTGTGGTACAAGCAGAACAGCAATGATGGTTGTTTTTTTCTCAGGGTTCTCAAGGAACATCTTGGGGAACAGGAGGTTTCCATCTCATTGATTCTTGACTCAGTCGAAGAGGCAGACCTGGGGAATTATTCCTGCTACGTCGAGAATGGGAATGGACGCCGGCACGCCAGTATTCTTCTACACAAAAGGGGTAAATATACAGCTTTTCTCCATGAAAGGGTAAAATGTAGGGGTGGTCAGTTTGTAGAGATTCCCTCTGATGCAAGACTCCTTAGGCCTCCTAAGAATTGCAAGTCAATGATTATTTTTCCCCAGGAATTTGTACGACTTGCAAAACAAAAGAGAAAGGATGTTGCTAATTATGGTTGTCACTGGAAAAAATACAGTAACGCCTTTTAATTATATCTCTATAAAAGATTCATTTAATAATTCCTTAAGTTTAAAATTAGTAAAGGCTCAATATAGAAAAAATAGTTGGAAACCACAGGTGATACAATTGTAGTAATTTTCTGTAAGAAATAAAATCAAATTTTAGGATAAACCAAAAATAAATTCCATTCCACTTCTATCAGAAATGCCACCTAAACCCCATGCCAGGGGTGTTCCTGCATAGCCTGATTGTGGACATTTTCCTTCTAACACTTTTGTTTAACATCAACATTTCTGAAGTGAAACACCATGACAGAAACTTCTAAGAACCTTCCTGTTTCTCCTCACCACTCACATCCCATGATTCCAGCCTGCCTAATGGCCACAGCCATCTCCCACGGAGATGATTACAGGGAGACGGAGAATCTTCCGCAAATCAAAACTCCCAGACCCTCTTTGTCCACTTTACCTCCCAGGGGGTGCTCCACATGCCTGGGATTGACACTCCCCACCCTCATGCAGCTTCCCGTTGGCTTGAGGGCAAAGAATAAGCAGTAGCAGAGTCTGCACTTTGCTGTCATTACCGTGCTTTTTTTAGACTGTTTGTAAAGGTGAGCAAACCAGGATCTTACTGTGGTGCTGAAGTACTTGTGGCATCTCAATTTATGTCAAAGCAGTGATATCTTCCCTAAATTTAGTTTTGTAGCATGCAAAGTCTGTCTAAGCTTAGAAGGAAAACATAATGCAAGGTATTGTGACAAATTTATTTAAACATATTGTTGGGCACCTCCAATTGCTTGACTAGAACTTAACTTGTAACCATTTTTCTGAGCTCTTTTCATTGCTTCTTAAAAGATGCAGATATGAATTACCAGATGTTCTGCTTAGCCTAGCATTTGTCATATTTTCTTGAATTTACTGAGATGAGAAATTAATTTATTAAGTAATTGAACCTCAACCTCAGCTAGAATATATAACTAGAGTTATATATACTCTAGTTCAGAGACATTTGAACTCAGAGCAAGAGCTTAACCCAAAAAATCCACTGAAATCCAACAGTTTGTTCTTACTAATCAAATTTCTTGATGGAACACTGAAAATAAAGAATTTTAAAACTTAAATTTCTTTAAAACAAATACTTAACTAACTGGCATCTATTAAGTCACATGCTGATGATGAGTCCTTATTTTATCTTCCACACAAGCAGTGCCTCCAAGACTAAAAACACATAAGTCTTCTCTGTTCTGTGACCACCAGATTTCTGACTAATCTTTGTGCACGCATGAATTTTGCAAGAATCTACTTTCCTTGCTTCCTTTCTTAGAGAACTCAGTAAGTGAAACATACCACAGTATGCGGCCTCATGATGACATACTTGAGAGGGAGTAATCTCAATATTTAATTGACCTTATAAATAGTAAAAGGACAGAAATAGCAGAAAAGCTCCCAAAAATATTTTTTTCCTCTTTAAGTAAGGCTGAATCTGAAATAGATCTAGAAGCAAAATCTGTTGTGCCCTCGAAAGACAAAAGGTACCAGATATAAGCCTTCTACACATTTTGCATGTTGACAACTGTTTCACTGAAATGATAAATTAAGCATGGCAGATAAAAATTTGAGCTAGTGTCTCAGGTCTCCTAGGAAGAGGAGTTTTGCACTGCTTGTTTAGTCTCTTGTACATCACCATGACAACCTTTCGGTTTAGGTTTCCTTGTTTAGATCCACATTTAGTCTCTGCTAGGAATGAGTTAGCTGTTTATTCATTTCTGATTGTTTGTCTGACTTAGAACAATTGGGACCTAAAAATTAGGTAAATTTGCTTCCAAAACACCAAGACATTTTCAGATGTATTAGTTTTGGCTGGTTTTCTAGTTAGTGATCTTTTTTTCCCAGCAGTATGAGAGTACAGAAATGCTGAATGTGGAATGTTCACTGCATACCTGAAAAAGAAATTATAATCCTTCTTAAACTCCCTATGTGGAACATTATCACCAGGATCAGAAGGGACAGCAAAGCAGAAAGCTCTGCTGCTGAACAAAGAGAGTTCCTGGAAAAAGAGGTATTTAGGGCTAAACGCTGCAGTGGGGATTCAGATACAAAGTCTAAGCCTTTCAAACACCCTTGCAACTGCTGCTTTGCCCAGGTCAGTAGAGTCTTTGTACATTTAAAAGTCCAGGGGGAGACTTTAGACATACCTATAATTACACAGGCCCTGAAAGGGCAAGAAGTCAACAGAAGATTTCTAAATCGTCAGAAAAAGCCTGGATGCATCTTCCTTAATATCCGCACCGGTCAGCCCAACAAGGACACGCGCTCACCTCACAGAAACCCCCAGCAGGGTCCATCTGAGGGTGGTCCCTGCCCAAACCAGAGCCTGGCACATTCAGCCAGGGATAAGGGGGCTTCTGCTCTTCTCCTGATATAGCACTGGAATGGAAAGCCAGAATCTCTCCTTTCCTGAAATGAACTAATTCCAGGAGGGGAGCAGAACACAGTGCCCCTGGACTCCAACACCACTTGTGCAGGAAAAGGGAACCCAGTGTCAGCATCCTGCATTGGGAAAAGCTGGGGCCCCTGGTATCTCCCTCTGGGGCAAACACCTGTGCTCAGTATCTCAGGGAGCCCAGCCCTTTTTTTCTCCTGAGCTTCTTTTATTTTTTGACACAGGTAGAGAAAAACTATGATCTATGTTTTTCTGCTACCAGCTAACCATTTCTGGAGTCCTAAATTTCCTCAGATGCTGTGCATAGGGAGCATTTAACTCCAATCTAAAGGCAGTAGAGTATCTTAAGCACGACAGTGCCAATGCTGTTTCCTTTTCTCATTCATTCCAACAAAATTTGTCCAAAAGAATTGGAAAAAGAGAGCAATCGGAACCCAGAAGATTTTACTTTCATCCTTTTCCTCCACCTTCTGACCATATCCCTGTCACCTTTACACTAATCAAGTTATTTTCTCTTTTGTGTGGGGAAAAAAAAAAATTACTTGTTATAATCTAAGGTTGATTTTGTTACTTACTGGTGATAGGTGCCATCAATCATCTATAGCAGTTACAGGTTAATCTTCAGCCAGGTAGAAGAAACTTCTAGAAATTAATTCTGAGAGTGGTACTGACAGCAGCTAAGCAGAAATTTATTAATGACAGACCAGAGATTGCAGATAAGAGGTGGATTGCAGGCTATAATTCTACTTTTTTCATAATTTTTTCAATTAAAGAAGTCAAGATTATAGTCTATCAACGTAGGAGAAAAAAATGCAATAAGGAAAAAGTATGCTCTTCTGCAATGTTATGTATTGACAAGTATGACTTTCATGCAGGATCAAAGTCTTCATAATCTCATTTAAGAGAGATTGTGTTGTAAATAGACTGTGTTGTAAATACAGGTTATTATCTAATTATGTGATTATTTCTTTGAAAGTCTTCTCTGCATGTCTCAAGTAGAACTCTACAGCAAAAATAACTCAAATTCAATCCTGGCATTATTCTTTAAGTGGTATTGATATTATTTTAAAAGCTTAATAATATACTGGTATATTTCCTGCGACAGACACCAGAACTAAGGTATTATGCCTTCATGCATTTTTTCAAAGTATCTACTTCCCTTTCTTTCCATTCTCATCTACAAAGTATTATCCTCTAATTTCCTACTCTGGGGCTCTTTTATGGTTTTGGTTTGTTTTCCTCTGTCATAGGTGTTCTCAGTGAGCATATATGAATCTTGTTGACTATAACTCAATGAGGGATAGTTAAAGCAAGTTTGGAGTTTTTCTTCTGTCAGGAAAAAAAAATATTTTCACTGAAATAAATTGTTTAGAGAGTCTGTTTGACATTGCCCATGAAAATATATGTTTGAAAAATATTCAAGATAATATTTCCTAGATGGAATGCATCTTGAGGAAAATTGCCTTATTTTAAACTCATCATTTCTTAATGCATAAACATCATATTAATATTTCCTGTACAAAGCAATAGCAAATTCTGAATAGAATCATCTTTATATGCTTATTAAACCAAATTATCTTCATATGGATATTAATGATAATAGAATTGCTGACAAGCACCTTGAATTGCAATCCCATTCACATAATAGTGTAAATCTGCTTTGTTACTTACAGACTTAAATGTGTTATATGCATTTTCAGTCAGCTGGATACAATTTCACACAGTGGCAGTGATGAGTGACAATTAAGACTTAAAAAAGAAAAAAAACTAGTTCTTTTCTAACCTCTGCAAAGAAACTCCAGGTGTTATATCGGCCTTTACCAAAAACCTTCACAATGCTTCTGAAATTTCTAAAAGGAAACTCATCTTGTGAAATATGAGAGGAATGAGTTATATTTCAGCTTCTGCTAATTGGACCTACGTACTTGTTCATTGCAGTAAACCTCTGAGTCTCAGTGGAAGCAAAACTGTTGAAGATCTCTGACCCACTTGGTCAGTTCAGACATCACACGAGTCTATCTTCCACTGTATAAAGCATTCAGTTTTTATTCTGTGCTCCAGGGAAAGCTTTTCTAAGATCCTCATCAGGTTTTAGAATTGGAATTGAAATTGGATTGGATAGAAATAGATTTTTTTTTCACCTATGGCCATTGAAGAAGTCTTCAAGTTTTCACTGTGCTCGGCAGTGCAAAGGTTCATTCTCCCAAGAGGTTCATGACACAGGGCCAAAAGTCCAATATCAGCTTCCTTGTCCCAAACCTAACTAACAGTGACCATCCTTTTACACTCAACCTCATCTAAAATCAGTCAAGGAATAGAATTCTAAAGACCTCTGCCTGAATGAAACTCTTCATAAGACCATTCTTTTAATCAGTAAGGTTTTTCTCATCCTTTAGAAAATTAGACTAAAATAACTCCAGTGAAAAAGTTTTTAAGATTACTCAGCATGTTCCTAAATCTAACTTTCCTCTGACAAATCTTAGTTCTGACAATGTGTCAAAGTAGTTGGTTTGTGTAACAGATTGCTTTTTAAAACAACTTTTGTATCACTTTTATCACAGTTCTTTTTATGTAATGTCTAAGTGCAAGTCTAACCTGTCCTGGCAAGGACAAAAATATTTTAAAATAAAATGTCATAAATTGTTCCTATAATCCATGCATAGCTAAATTATTAATTAATGCTGTCCTCAGAAAAAAAAAGTAAACTGTATGTTTTATGATCTTACATCCTTGGAACTCAGTACTCAATTTTTTTCCCAGTGCCTCTTACATTCATTTCTTTCAGAAGATCTAAATGGAGTAATAGTGTGGGCTTGTCTGATTTCTGTAGTACGATTAACAAATAGAAGCTCTCCTAATCAGGAAGGCCTCAGGTCATATCCAATTCATTAATTTGGGGAAGATAACCAAAGATTACTGCAGTTCCACACCATGACACTTCTTTCCTTCAATATTTATCATAAACTGCCTTTAAAATGCATTGTTATGTATTTAAATGTTGCAAGCTTCAGTAACATTGCAGTATCTATATTTTCCCAACCTTATCCTCCTTTGAGCTAACATACTGTTGGAGATAGTGTAATTACTCTCCTGCTGGAACAGGTATCCTGCACTTCTCAGCAGAAATAAAAATGTCATTGGTAAGAATATGCTTCTATTATAATAATTTACTATCTCTCTTCCAATAACACTGGAAATCCAACAGCACGAAGTCTTGGATGTTTCCTGCCATACTAATGAATAGATTAACAAGATCCCTGTCTTGCATTTGCACACATATATGCTTATGTATATATAATCCCAAACCTGAGTAGTTCTTTTTCATTAGGGAATCAGGAATATATATTATTTATTGATGTAATAAATAAACAAAGACAACCAGGTCTCAATAGTTCTAATAAATAAAATGAAACTGCTGCACTGAAAACCATATTGAAATTTAGGCAGCTTCAGTCAACTCTGCAGACATCCATGGGCATGCATGGCCCATACTGGCAGAAAGCATATATTTTGTACGAAGAAATTATTTCATAATTCAGCTAATAAGTAGCCCAAATCTGCTTCTACTGCTATCAGAAGTACTGTTGTCCTACTCTATCAATCAGTAATTATTCACAACAGTACCTATACAGGATATCCATGTAGGATATTCACACATATCCATCTAGGTACTTTTAGCACAACTAGACTTTGTTTGACAATTGAAACAAACAAACAAAAATCCTAAAAATAAAGAAAAAAATCGTAAAAAGAGAATAGATTTTATACATATGTGCATTGGATATGCATATGCTGTATACAGCCGTGGTTCCATATGCTATACTTTGGGAATATAATTTGTTTTACAGACATGCCATAACAAATACTCCACTAAGCAGGGGAAAAAAAAAAGAAAAAAAAAGAGAAGAAAAAGAGGAAAAAAACCCCATACTTCTTCATTTTAAAACTGTGAGTATGGGTTTCTCTGTTGCTAACTTAAACTGCAAACTCATTACGTCTGATGTCTGAAATGAGACTCAGACAAGTGTTCCTGTGTTAGCCAGCTTCCTTCTTCCTTTGGAAGAAACACACCCATTCATAACCAAACCTGCATCTTGTAACACATCAGTCCCTGCTCTCCTTCCAAATTATATTCATTGTCTTTATGGTTCCTTTAATAATTGAAGTCTGTGAAAGTATACCTAAAAAAACTGAGAACTGCCTCTAACCAAACCCTATCTCTTTGTGAGTTAAATCATCCAAGACAAGCAGAGAATGGAAATCAGTTTAGGCCACAAAGTTGCAAAGATTTATTTATGTGCTAACCTGAAGCTCTGTGAATAGTCCTGTTGACTTCAGAGGGATTACTTATACTCCATGAAGTTGAGCAATCTGCGTAAGTGATTGCAAAATTGAGGCCTTAGATAGACTGTAATTGGATTTTGAAAAAGGCTCAGAAACTGAATACACAGCTATAAATCACAAGTGCACGAAGAGTTATAAATCACAAAAAAAAGGATGTTTGAAATATAATTATTTTTCTTAGTAGCTCAGCTGTATGAGGGCTAATTAATGAATAAAATTAATTTTAAATTTTTACAGATCATTAAATGTAAAGCCCCTGAAGCATGTCATATAAGTCAAAAGATATGAATCTTTGACAGAACACTTTTATTTACTTTCTTCTTACAACTTCAGCTATGATAAGTGAATTACCTGTAAGACACAGTGAAAGGAAGTTTATCAAATATTAGAGCCAGGTGAAGATCAAAGATATATCTTACAAATGTGCACAGTAATTAGGAAAGAAAAGGTATAAAATTAGTGTATTTATTACCAGCCATATTGTCCTACATATTTGGAGAGGACACGTGCTTTGTTTTAATTAGCTGTCTCTTTCACTGAGCTGCTTGGCCAAAGCCTCCTGATAAGGAAAAAAATTGTAGCCATTGGTCAAAACGCTTGTAACAAATCTTATTTTAAATTGAAGCTATTTATTCAGAAACCAATCTACTACTGCTGCAGTAACCAATGTGTTTTCCTTGGAGTAGACCTGCTCCTGTGCTACTGGAAGACTATTGTTAATTGCCTGTAACTAAATGATTGCTGTGCTTCTGGATGTAACTCTCTGGCACTCGCTCGTTTGTTGTGTTTAACAGAATGCCTGTCCCCCTAAGGGTTAGCCGAGTAATTTTCCTCTACTATTTTCTACGTTCAGTCTCAGCTCCTTAAGGAGGGCCAGGTCTGTAATTTGAGCAAAGCAACACAGGGGCTAAATAGATTTTAAAAGGTTTGCACTTCTCATGTCTTGCTTCTGATGTGGAATTGTGCTGAAATTGAATCTTTTTAGTATGTAGCCACTACAGGAAACTTGAATTTCTGCAGGAAAAACAGATCACACTTCAAAGGGAGTGTAATGCCTGCTGCAGCAACTGTGCTCAAATCTCACTGTAAAAGGCAGAATAAAGCAGCAGAAAAAAATGTTATTGTGAAGGTAACCACGGGCTGTAACCTGGCTACTACTCTTTAACTTGGCTTTAACAGTTGCTACATCATTGTTGGCACACACATCCCCAGCACCTTTGGCACTCACAGACCACCTTCAGGAGTAACCTCTCCCAGGGAGGAGCCAGAGCACCTTCCTCAGCTCACATTGGGAAAAAGGAGGCACAGAAATGGGAAATGGCTTCAGTCACCTAAGGGGCCAACAGTGGAGGCCTTCTGCTGCTTGCACCTTCAGTTCGGCTCAACACAGAGGAAAACTGTTCCTAAAACCCCTGAGGCAGCTTAGAGCCAGCCAGTGGCCCCTTAGGGCACAGTTTAGCATCCTGCAGAAACACAAACTCAAGGCCTGGAAACAATCAACCTTCTGTGACCCTGTGCCCAGGCCAATCCCTCCTGCCTTCCACGGTGCTGCATGGATGTGGCTGTCCCACTTCCAGCACTCTGGGGCTAGCTCAGGCATCTCATGGGCTGGCTGTAAGGATGCAGCCATCTGCTGGGCTAGTCACTGCCCCTCTCCGCCTCTGAGCCCTGACAAACAGCACCCGAGACTCAGAGTGAACAGGTGCTGATAGATGCTGTCCAGCACAGCACAGGCTGGCTCTGTTAGATCAGTAGACCATGAAACTTCCTTTGCAAACAAATGTGTTTAAGGAAGAACCACCTTACCTGTGCACGATCACGATGGGCTCAGCAGCAACATATGAAAAGGTAATTGCTAATAGGTTTCAGGCTGACTCGAGAATTTTGTTGTTTGCTTTGATTGCCCAATTAAGGACAGTTTTGTGTGCTTTCAAATAGATTTTACTGAAGCAAACATAAAGGCATAATCTTACTTTATGGGGAAACATGTAACTAAGGGGGACTCTGATGGCAAAAGTGATGCAGCGCGTTAGTCTGATTTCATGCATAGTGACAGAAAACAGATGAATACCTGCAGTTATTTCTTTCCATTTAATATAAAAATCATTTGTTTAGAAAAAACTTCTGTTTTCCAGTTGTAAAGTTTTTCTTTGCCTTTAGTGAGTCATAACAGCAGGCACATAGAGTATTTTGCGCCTAGCAACCCAAAATATTAAAGCCTTTCTTCTAGTTACCATTGAACAGCTGCATCACCTGTATTACAAAATGATAAACAGGGTGTAGTATGCCAGTGCAGAGTAATTTCCATTTCCATTTATATTCTAAAATACTGTATTACTTGTCTATTCAAGCCATATTTTGTTGAGTGTTTTTAATAACATTTCCCTCTCTGGACCAGAAAAGTATTGGGAGTTTGAAATAAGCATGTCAGTTTTAAAAATATCTAACACAAAGGAGTTTCCCGCACAGTTTTCGAAAGAATGACATGGAATATAAATGCCTTTTTATTTTATTTTATTACATTTTTAGTGGCTTCTGGAGAGCAATGAAATCTTCTTACAGTTGCCTCGTAATAATAAAAAAAAAAGGTGTGTGATTCTCAGTAGAAGCTACCAAACAAATGCGATTGTCAATTTTTCCTCTAACCTTTTATTTCTCTAATTGAATTGCATTGTGCTGGATTATCAAATCTGCACAACCACACACATACACAAAAAGGGTTACTCCAGGTCCACACTACTTCACTCAGACAAGCTGCCCAGTGGAAGAGGACACTGTGAAAATAACACTTGTTCCAGCACTGATTTTTTTTATGAAGCAAACTCTGTATCTTAGATTTCCAAGATCTGGGTTTTTTTCATACCTCAAAACTGAGTGATTTGGAAAAGCATGGAAGGCCTTCAGATTTGCCATCTAGTGATTTAAAATTACAAAATTATTAGCAAGTCTCTTCCTCCTCCCACCCTCCTTTTTTGACCCTGCCAGTTTTCAGTCAATAAGCAGATGAAAAGGAACAGAGCTCTGTGAACTTCCTTGAGAGTGCAACGTTTCAAACTGGAGGAGGCAAAAGTCCATGGTGGCATATTACCTTTGGCCCAGCAAGTGGCTCTGGTGCTGGGTGCTTGTGGCAGCCACAACTGACCAGTCCCCATCCTCAGGAACAGAGCTCCATGGTGATGACCTCAATCCATCCTGTGAGCAGACAGCAGCAAAGACACCAGGGGGTCGGCCTGAATGTCACAACAGACAAGTCAGGACAGTTTGCTGTGTCTACACACTGGCTAAGCCCACTGGGGGAAAAATGAGAATAAAGATGAACTGCAGACCTCTGGGAAACGCTGTTAAAAATATTAACACATAACTGAGATGTGAGGTTGTAGCGTTCCTTGGATAATGTGTCTTTACATCTCTCAAGTGTTTTGTAGGCTTTTTTTAATTATTATTATTATTATTATTGTTTTTTATTTTTATTTGGAAAAAAAATCAAATCCTTAATCTTGTCCAGTTTGTCCACATTCTATTTGTACAAGGAGTAAGGGAAGAGCTGGTTTTGCATTATAGTCCTCAAAAAGGAAACATTCGCCTTTGCTTTCACTGTAAGTCAAATGGCAACATTTATCTAGGTAAGGATCTATCTACATACTCATCCCCAGCAATGTTTATTTTTTAAATGACCAATTCATATGCTGTATCAGAGGGAAAAAACAACTTATTGAAGAATAAAAGAAACATCAATTAAGTATTTATTCAAGGGTCTTATAATGAAATAAATACATAAATGTGGGGTTCATCATTAATTAATATGTTTTAATATTAAAAGAATTGCAAGGTCTGCTGCTGATCTTTCTGTGGTTTGGAATGTGGTTGTTACTGTATTTTGTAATTCTTTGCAGAGCTGATGTACACAGTTGAGCTTGCTGGTGGGCTTGGTGCTATTCTGCTGCTGCTTGTTTGTTTAGTGACTATCTACAAGTGTTACAAGATAGAGATTATGCTCTTCTACAGGAATCATTTTGGAGCTGAAGAACTAGATGGAGGTAAGGCAGCTTCTTAGCACATTTCCTACTTTCTGACAATGTCTGTCTTTTATTTCTCTCCACCAAGACTCAAATTTAATTTCAGTTCAAGATGTGTTAACAACTGCAATTTTAGGTGCTGACTTGAATATACATTCCTCATACAGCACATAAGCACAGTCACTGCTGAGCTGATGTATGTGCTGCTCTCTGGAGATCCAGAAGACATCTGTGTCTTTCAGATTTTTATTCCCGACACTGAATGTAAATTGCCAACATCGATGCATTATAGATTTTCACTTCCTGTCAGTACTGAAGCCAATTTTACTTCTCTGTGAGCAAGGGGCTGTCCTCCCTAATTGTATTCAACAAATAGGTAGAGGTTGAAGTGAATCTCAATTTACTGCTTGTTTAAACTGATCAGTTTCAATAAATTGTTCCGAGTGTTTGGGAATGTACCCTGTAGTTCATTTGCTTGAGTTCATTTACTTAATCACGGAGCGGGCTGCTAAATGGTCATTAAAGTTGTTCTGTGATTCAAGGACATCCAGCCTAAACAAAAGTGATCCGCAGTATATGCACCAGCTCTGTCAAACATATACATGCATTTTCATCTTTCTCTTTTTAAGCACTGAAGGAAAAGATCTTTGCCTCTAGCCTTACTAATCAAAATTGCTGTTGAACAGCAAACTGGGTTGAGCTGCAGGCGCTGATTAATTAGATTTGCTTTCTTGGGTCAGAGTTCCTGATGTTTTGTGCTGCCACTATGTCTTTGGTGACAGGACCTTTTTTTCTACATAAATACTAATTAAAGTTTTTTTACAGGTCAAGATAACAGTCTGTAGGCAGAAGCCACTGTGATATATTAAAATAAATATGTACTGATAAACAAGTGATGTCTAAATCTGCCACGGATAAGGAAAAGAGCAGTTGCAGAATTAGAGGTCCTTATATAAGATTTCCATAATAAAATCACTAGGGAATGACCCATTTCTGCCTCCCATCTAAAAATGCACAAGGATTCAAAATAGCAAATGCTCAGAACAACAAGCCCAAGAACATCAGAACATTTTGTAACCTTCTACGGGATTTACAAAAAGATGCATTAATGTAGCAGCTCAGTCAGGAAAAAAGTCAGGTTATTCTATTTATTTTACCAAGGAGGAAACTGAGGCCCAGAGGGACTGTGAGTCATGGACGATTTTGACAGACACCTTCTTTCTTTTTTTCAGAAGCTGAGATCCTCTCTTGTCCACAAAGCAGATGCCAGTTTAAACGGGCATGCTTACTTCCATAAATTGTGTGAATTTAATAACAGCCATATTAGAATATGCAGAAATAGACACTTAAAATAATAACTGTTTAGATAGATGTAACAATGTTTTCTCTATTACTATCAGTAATTCTTGCTTTTATAGCTGTCATTTATCATTTTGTCAAATCACTCCAATTCATTTGCAGACTTACCCTGTCAGGTGTCACACTCCTGCCTCCCTCTCTTGTCCCATCCCAAACATTGGTCACCTGGGAACGACAATACTTGAATCATGCATTTTAAACATCAAAAAAAGGGACCTCTAAAGCATACTGTTTTGTGATTCAAAAGGAGGAAAGCCAATATCCATTCAGTTTATCCTTCTGAGCAAAGGTCATTGTTAAAGAAGGTCAAGCATGGATTCTCCTTAGAAGATCAGTGCAAACACTGATAGATTGTGTGCTTAACTGCAGCAATATAAAAATAAAAATACTACTTACAAATTCCTAATGAAAATATGTAGCTTCTACCATGTTCAATATGCTGGCAACATGGATAAAACCCATTGTGCTAATGAAGTGACTTCAGCTGCACGTTTCACTTTGTCTCTTTCACTTACACTCATGCAAAAGAAGGAAGATGGAGAGAAAATGTTCCACAGAAGCCCGAGCCATGGCTTGTGCAGAAATAAATTGCAGACCTACACTGAGATCCCTTCCTTTGCCTTAGTTTGTTATTGACAGACACAAAATGCTGAACTCTAAAATCCTATTCTAACTGCATCTCCTGCAGTGCAGCAGCAGAGCGCCCACGTCCTATTCATAATTTACACCATGTTCTGTCATACTTCAGGACAGCAAGGAGACAAGCAAACATCAAAATATCACAGTCTCTTTTTTATGTGCACTGTATTGTACCCAGAGACAATTTGAAACACTTTAAAGGTGAGGTCCAATTAAGATTTTCAGTTGAAAATCTCTTTTAAAATTCAATCATTCATTTCTTTCCTGATCAGAGAACAAGCCCTTCAGGATGTCAAATCTCATCACAATTCCTTTTTCCTTTCCAAGCCTTAGACACGTCAGTTTTTCTCAGGCTAACTAACATACACATTTCTGTGGGAGGCATGGGTAAATCGTGAGAAGTATTTGAAAACAAAGTATTTAACACTTACAGATAATGCAACTCGATTTATTACTTTCTGTAGGGATAATGAAGATTAAGCAAGTGATCACAGCTGTTGATTCCTCATTTCTCTAACTTACAGGGTTGAATTTCCCAAATTTTTCTCTGGCTAAGGATTAGACTCTACTTCTGTTTTTTCTCTCTCCTGCAGACACTGCAGCTCAGTCCTGGGAATGGGAATGGAATCCCCCTTTTATGTTTTCATGATGGATTCCCTGCCTTTACTACTAATTTAGAACATAATATTGCTGCTTCTCCTCTGACTCCATGCCTGTACTTTCCAACCGCGTGGGAGCTGACTCCACGCCAGGGGATGAGGTGGTGGGCACCACATTGTGTCCATCAGTGCAGAGCAGCATGGCGTGCCCATGTCCGGTCAGGGGACCTCACTGTGAGTGTCCGAGAGCTCCCCCAGTCACTGGAGCACAGGGGCAAGAGAAGCACTCTGACCCTTGGCAAAGCAGAGGCTTTTTTACCTGCAGGTGTTTGGCATGACCTTGCATCTCAGAGCCATAACTCACCAGTACCAGCTTGGTGGTCAGAAACTCCCAAATCTGTTGAAGAGGAAAAATTCAGTTCGAGATCTCTCCACATACGCAGTAAAGATGGTAGATTGAAGTGCCATGCAAACAAAGAACTGTTTGTACTGTTCTGAAAACAACATTTTCAGAAATAGGTACTTCACTGGGATCTTCTGAGGGCTAATCTTTGTCAAATGTCAGGCAACCCTTTTAGTTTTGCAGCTTTAATCTTAAAAGCTTATTTTAAAAAGCCTTGTCTATAAAGCACACTTTAGAGACTAACATGATATTAGTGAAAGCCACTCTTAGAAGTGGTGATTTCTTCTATTTGTTGTACACTGAGCTCCAACAAAAGAGATTTTATACCATGTTCATTCTCTGTGGAGTGTTTTAGCAGTTGCTTTTTATGTATTTTTATTTTCCAAGGACCTTCTCTTGCTGCCGTTCCCCATTTTTAAATGACTTTATGAAAAAAAGTATAGCATTTTAACTGACAGAGTGAAAATTAAAATAACCATTTACAAGTACCTGTGATCAACACATGCCCTGACTTCTTTCTAGCTTGCACTCTGTGACCTTAAAAGTTATTTGTATCGGAAGAGATATTACTACTGCATAGAAATCTAAATATATGAGCTGACTTCCAGGCATCCTAAAATCAATGGAACTTTTCCCATGATTTTACCTGGGACAACTTTTTCCTTTGTTGTACTGTTCCTGCTCATCAAACTGTGCAAGGATCAGTCCCCAGGCATGACAGCCACAGCAGCCACAGCGAGGGTGGCGAGGGGAGCCAATTCTCTCAGTAGTGTCAGTTAGAGTGAACAGGAGTCTCAAAGTGACCAAAGCAGCTACTTTTGACTTTTTTTTTTGCCATTTCAAGATCAGAGAGGTTCCAGCGGATATGTAGATATCTGTATGCCAGTTTTAATTTACATTATGGAGAAAAAAAAAGTGGGAAAGTGGCTGCTTTTTTTTTTTGTTTGTTTCTACCACATTGCTGAAATGAAGCAAAGTGCTTCTAATAAGATTAAATTGTGCTGCTGCTGAGCTCTCTCAGTTCAGGAAATCTAGTTTGGGTTTGGTACATGACATCTATACTGTTTCATGGCTGAGCTGTTTGCCCTTTCATGAGAGATGAGTTCCTACTTCTTGCTGAGGGGAAGCAAATCAATGTGCAAATTAGGAGGCTGAAGAAACTGGTTCTTCCTTGAAGTTTCTGTTGCACCTGGGAGTCCTTATGTAGTCATGATTTTTGTCCTTGCTATTATTTAACTGCAAAAGACTCACAGGGTTCGCGGATGAACCTGTGGGAATGCCCAGATAATCTCTTATTAGCTGCCTGGGACAGGAGCAGGTACGAAATACTTGTTAGCTGTTTCCTGGGTTTCATCCCAGCAAAACTCTTAAGCAGCAAGGAATGGCAATGCTTTGAGATTCTTCAGGTTTCTGTGTGACTAAGTTATTAACTTTCAAATATAACTTTTACTGTTGGTTTAAGCGCCACCAAAGCACTTGTGTTAATGATTATGCTATGCAGGTATAGCTAGACTGAAATTACTGCTGAAGTTAGTGACTTTGCAATTACTGAATCTTCCCTGGGGATGCACAAAATAAGTTTGCAATAGCAGTCTCACCACTCATTTATATATTCTTATTGGCTATTGGCAAACTGTGACAATAAGAAATCCTGCTCTATGAATATCAATTTCAAATTATATTAAAATCACCTTAGAAAAATGCAGCTCTCTTCTTTCTAAACATTACTGGTTACAAAAAGGGATTTTTCTCTTATTTAATTACAATTTTATTGCTGGAAAATTGTTTCTGTTAACTCTTCTTGTTTATGCTATTTATTTACATCTGAAATGCAATTCAAACAATAAAAACTCAATTTATGTCTCCACTGAATATGGGATTTTCTAGATTCTGTGCATGAAATGTGCTAATTCAAAGGAAAATTCCTGCTTTTTTTCTCTCTGCCTATTTCATAGCATCTAAAGTGCATGTGTAATATATGATATATATATATCATATATCTCTTAAAAAATAAAATATTACCAAGATCATCTTTAGATTCCAAACAAAGAGATATTTATAGGTTAGCAAGATCAGATGTTAAGTAGAAAAAAAAAGACTACCATACAATTCAAAATTGCTCACTCTGCACAAGGATATGAACTATCACAAGGAATGCTACATTTAAAAAATACTATGCCATGGAAAAAATTGTTTGGGGAGTTCTTAATTTTTTATTAACATTAAAAGGGCTTGACATTTAAAAATAATAGAAAATGTTACAGTGAGCTTCATCAGCAACAGCAAATAGTGTGAGGAAAAGTATAAGTATTTTGAAAGACCTAGGATTTGAGCATTTTATTCAACTAAGCATGAAATGACATTTTTCATTGTATTAAGGATAAACACTATCCCAATGTATATATTAAATGTGGCCTCCACAATAGTGAAGCAAATACAGGTTAAGAAATGCCATAATTTTGAAGAAACTACAGTCTCTGAGAAATTTTGAAAGGCTCTTTGCAACTTTTCCTGAACACAGAATGTTTTTTTAAAGACAAAAGCTTCCTGTGTCAGTTTGGCTCCAGCTCCCTGTGGCATTTGGAAGGATCCAGTCTCCTGTTTCCAAAAACTCCCCATGAAATCCTGAAACAGCGAGTTAAATCAGTGCATTGCTCCTAATTCCTGTATGAAGGTCCTAGTATTTAAGAGAAGAGCATGTGCTCTGCTGGAGGAGAGGAATCAGCTGTCCAGTTCCCTGTTGATTGGGAAATGAAAGCTCTTCCCAACCTTGCTGGCTACACCGAGTTGTGGAGCACCCTGTGCATGGTCAGCTGCTTCCAGTGCACTCAATGTTTCTGAAGGCACTGCAAACTACTCTCAGGATTTCAAGATGGGCTGACTCCATCATCTAGGTCTTAGGGCTTCACTGAAATTAGGTTCCCTATGAAATACAACACTGTAGGATTTGTCCTTGTTTTGATCTCTTAATCTGTCTTGTGCTGAAATGCATCATGCCAGCTAAAAGTTGGAATATGTCACTGGCTTCAACATGACTGACAAGAAAAAATTACTCTAGAATGTTTTTTTTTATTATTTTTAATTTTTCATGCATATATATAATTTTTCTGTCTCCCATTAGCAGAAATATCTTCAATGTTTAAGTCTAATAAACCCTCAGAGGCCCAAACTGCTGATTTGTTGCAGTGCAAAATGGAAATCATTAGAAAACACTTACAGCTATAATGCAAATTTGAAGTTAAATCTGTTTGGTGGTCCCTGTAGAAGAGGAAGTTTTATCTTTCTTTCTGTAGGCACCAGCTTATCATTTCATGTGTAGCTGTTAAGAGAGCATGCATACAGATGAGTTCTTAGATGTCTGATAGCAATTTACTTACCCAAAGACGCCATTTGCATGTGACAGAGTAGATTCATATAGAATCTGGGTTTCATTTTATGCTTACATTGAGCCTTTAAGTGACTGCTGAGCACATCCTTGGAATAACTAGAAGCATTTACAGCTTCATCCCCTAAAAATTTATATCTCTTCTGGATTAACATTGTAGAAAGTTACAGGGAATATGACAGTGTATTCTGCATTTGGATGAGTATCAAAAGGAATGGACAGCATTAAAGAATGCATATTCCAGTGATGCAACAGGTGCTTTGGCTCAAATCCTGGGCCACTAAATGAAGTAATCTTTCCGTGTGTTATTAATGAAGCTGAGATTTGACCCTCAGTGCTTGCCCCTAAGGTCTATATGAACCTGTGGCTGAGTGTAGCTCCATGACCATTGCTCACTTACAGACTTCTCACATTGAACTCCACATAATGGTTGAAATGATGTGACAGTTTGTAACTCACAGTCTGTTTTGCCTGGAGTCTTGCAGTAACAGTGTTTTGGGGCTGACTGAAACATTTGTGGACTGAATGCACCACACCCTGAGCACAGGCTGCATTTGACCTCATTGTGATGAACTAATACAGAGCTTCCACATATGCCTGATGCCTGAACACATCTATTCAGATATACCCTAGACCCCAACCATTCTTTGCCCTACAAATGCTGATAAAACCAGGAGGGAAAGATATTTTCCCTGCAATACAGGATGATGCAGATGTAGTTAGTGGAGATGCTGGAGCCTCCATGATATGAAAAATGTGTACTTTGAATAAATGCATAAGTGCCATATTTTCAAATGCAATAAAACAGTGTCATAGCACAAATAATTTCCCCTCCAAGTAAGAATGTGCAAACCATCTTATCAGACAATACTCAGCCTTTAAACCAGTTTGAATTCTGCATTATTTCTTGTTATTTGTCCCTTTGAGAAACGATACATTCTCATCTTTATTCAAAGACTTTGAAGAGAGCAACACTGATCTCAAGCATGTACCATGGTCATGACCATTACTGAGGTGACAGTAGAATATGGCATTGCAACACCAGCATTTTGCCAGTTGTAATAATTTCCCCACATATTTGTTGACTTCAGTGTGCGCCAACTCTTTTGCTGGTTTAACACTGTCCTACTATAGGAACAAAAACCTGATGTTTAATGTCCCTCTATATCATACTTGATCCAATCAGTCTTATTTTAAGGCATTGTCAAAAGCAGGAGGTGCTTGGCTGTCATTAAAGGACATGTTTTCACAAATACTCCAAAAAAATCCTGGAAAGCATGAACCATAAAAGGCAGTGCTTCTCTTTTTCTCAGTTTCCTTTTTTTGGCTGTTGTTTTGGTTGTTGTTTTTTATTTGTTTTGGGTTTTTCTTTCTGTGGCTATAACAATCCAATAGATAATATCCCACAAAAGATGCACAGGGCACAGAATGAACACATGGTCATTTCATGGGTTCAGAAAGTTTAAAAGTAGTAATAGTACAACCAAATTTGTTTTGTCATCTGCAAATGAAAATAGTGCACATGGTTCCTCAGAAGGGAGAGAGGACTGCTCAAGATTATCACTGCTCAATTAATTTCATTTACACTCTTTGCATTCACCCTACAGCTGGCAGGCTTTTTCTAAATAACGCTACCAGACTACAAAAAGGTGTAAAATGAAGAAAGGACCAGCTCAATAAATAAATGAAGTCAGCACTGACTGAATGTAACATTACTTATGACACACAGTATTTAGAGTATTCAATCAGATCTCTTTCACAAGCAATTGATATTCTCGGTAGTCTGTGCATAATGTTGTCAAGAGAGTTAGGAGGATGTTAACATGTCATTACTTTTGCCATTGATTTTCCTCTGCTTTCTTCACAACAAAAGTCAAAACGTGACCTCTTATTCCACTGAATTAGTTCAAGAGCACTTGGCATTATTGACCTCCTAATGAAAATTAATGGTGGCTCTTTTGATTCAGTCTTTCAAGTAGGCACACCAAGCACATTTAAAACACAGGCATGGTTATTTCTCATATTGAAGTGAAGTAACACACTGTTAAGTAATGAAATGTACATTAATGCAACATTACATTTGCAAATTTAAGTGCACAGAATTCAAGAGACTTAACCTGCGTTTTCAGGAGCTGATGCTGCAAAGATTTAAGCTTGGCAAAAATTTCAGACCTGGAGAGTTAAAGAGTTTTGCAAGGAATGCTATATGTACACTTAGAGCATTTCAGCCCCAGGTCCTAAATTTACAGTAAAATTCTGGCAAGACTGAAATGAAGCAGAGACATTTGCATATTAGCTTAGGTATTTCCATGCTCTTCTTTCCCCTTTTATGTTAGAGAAGAATGCAAACTCTTCTCAGTCACTTTTGACTTTTGTGGTATGAGCCGCCACCCTGCAATTGAGTGGATTTTCTTCATCTGGATTCTTACATAAACTGACTTCTGTCTGTGGATATGGACCCCTCCTTCCTTGCATCTGTGTAACTAAGGATTATCTCTACCAGGTGAAACAGGAATGCTGAATGGATGCATATCTGGAGATTGGGTGAAAGCTTGCTATTTTATCTAAACCATTTCCTATTCCCAGAAAATTCTCCCAGAAGTAATACCTGGGGAAATATCTGGGAAAACTGCTGGAATAAGGAATAAACTAAGTTCATTTCTCTCTTTCCTTAGACAACAAAGACTATGATGCATATCTATCTTATACCAAAGTGGATCCTGACCAGTGGAATCAAGAAACTGGAGAAGAAGAAAGATTTGCTCTTGAGATTCTACCAGATATGCTGGAAAAGCATTATGGATACAAGTTGTTCATACCAGACAGAGATTTGATTCCCACAGGAAGTAAGTCATGTCTTTATTCTCATGTGGTTTTGAAAGAGAAAATGAGTGATTGCAGTGATGGTTTTAGTCTTATTTCTATACCTACTCCTTCAGAATGTCATCTTTTCTCCCATGTCTTAGAGAATGGTGAAGATAAGCCACCAAACATTAATGTGCATTTCCCAGATAAGAGGATTATTATTTAGTAATTGTATTGTTGTAATTGAAGGTAAAACAGTGCAGAAAGGGCATGCATAAGTAAAGGAAATGAAAGAGACTAACATTTTTCCTTATTTTTGAGAGCTTGCATCTCTAGGAATGAATACCGAGTTCTTTCTTTTCAGTTCCTTAGATTTTGTTTGGATAGAGATAGATATCCATGATTCTGAGTATTGCAGAAATTCAGATAGTAAGGAAAAAGTTGTGTTCGGACTAAGGCAGTGACGGAGTAATAACTTCTACACCAGGCAAAAGTAGTGAATTCTGTCAGTGTCCACTGCAGACCAATGTGTGGATGTACTTGATCATTCTCAGAGACTGAAAACTAGAATTGATTCCAGCTGGTACAAGTAGATGTTTTTCATGTTTCTTTCACATATTCCAACATAAGTACAGTAAGGTTTTGTCAGTTGTTGTAGTATTCTTCATGACTTCAGTGTAACCATATGGACAGCGACTAAGTTTAATACCTTTAATAAAACATAAAAGAAAGGATGCTTGGTATGGGCAAAGCACAACATACAACTTCAAACAATCTCATGGATATTTTTTAAATCTACTGCAAACTAAACACTAATTTACAGGAGACAACACTGTTTTTATGAATGTGTGTGGCAGGGCCATGAAAGAAAAACAGAATCTAAGCCTACCAACTCTAAACAACTTAGAGTAAAATTTGGGTTTAGGACTGAGGTCCTGAAGCACATGGCTGCTGCTCTGTTGTCTAACTGGGTGACTTTGCCTTTTTAAAGGTAAAAATCATGATGGACATATTTGTTCCAATAGCGGTATAGGTGATACAAAGCCACAGCTCATGAACAAACACTGGCAATTCATAGCGTGTGTGGAAATAGATGTTTTGCAGGATCACAGAATGGTTGAGGTTGGAAAGGGCCTGTGGAGGTCATCTTTTCCAACCTCCCTGGTCAAGCAGGGCCGTATAGAGCAGATTGCTCAAGACAATGTTCTTCCTGGCCAGCTTGGCACATTTGCAATTGATGTTTTTGCATACTTCAGTGAGATCATCTGGGAGCAGGGATTTGCCTCTGTTGTTTCTCACCAGTGTATGAGAGCAGACTGTTTTCTTAATTGTTTTTTGAGCAATTGTTTTGTTTTGTAGCCTACATTGAAGATGTGGCAAGATGTGTAGACCAAAGCAAGCGACTGATCATCGTCATGACTCCAAGTTACGTGGTAAGAAGAGGTTGGAGCATCTTTGAACTGGAAACGAGGCTTCGAAATATGTTAGTCACGGGAGAAATCAAAGTGATACTGATTGAATGCAGTGAACTACGAGGAGTTATGAACTACCAGGAGGTTGAGGCCCTAAAACATACCATCAAGCTCCTCACTGTCATTAAATGGCATGGACCAAAATGCAACAAGTTGAATTCCAAGTTCTGGAAACGTTTACAGTACGAAATGCCTTTTAAGAGGATTGAACCCATGACAAACGAGCAGGTTTTAGATGTCAGTGAGCAGGGGCCCTTTGGGGAACTGCAGACAGTCTCCGCAATTTCCATGGCTGCTGCCACCTCCACTGCTCTTGCCACTGCCCATCCAGACCTGCGCTCCACCTTTCATAACACATATCATTCACAGATGCGCCAGAAACACTATTATCGAAGCTATGAATACGATGTACCTCCTGCCGGCACCCTGCCGCTTACCTCAATAGGTAACCAGCACACCTACTGCAACATCCCCATGACACTAATAAATGGGCAGCGGCCGCAGACAAAAACTAACAGGGAGCAGAACCCCGAAGAGGCTCACACAAACAGTGCCATACTGCCCCTCTTGCCACGGGAAACCAGTATATCAAGTGTCATTTGGTGACCGACATGCAAGGGGTTGTCAACCCCCTTGAGTAGGAGCAGAGTCTGCAGTCTGGTGCCTGGAACTACATCCTCGACTGCTGCTGTTAAACATGCATTACAATCGATAACAAACGAGGAAAAACAGGGTCTTGTACATATGTTTTTGCAATTTCTTTGTAGCATCAGTCTTCCTGTTTTACCCATGTCTCTTCCCATTCACATTTTTGACTTTGTTTTATATGTCATTGGAATTTGTATATTTACATTTTTTTTAAATGAAGAGACTGCTGTATAGATAGGAAACTTTTTTGCTTCATTAGTATAGTTTTAGACTTTTTGTTTGTTTGTTTATAACCTCTCTTGGGAATGCTTGGACAAAGCTATGTTGATATCAGAAGCACCATCCATTTTGTTGGCCTGCCTAGCCTGATTCCTGAAGGCCATGCCTGCTGCAGCTCACCTCTTTTGGAAAGTTGTTTTGAGATTTAGCTCACTGAGAGCTCCAGTTTCATTTCTACTCCCGTAATGTGCACGGCTCCTTCCCTGCCCTTACAAAGACCCCCATTTGGGGTAACACTACAGTCTGATCATCTAACATGTAACTTGGTAGATACCTGTCAAACAAGAGAAAATACCCAATCTGTATCAGTTGCTTCACGGTAGTCACTACAGAGTGTGTAGAAACTAGAGCCGGTTTAGTTTTTGCTTTCTTGGGTTTGGGAATTTTTTAGTTCTTATTTTAAGAATGAGTTCATTGTATCAATTTTATAAATATAAAAGCAACCCTATTTTTAACACGTCCTGGAAAAGTATTAATGTGGTTGTGGATTTTATTTTTTAAGCACTTAATTTTTTTTTTCTTTTCCAACTTTCAAAATCCTGCAAATAACATTTGCAAATGTCAGGTGAGTAAGACAAGTGAGGCAATAGGCACTGAAGTGGAGAGTCCTGCTGATATGTACAGTGATGACTTCCAAACCAAAGGGGAATAAAAAAAGACAGTATTGCAGATGGTTTGTCACATTGTATTATAGAAATTGTTATTTTCAAAGAAAAAGTAAGAGCAAAACATTATTTTCCTGTGGTTTCAGAGTCCCTTGTATTTTAATGTTTCAAAAACTGTATTTGCTTTAAAATGATATATTCAGGATTAAGAAATCTTCTTTCATTTGGTTTTAGCTTGTAATGATAAATAAAACTTTATTAATTTCAACATGATTTCAGTAAGAACTCAGGCAGAAAAAATGACATGATTGCCAGAAATATAATTGTTTTCAGAATAAACTTTATTTATACAAAATTAATATTTAAATCAGACCTGGAAGTATTAAAAACACTTTATTAACTTTAATGAATAAATAAATTAGTTTTATTTTTATGTATGATTCCATCTTTGAGGAGTTGCAAATAATGCATGTACCATGGTTGACAGGAAAGAAAAAAAGCCCACCACTGTGTTTACATCCAGACATCTTTAAGACAACTTAAATAAGCACCTTGCTCATATTTATGTCTTAAATAACAGGAAGTCCTTTCTGGTTTTAGAGAGAGGAGTGATGCAGGTCGGCAACATATTCAGGCCAAGCTCTCTGCTAGTCCCTGCTGGCAGAAGCAGAGGAGCTGGGGTAGAGTTATTGGTTGCAGCACACTGTCAGAGAGTCATGGGTGTGATTTACCCTGGCAGGATCATAACTGGTGTCCTGGCAAACAGGCCTTAGAGTCTATTGATGCAATTAATTGGCTTTAGATATTTTTATGGCAGCTGAATGATATCAGCCAGTATAATGGATGTGTGGGGTTTGCTCATCATGATTGCCACAAACCAGAAAAGTACAGCTTATAATATTTTGGCCTTCTTAATGAGAAGTGAGCAGGGAGACTGCAGTTTGGGGGATGTTTGTGGGAGCAATACAGAACTGACAGTGTGGGATGAAATGACTGTGCTCCTGTTGTGAAAGTCAAGAAATCTCAGTATCTGCATAAGAAGATAATAGACCTTCGAGGTGTACACTGATTTTTATTTGCTTAAAATGTTTATTTCTCTGAGATTTAGCTCAAGTCCTTTTCTACAATCTGTTCTTTATTATGGTGTCTCTGGACATGTGCTAAACATCCACAAAATGGAAATTAGGCTGCCAGGTCACATAAAATTTTAAGAGAGATTTGCATTTTTGCTTTAAGAAAGCTATTATTTATTTGCTCTTACAGACACCTGTCAGGCACTGATGGCATTTTCCTTCATTCATCTGGATGCCTGTCCTGGTTTCCAGTGGGCTGAGAGGGGGAGAAGGGGAGGGGTTGAGTGAGCGGCAGTGTGGTGCTTATTTTCCATCTGGGCTTAAACCACGACAGTCCCAAATACCCAGGATCCTCTGAAAGCAATGCATTATTTTTTTCCCCTTTACATGTCCTGGTATAAAGACTGGGATGTGGAATAAATGTAGGACATAATTATCTGACCACAGTCACATTTAGACAATTGGTAGGTGTTTTCTTAGCCACATGGGAAGTACTTTTCTGTTCTTCTATTTTTAGTGTAGATTTAAGTACTTTGAATAGCATGATTCAGGGATTGACAGATACTATTTGATATTCACACTACGTAAAGAAAGTTTTTCTTATAATGTTTTGTCATAATATTAAATATAAGAAAAACAAACAAAAAGAAAAGAGAAACAAACCACAAAACCTGAAATAAATGGAGAAGCTGTCTGTGGCTTTAGAAACATTCCTCCTCAGTATTCCTCTTCTGTGAACAGCTCTGTGTGGGGAACAGTGAAGGAGTGTTGTGTGTTCACGTGCTCTATGCTTGACAAAAGTTCTGTTGGAACACAAAAATAAAATGGAAAAAAACCCAAACAAACAAACCAAAACCAACAAAAACCATCATTGCCCTAGTTCTTAGGCTCCATCATTTTTGATGAAGGTGTTTTGGTTTTTGGCAATGCAGCCTGAACTGTGCATGCAATAGCCACATATAAGGTTTAGCCATAAGAAAATAGCACTTTATTTTAAAAAAGGCACAGTGTGATGATCAGAAAAAATTACTCTGCCTGGTCAAAAACTTTGGGTCTGTATGTGGCTTCCATGCACGTGACTTATCCAAGTGTGGTGCTCTGTCTTTACAAGGCTCTTTCTAATCAGGGTAGTCCGTGTTATAAAAGGACTCTGTTGCACAGCTTGTGTAAATTCAGCATATAGGTTCTCCAGGCAGCATACATATCTGGACAGAAATGGGAGATTTTATAGAATGCAGCTAATTATTTTGAAGGCAAAATGCATTGCTGGGTCTGATTCTGTTCTCAGTTGCAGCACTATGATTTGAGAGTCAATCTAATAAATCTGAATGAGTGTATGATTGATTTGTGTGGGAGAAGAAAATTGGAAAAGCAAAGAGAAAAAGAATTCATATTTGCAGTCTGTGACAAGCTGAAATCTTGGCTGCAAGGAAAGGAGCAGCAAAATGCCTTTTGAATTTTAGTGGGGACCCAGTTCTCACCTGGCACCCAACATCAAACACTTTCAATATGATCTGGTTCAGAGTTAAATACTGTTAGGCTTAGATGCAAACTAAGATTTTTCTATTACTGCACAGCTGTGAAAACCATGTGCGTGTTACATAATGGGTGATAATCAGCTTCAAAATAGTCAGAAAGCTTGTTATACCCGCCTGATCAAAATTCACAAAGTTCTATTTGGATATTGTGCGTTAATGACATATTAAATTATAGATAGAGCAGTGAGATTTGGGGAAAAGTGGCCTAGTAAACAGGATTCCTTAATTTTGAAACTAAAAGAACAAAAATTAAAAAAAAAAGAAAGAAAAAAAGAAAATGTCAAGCTAGTAAGCCTAAGGAGACTTTAATTAAAATCCAAAGAAGGAAAAATTACCCACTGTAGTAAAGTAAGCTCAAATATAGAACAAAGGCCAATGAAGAATAAAGGGCAAAATACCCACTTGCTTTTTGACTGCATTGTGGTTTCTTTTGTCATGCAAAGCTCTGTACTCTGGCTGACCTACATCAAGCAACTGGCTTTTTTGGAGGCCATCCAGACAGATCAGCAACACAAATATGTCCCTGCATGTCTAATACACTTCTGAATGATTTTGTACTTGTTGATAGTCTAGCACAGAGAGATTTTTGTTTGTCTTCTATTGTTGTGATCCAAGAGGATGGCAAAAATCTGTCAGCACTAAAAAAAACCCCTGCAACAGACTTAGTTTATTAACTAGAGTAACTATATTCCTTCACTCCCACCTCCTATCTGTTGTGCTGTTATTAGAACACTTTTTCTAACCCAGTTGAGAAATAGGTTAATGTGGCTGTCAACAGAAAAAATGTAAGCAACCTCATAACAATGAATTTCCTTATATTATGAAGGCTGCAAGTTCCCTTGCTTTTTTTTTTTTTATAAACACATCTCTTCACCTCCTAAATAGCCCACTGAATGGAGGTTGAAGAACACCATTGTGTCTTTAATTTCAGATTCAATGAATTTAGCATGGATACTGAGCTGTTTGTGATGTAATTTTGCTGGGCCGTTTTCCATTGACTCTGGCTCTGGCCTCCAAGAAGATGTTGGCAGCATCACACTTCACCAAGCAGCCTTGACTTGATGTTCCAAAACTCAGGGTTGTTGCCCTGGGGAGCAAAAATGACAGAAATGTTTCAGCTATTAAGTTTTCCTATGCCTTTTTTTTTTTTTTTTTTGGTTTAAATTCTGCTTATAACAAAGTTTGAGTTTTGCTCTGGACTAATAAGCTCTGGGGGTAGGTTTGGAGTCCACAGGTTCATGAAGTAGTTAGAGAAGAAATTACAAAGGCAGGTCTGATACCTTATGTGGAAGGCATATCAATTCTGAAGCTGTTCAGATTACTAAAAAATTACTATATTTTGATTGAGTTTTTTTAAAGGGAAGTATTCGACTTGTAATTACAACCAGCCTCATTCCAAAAGCTTGTCAGCATTCTTAACATTAAATAGCCAATACCTTAGATAACATCATTTCAGAAACATTCAATAGTCAATTCAAATATTTTTATTTTGGGGAGCTAAGAGTTACATGATTCTCTAGGATCTATATGTTAAATAAAATAGGTTATCTAGTATTGAGCTTACAGACAGTACAAACATTTCTTTTCTTGATCACTAGTACTAGGAAAACATTTGAAGCAAAATGTGAGAGCTAAGAATTTGAGGGGGATATTATTGATATCTTTTTATAAAGACATTTTTTAACCACCAAGACATGACAAAAGGTACACACAAATTACTAAAAAAATAAAATGGATATGTTTCTTAACCTTCTCTTTCTCTACTAATCAAATATTAGCTCTCTCTCTGCCCCCCTCAAAAATACAAAATCATCCAGGAGCAGTTAACACCTACTGAGCCCATACTCTCAAACACATTTTGTGACTCATAAAGAAGTGCAAGCCAGAACAGGCGGCTGCACCACATGTCTGCGACTGAAAAGCTCCACAGTGGGGAAAATGTGTTCCTGTGCATGGAGAAGGAGAGCACAGGCCCCTTTGGCCTCGTGTTTAGTTACTCCTATGTCAGGTGGGTGCAGAAGGAACCATGGGCTCGATCTACCACCACTGTCCTGCCTGCTGTAGGCAACACACAGGGAAGGTGGGCAGTGGGTTGCTACTGATGTTAATGAAAATAAATGTGAGAACCCTCAGATGTGGAGGGACAGATACCCACCCTATGTCAAAGCAGCCAGAAGAGCAGGAACAGCTGACAGTATTTTCCATTTGTTCCATGTTCAAAGTAAACACCAGCACCGAGCGTAGAGGGAGGTCAGCTTGCTGGGTTAGTGTGCAATCCACTAAATGACAGCTACAGGAAATTGCCATCTCAATCAGCTAACACCACACCTGAGCACCGTCGCAGAAATTTCCATCCCATCCTGCCCCATTCCATCCTATCCTGTCCCATCCCATCCTCTCATATCCATTTACCTTGCAGACTGAATTAGAAGTACAAGCACTCAAAGCTTGCTGTAAGGCCTCAGGTTGGGGTCCACACGAAAACTCTTTGCAGAGATGTTTAGGGTGAGTAGATGTCTTCTTTCCTGAGAAGAGAGTTACAGGAGCAAAGTTCTGAGTTGAAAAAAGGTTGTATTTTTTTTTCTCAGTTAGCACACCATTTTTCACCTCCACATGGACTACTTATATGAAGCAACATCCTGATACTATTCTGACCTCCTCTGACGTAAAAAAGAAAGTCTTGAAAATGTCAGTTATGGGTTCAAAATATTCCGTTAAGCTGCAAACACACTTGAAAAGCAAACATAAATAAAGAAAATTAAATTAGCAATGCAATTACTTAATCTGTTTAAACCTGGGTTTAGACAATTCTTTTTCAAGGGAAGGTTGTTTTCTCCTGATGTTTTGTAGGAAGTTAAGTAAGAGACTTTTCAATATTTTCTCTCCATTCTTTGCATGACAGGTAAATCATAGAGAGATTTGTTTAGGAAATCCCATTATTCATTGTAAGTTTAAAACACAAGTGGCAATGAATTTATAGGTATAGAAGAAGTTGTTTGCTGGAGTTAATATTCTCTGGTGAACAGCTCACTGCAGCCCTAACTGAGTTCCTAGGAACATTTCAGTAGAAAATTTAAACAATTAGTATTATAAGTTTACCTTCATCATCACATTAGAACATTGTACATTTGTCATCTTAAGACCCAGGCAACTTCAAATGGAACAATTATGTAAATACAAAGCAGTGAGGAGAACAGCAACACAACTTTCTCTCCATCTGTCTCAGCAAAATAGTTCAGTGACGTCAGGCTCCTTCTTTGAGACCACTAACCTATGCCTACCTCAGCAAAACACATGAATCTGCAAACTGTGCAGGTATCTGGGACAAAATTGTTGCAATAAGCACTCTCAAATCTTAGTTACATCACAAAAAGCACTTTATACAGTTTTATTCCTGTACATAGGTATTTTAATTTGTAACCATTCAATTATAGAAGTGTACAACAAAAAATAAAATAAGTAGCATTCAGAAAAAAATCAAGGAAGCCCCAAAAATCTGGGTTTATTGATGGCATGACATTTCCCATGTGCTGCAAGGAGATGACAAACTTGCAACCAAGCCATTGCTGGGATACTGTGACACAGATGCATTGCTGGGGTGACACGGGGTGGGAGAGGTACAGGGAAGATCTTTGCTGGTCATGTCATGACCAGGTAGGTGAACAGGACTAGCACTCATCTAGTCCTGCTGCCACAGGAAATTACAGATATCCTTTGCCTGGAAACCCGCATTTATCAGATACTTCCTTCACCACCTGTTTGCTATCTGAAGCCACTTATATAACCTTGTTAGAGATAGAAAATGTTTCTTTTCTAGGTAACAAGACCTACCTGAATATCTGCCAAATTTCCTATTGTAAATAAGGGTGTCAGTAAAGTTCATCTCCTATTTTCTCCGATTACCTCTTCACTATTCTAAACAAAAGAGCTTGTGAATAGCTCTCAGTGCCACATAGGAAATACCATTCCTACATTTTTTTTAATGCTGTTAGTTATTTGAAGGGTGAGAAGCAGCAGCAAAGATGCTATCTGCTTGAAATGACATTTGCCAAGCTGTTCTTTAGGGAATGTTAGAGAAAAATTCCCTTTTAGTGATCTTGGGCACCTTACCAGATATACATCTTTCAAGATCCCCTCAAACAGCAATCTAGAGCATAAGGAGCTGGACACAGACTGAGAACCACTGGCATTTGATTTTCAAGAATGTTTTCATTCCTCGTAGCTCCTTGAATTGTGTTTTTTTGTTTGTTTGGCTTTGCTTTGCTTTATTTTGCTTTGTTTTCATAAGGAGACACCAGGACTGAGATACCATTGCACTACATGAGTTTATTAGAAAGAATGGAGTGGAAGTCCAGAGAACTGGAGTAAAGTAGACATAAACAAGGCTGAAAGTCTCCTAACCATGCACATGGCAGCTCTTCAAAGAGCTGCTGGATTTCCTTAGCTCCCACTTCAGTAAATTCTCCACTTCATAGCCAATCCAACAAAGAGGTTTTCCAAGGGAAAATGGTGCTTTCAAGTGCCATAGTACCTGGAGTCTCAGGCACAGTGAGTCTGATGCCACTCTTCACTGAGAAATTAGCTTTCTTTGAAAAACTGTTTCCTCCTCCAGCCTTCTGATTGCTATTTGTTGGCTTTCTAAGGCTCTCCAAATCCTTGGAGAATAAAATAAAATCAAATATTTCAAAGTCTAGGTGAATCTATGGAAATGTACAAAATCATCATTGGTTATTTCAAATAACTTACCAGAACACAGACAGCTGCCCCTTCTTTCTGTAACTTGTACGGTTCCTCTCATTTGCTATAATTTATTTTACATGTCCTGTAAAAATATGACCTAAGATGTTTTTATTTTTATATTAATCACCAAACTCATAAATAGTTTAATATAACATACTCATCATAAACTTTTGCAGATTTGTTAATGATACATGTTCAGCATGCTAATAAAGTTAAAGAAGGCAGCTTCCCAGTGCTGTGCAGTGGTGAAGCAGCAACAATTAGTGAGTGGAGGATGCTAAAAGACAAAAAACTAATCTCAGCTTTTACAGTAAAAGGGAGTTAAATTATCTTCTCCATATGGCATCTAAATATCCACTGCTGTCACTTGCAGCAGTTTCGAGCCACCTATGAATTTTCCAAGAAAAGCATACTATTAAAGTCTGTGCAGTCATGAGTGCCATGAGACTGTTCGTAATATAGAAAGTTAAGCATATGCACTATTTCATAAGTAAATATTTTTATTAGCATAGTGTATATTCTGCACCTTCTTCAGACAACAAGAAAACAAAATGACCACAAAGATCTTTAACAGACAGTACATGTCTCTAGTTGAAATACCAGAAGAAAAATTTCATCACGTTCTTTTTCATAAAAAAAGCTGCAAAAGTAATACAAATAAAGCAATTTGTCTAGAGGATTCAGTTTCTTTAATTTTATTTTTTTACATTATTCATCTCAGAAGGAGCTGACTGTCCATAAGCGGAGTGCACAACACAACTCAAAAAGTAATAGTCCCTTCTTGGGACCCCACTGTTCAACGTTAACACCTGGATAAGCATCTTGATAAAGCACTTTGTTAATAAAGCTCTCAGCTGGTCTTCCATAATCTGAGGAACCAGCAGAGTAGAACTGCTCTGTAGCTCCTACTGAATACATGCACATACATTGAAGATATAAATGTATACTTATAATCTTGAATTTTGCATTGATGGAATGAAACAAGGAAGTGCCATGCTAGGCTTTGGCATCTTTTATCTTAATTTGCTTAATAGCTGATTAAAGTAAAAAAAAATATATTTCTACTGAAGTCAGCAGAATTAACTGCAGCTGTGTATAACTGGTGCAAAATAAAGAGCAGAATCAGGCTCAGAATTTGTGAAAATGAATTTCTGGCTATTCTACAATATAATTGAAGATTCAGCATCATTGCCTTTTCCAAACGTCCATTACTATTGCCATATAAACCATAAATTAACATATGCATTCTTGTCAAGGTTTTCTTTAAGGCTACAGGTATGACTATAAACTGGAAAATATGTCTCTTCCTTTATACACTTTGTTCAAATTCATTAAAGTTAAAATAGAAGCACTAAAGTTAAGTAGAAATACATCAACTTATATTTATGCCTACTGTATATTGAAGATTTTACCTAAAGAGATTAACTTATATTTATTTTTTAAATAATTAGATGGGTCATAGCTAAAAGGAACTGCATTTTTGTAGTAATACTATACTTATTGCTGAGAAGAAAGAGAGTCGTGATCAAAATGTTACCTAGTTTCAGTGTCTGTTACTTTAAAAAGAACATATTTTATGTTATCCTAACTTTTGGAAAATTCACCAAGCCTGGTATTAAAAAAAAAAAAAATGAACAGCTTATTGTAATAACTATAACATATTAAACATTTTTGTATTTTCATCAATTTTATTCTTACAGGAGAAAAGACATCACTCACTAAATAAGAATGCTGCACATGTTAGCAATAGAAATATTGATTTTTTTGTAACTTTGATTGCACTTGCCTTAACTTTTCCACACATATATACAAACACAAATAACACATAGAGGGGGGGGAAAAGAGGATTAGGGGAATAAAACCCACAAAAGTAGGCAAGTTTTACATTATTTAAAGAATAACAACACATGAGCTTATTCAATACAATCCTTGTAAAGAGCACATGATGCTATAGGTTTGTTAAAGCACAAGGTGTACTTTGTCTAGATTAAAGAAAACCAACGAAATGACACAAAACCAAACAAAAAAAAACCCCTTTTGGTGTGACTTTGATTTAGGTTTAAAAAAGTTGGATGTTTAAAAATATCTTTATTACTTGCATATGAATATTTTTGTATGATAATATATGAAGAAAGATTTAAAACAAAACAAAAAACCCCACTTGCTTTATAGTGTGCAAATTTTAGAGAAAAATAAACAGGGTATGTGTCCAGTTTGTAAAACAATGTTCTCCTTTCGAGATTACTCTTTCACTGACTAAATGCAAGGTTATGACAACTTGAAATACTCTTTTTGTGAACTGACAAAGAAAAAAATAAAGCAATGTGAATAATTTGCGTATGCAAACTTTTTTTTGAAAGAAATTGTTGCTAGTAGCAATACAAATTTAGCAGCATGACAGGGAAGGCTTTAAAGATACCAGTTCAGTGATTTGACCAGAAGGGCATACTGGGCCAGAGCATACGCATTGGATAAGCTGGCACAGCTCCCCTGGAGGCAATGGAGCCGCTCCAGTTTACACCAGCTGAGAATCTGACTTCTAATATTTTCTTTCTTGTTGTTTCCTCTTGTTCTGCTGTTTTATTTCATAAGGATATTTTCTTTAGGATACATAATTTTTTTATGTGGATTCTTTTTTCTTAGAAACACTAAAGGTTATGGATATAATCATAGTAAGGCAAGAAGTGCAGTCTCATAACTCTCTGGGGCAAAGAGTTTGTGTGTGGGTGGCGCATCTGTGTTTGATTTATTACAGCATTGCTCAAGTTTTGTGACAGTTTAGCTCCACTGGAACCACAGTGCAGCAAGGGAATACAGTAACATGGTGGGGAATAGAGTACCACAGTAGGGAATAATTTTTAGCAGTCCGTGTGTGTGTGTGGTGTGTTTGTGTGAGCAGCATGGAAGACCCTGACTGATACAGAAATTGTAGTGGAACAGCAGGAGCTCAAATCACAGCAATGTTGTCGTTGTACCAATGAAAGCTAAAAGGAAAATGTCAAAAAGGGCATTACTGAAAATCTGGATGAATGCTTTTCTTTTTTATGTTGTTGAATATGACATCATGCCTGGGTAAAGACAAATTCCTTCCTTGGGTTTCCGAACAGACTGTAAGCTCTGTGGTTCTCTTCTAAACTGCAGTGGCATAAATCTTTATCCAAGGCAATGGGTTTATACCCACGTTACACCACTCACATGAACTGCAATCAGCTTCTTTTTGGCTTTCCTATCAAGACCCTCACCTTCTGAAGTCCTAAAAGATGTAAGAAACACTGAACTTGTTTCCACTCTTTTATTATTTTTTTAAAGCCGTGATTCTCCTCAGATGCCGGGGGAATTGCTCCAAATTTGAACGTCTGTAACACAAGAATTTGGGGCCTTGCAATAAGAGACAGGCACCAGTGCACAGCAGCTCTTACAAAGGTCTATTGTATGCCATAGCTGGAGCTTAAGATGTCAAAAGAGTTGGTGATCTTCTGGCTCCAGAAGCCCAGGCCACAGACCACCCCGTGTCTCTGTAGCTCATGAGTATCACAAGACTTTTAAGATGTGACAACTGAATTGGTTTACCTGCAGCAGCTCATATTTAAACGCATTTTTAATATTACTGTATTTTGCACCTGCAGTCTGGAGTCTGGAGTCAAGGTGAACGATATTAAAAAATGTTGTTTCTACAGAGAGTCACCCTTTTGAACTTTGTCTGCTTCATCTACTTCTCATGAGATTTTTATCTTTGCTATACAAAATATCAATAAGATCATTTGAATAAATGATCATGGTTTCACCAATATCAACACAATTCATTGGCCTGGTATGGTGGCAGGAAATGCATTTAGCATTCAATTAGACATCATAAGAGTTATGATTACTCAACTACCAGCATGTGACGTGCACAGAAATATGGTACCCACTGTAAATTCAAAAAATATTTATGTATATTTAGTTACATTTTTTAAATTGCTATTTAACAGACATTAATAAAAAAAAATTGAAGAACATAATTCTCTGTTCTTTACTGCATTGCTCTGCATTCCTTGCAACTCTTAGACACAACTGAGACAAATACAAGTGCAAAGATTTTATTAATTGCTGGTATTCTCTCCCAAAATCATGCATGTGTGAACAGCCTGGGAAGCCACATAGGGCTGCATGCTTGAAGAGGAACAATCACAGGAAAAAAGTAAGTACCCAGGAATATTGCTTGAAGAGCACTGGAGTTTTGGTTTCAAAAAACAAAATAAATAAAGAGAATGAGACAAACAAACAGGAAGAATAAAAGCGCCAACAAGCACTAAACTGATTAAATTACTTAGAGTACCGCTGGACATCTTTCTTAGATTCCCCTGACATGGACCACTTAGAGTTATTCTTATAATCAATTGCATTGATTGATTAAATTCAATTTTCCCTCTCTTTATGAGTACTTATTTCCACTTTTTATTTTTTCCAACATATGTTTTTATTTTGGAGGGGTCTTTTCATACTTACTTGATTTTGCATAGACAATTGATTTCGGTAGTTAATTTAAAAAATCATTTAAGTACTAAGTTTCTTTTGTTAGGAATTTAGTGTTGTATCTGTAATTGAAACAGGTTTATGAACAGAGCTGTGAAATGCAACTATCCACATGCTGTGAGTCTGCATGTCAACTGTTGGATCAGGGAGATCAGAATGTCATTTGAAGTAATACATAACTGAAAATTAAATGCTCAGGTATTTACAGTATTCACTGAAGTGCAAATAAAACTTGTTGTTTGCAAGTAAAAAGCTGCTTTATTTCAACTGGAGAATTTTAAGAGGTGGGCTTCTGTTAAGCAAGAGACTTAAAAGACACCCAGATAGACATATACTATAAAAGGTGATGCTGAGAATAAGAGACATTATGATGCAAGATAGATCTGTAATTGTAGTTTAAGTTTTCAAAATCACTCCAAAAGTTCTGAGAAATACACCCTTATCTCACATAGAGACATGGATTGTACACAGATTAGTTTCAGAGCTCAGTGAAAACAAATTCCAAGAGTAAAATGAACAGTAAACATATTTTCTGCAGAACAGGAACTGCAGTCTTGAGAGTAATGTGAACAGAGGAGATAAAACAGCAATGTAGAAGTGATGTCCAAATGCATTGTCTAGAGATTGAAAAATAGGCTCCAGAAAATTAGTCCGAGATCTTTAAAGTGTTTTATTTTCCAGTTGCATGCAGAATGGGTTCATTCTTTTAAATCAATATGCACACCACAAAATCAAATACCTATTCTTCTCTGAACGTTGATGAACCTTACCCAGTTCAGCCTGTTCTCCATACTTATACTGCAGGGAAATAAGCACTGAGCAAGGTAAAGCTAGGACAAAGCCTGGGCCCCTTATGATTACTTTATATAGCACTCTCATTTCTGTCTTGTGAAATTAGGTGTTGACTGTCTTCAGATTTAGTATTGGCTGTGGTGGAGACAGCTGTCAGAAACAACACAGCCCAAATATTTGATGTGGGAATATACTGTGGCTTTTCTGTCAGCAGCACTGGATACCCTGCCAACAACAAGCACAAGATTTTTGTTCTCCAGTGAGCATCATCTTGCACCCGATAGTAGCCCCACATCTACTGGAGAGAATGGAAAGAATACAGAAGCATTAAAGGAAGAATATACTATGAAAGAGGATGCAAGAAAAAGAAATATTGCTCCTATGCTGGTTGATTTCTCATCCCACATGATAAATTGCTTCTTGCCTCCTCCAGGCCTTGCTTGGTCCTGGTTTCTGGCCCCAAATGAATAGGCAATGCTGAGCCACAATGTTTGAACACCTCCAGGCAGTACCAGCTCAGCCACCTTTGCATTCCCCACTGCAAGAGGTGACCTCCTCCAAGTTAACTCCCCTAACTGTAACTAATTATTATATATTCTACTTGGCCACAGAATTTTGTATGCTATCAATATACCACATTTCTGTCTTTGGTTTTTGGTTTTGATATCCTGGGGTTTTTTTAAATCTGAGAGGACATTTCTGTTATGAAAAACTGGTTGTAAAGATAAAGAGTATAAATTTGTTTGGATGTACAAAAGTGAGGATCTGGTGATGTGGTGGTTTGACCTTGACTGCACACCAGGTGCTCACCCCAGCCACTCTGTCACTGTTCTTCTCATCTAGGGGAGGGAAAATATAACAAAAGGCTCATATGTTGAGGTAAGGACAGGTAGAGATCACTCACCAATGACCACTATGGGCAAAACAGACTTTTCTTGAGAAAATTATTTGAATTTATTACCAATCAAAATCAGAGAAAGAGAAATAAAAAACAAATCTTAAAACACCTGCCCCTCACCCTTCCCTCCTTTCTGAGCTCATCTTTATTCCTGATTCTCTCTTCCTCCTCCTCCCATGTAGTGCAGTGGGACAGGGAATGGAGGTTGTAGTCATTTCGTCACACATTGTCTGTGCTGCTCCTTCCTTCTCAGGGGGAGGACTCTTCACACTCATCCCCTGTTCCAGGGTGGGTTGCCTCGCACAGGACACAGTCTTCCATGAACTTCTTCAACATGAGTCCGTCCCAAAGGCTACAGCCCTTCACAAATTTCAGCATGGATCACTTCTGTGGGGTGCAGCCCTTCAGGAACAGACTGCTCCAGCATGGGTCCACCATGGGTCCACAGATCCTGCCAGAAACTTGCTATAGCACAGGCTTCCTGTGGTGTTACAGCTTCCTTTAGACATCCACCTGCTCTGGAATGGGGTCCTCCATGGGCTTCAGGTGGATAACTGCTCCATCGTGGAGCTCCATAGGCAGCAGGGGCACAGCTGCTGCTCCATGGTCTTCATTATGGGCTGCAGGGGAATCTCTGCTCTGACACCTGGACCACCTCTTCCCACTCCTGCTTCACTGACCCTGGGTGCCTGCAGTTCTGTTGCTCATAAATTCTCACTGTCTTCTCTGGCAGCTGTTGCTTGTTGCACATTTGGAATTTTTTCCTTCTTTTCTTTGCTATCCCGGTGGCACTGCTGCCATCACTGGTGGGCTCAACCTTCAGCAGTGGCAGATCTCTCTTGTAGGCAGCTGGTGTTGGCTCTGACAGACATGGGGGAAGCTTCTGGAAGCTTCTCAGAGAAGTTACCCCTGTAGTTCCCAAAAGTTACCCCTAAGGTTCTCCTGCTACCAAAACCTTGCCATGCAAACCCAGTACAAGTGGTGTGAGAGTGAGTTTGAAACAGTAGTAATAGTAACGTATGAAGATGTCACAGTTTTAAGGCTGAAACCAGGACAGAAGAGCAGCATTTATTCTAATGATTGAAATGGCAGAACATACTCTTCCAAGAAAATAATTAATTAGCAATTAATGTAAGTAATAGATGCTTGGGAAAAAAATATCCTTAGATTACAGGTAAATGAAATATAATAAAAAGATAGTAACCTAAATAATCATTTGCCAAAAAGATTTGAGCATCTTCTAAAGCAACTGTTTCAAGTTATTAAGTTTTAAAAAAACCCTCAAAAACTATGTTTTCATCCATAATAACTTTGTAGAAGTTGCCTCAGTCTCTCTGGTAAATAATTATCATTTATAAACTGATTAAATAAATATTTATATTAGAGATTAGAAGGGGTTTCAAGGGCTTATTACAGACTCTCTTTGTTGTAAATAGGATGAAATGGCTCTGATCTAATCTCCTGGGTAAATAACAGATTTTATAACTTTTAATTAAAAATGAGAGAAGTGAAATCCTTTTAAAAAAATACTAAATACCGTCCAGGATTTGATTCAAAAGTGACAAAAGACATCAGCTGTAAACAAACCAGAAGAATATTCTGTCCTTGATTTCTGTTTTCTCAATAAAATAAAGTGCCAGTTCCTGGAGGTTCCCTTCAGAGTTTGTGATGTGGGAATGAGAAATGAGAAATAAGAAATTAGGTCTGGTCTTCAAACTTGTATGGACCACTTTATAAAAACTGTTGTGGTCTGAAGCTGGCTTAGCTTTAAGCAGACAATTTTTAGGATTTGACACCTAATATATTTTGTACATCAGCAGAATCTGGAGCACAAGGGATAGAGTTATAACGATCTTATTTCAGTGTGGAAAGAGATAGCTTTGTTTCTGAAGAGATTACACTCACAGATCAGGCGTTTTTGTAACTGATATTAGTCTTGATTTAAAAAAATCCACTCAGAACAACAGGAAAAAAGTTGATTTTCCTTCTGATTGCTACTTGTAGGTCACTTAATTATATGGGGGAGAGACTTTCACCCTCTTTCCAGAATTATGAATGAATTTACAGCGGTTGTGAAGTAATTTCCCCACCCTTTCTTCAACTGTGAATTTATTTCTGGGGAAATATTTTCTCTCTTGAGAACTTCGTTGTCTTAAAATACTTTGTAGGATATGGCCACTGTGGAAAATAAATGGTGAAGGTGTGAAGTAGAAATGTAAATCTCCTTTATTAGTTATAAAAAAGACATGACACAAAAGAAGTCCAGACAAGTCCAAAGACAGCTTGGTACCTACTTCAGGTAGCTCTCGAACGTGCCACAGAGCAGAAATAAAGGACAGTCCTACAAATACTGCACTAGGACAAATGCTGTTGGCTGTCAAGTCCAAGTACCCTAAGTACCCACTGTGGTACATTTCTTAAATGCAAGTAGGGGTATTTTTATTACTTTCTTAGATTTATTGTTCTGGGCCATCAATTTCTACTGTTCAGAAGTCATTACACATTTAACCTGAATATACACTTTCTATACCAATTTTCTTTCTAGGTGCAATTAATTCTCTCCTTTTTTTCTCAGAAAATATTAGGTATTTTGTATCATCCATGCATCTTGGCCTTTTTTAATTAAGATAAACAAGACAAGATTATCTGGTCTTCCCATAATTCTCTTCCCCCTCAGCATCCGTAAGGTTTCTCCATGATGGTTCTGGTGTGGTATGCTGTTGAGGACCTATAAGAAATCTTCCACCAAGGCTTTGTAAAATGTCACTGATATGTCTATCTATTTCACATGTAGTTTTCCTGATTAAATTAATCTTTTTTTATGAATTCCTAGAACAATGAGAATTGCCTAATGATGAACTACATGCTCTATACATAATGCTCTATACATAAGGTTTTGGGTGTAGCCATTATTTTTGGTGGTTGTTTTTTGGATGCAATTGTTTTAATCCCTCATCAGCTTCTGGGCTTTAGTTAAGTCTTAAGGACCTCTTTTGTTTGTGTGTGTTATTCTTAGACTTACTTTTTGACGGTGCATCTTAAAGCTGTGAATCAGAACTTTTCCAATTTAAAGCAAGGGCAGGATGCAATATAATGTCCACAGTACTGGTCTAAGGGCTCCATTACCGGCCTCTCCTGACTAAAAGATTTGCTCTCGATATAGTCCAGCATAACCCTTTCTATTATTTTATCAGTTTATCTGTATTGTCTAATAATTTCCCATGCATGTTTTACTGAAATCTGGATTGATAAGTGTCACGACCCAATGGTGGAGTGCGAGGTGTTTGGTAAATTCTCGTTAGGCTGAAGAAATACACCGGACCACATTGTCAGGGAACTCTTATGCTTTATTACAGTCACCATAACTTTGGCACCAGCCCACTGTTTAGGCTGGAAAGACATTGATTAACAAGCCCTTAAATTTATACCATAGATTTCCACAAGAGTGGAGGCAAACAAGCCCTTAATTTTGTAAAGTACAGTATTCAACGGTTCTGGCTCACAAGTCACAACACATCTCCATAATCCCCCAGCTCCCACAACAGTGTTCAGTATGGAGTATGGGGTAAAATATGATAGTCAGGTTTTCCTCAGAGGACAAAGAATGTCACCAGCCCTTAGATCCCATGTCGGTCCTGCCATGTGGATGGTCCAGAGCTGGAGTTGCGAGACAAAGAAGTTGAGAGAGAGGAAAGGAGAGGAGAAAGAGAAGAGAGGAAAAGAGCAGGAGAGGGCCCAATCTGATCCCTTATTTAGTTCACCAGGTGCACACCTCTTCTGTAAGTTAGACTTTTCATCCATTTTGTTCACGTGTGCCCAACCAGCCCTTTTCCAGGAGCTGATGTGGGGGTGGCAGGAGATGAGCATGAGACTCAAGGCAGAGCAGGAAGTTGGCTGAGACCAGCACTGCCTGACCTCCACAGAACCCTCTGCTCCAATCCCATTTTTCCTGTCATAACGCTCAGAATTTGAGACAAAACATGCTTAGGTCTGGTCCTCTACAATTAGTTATATTTGATTTTCATTTTCTAAGAGGCCTTACCTGGATGGTATTGCACAATGCATAGATGATAGACCCACACTACTCTCTATCATTTTTATTTGCTTCCAGACCTTTCAGTTGTTTTTTTTTTAAATAATCCAAATCCCTGTCTACTGTTTAAATCAGATAAAGGACTGTATTCAGCTGTTGCTCCTTCTCCATTTATTAAATGTAGATGCCACAATTCCAATTGTTTAGCCATTAGGTACAGTCTCATTTTCAGCCTTATAAATGTATTAACAATTCTTGGTATTTGACTTAGATTTAACGTTCAAGTTTATTAGACCTCTGGAATGGGTATCTCCAAATTGAGTTTTACTTCAGTCTTAGATTCAGTAATTCTGCCTGCCTAGTGTGTCTCTTAGTATTTTGGGGGATAGTTAGCTAAACTCTTTCATCAATCATACCAGAAAAAAGACAAAGCTTTAATTTACATTGAGTTCATGCCAACACTGCCTTTAATCTGTGCTCTATCCTTACCATATAGCAGGCATGGGGGTAGAGATGGGACACCTTTTTTTGTTCCTGATTATTTAAATGACTATTTTTATGGTATAAATTTATTTGTGAGTTCTAAATCAGCTTGACTTTTGCTGTTGTTGATATTATCTGAACATAGGCGTCTAAGTTCACTTTGCAAACATATATCTCTTTTTTTACATTTCTTAGTTAGATATTTTCTTATTCTTTATGAGGAGGGGATTCTCCCAGTGACTCTACTGCTTTTCCCTACACATTTTCCAAAAGTGTTTTCACAAGGTTTCCTCACTTTTGTCACCTTGAAAGTAGCAAAGGAAACAGTGACTGGCCCATTCTTTGGCCCTGGGGCCAACTGGTGCATCGATACAATTAAAAGCCTTTTGGCATGCAAAAGAGGTGCCTTATCCAAATTGTCTATTAGGAACAATCATGAAGACTTGCTTAGGCACTGACTAGGAGAGCCCTTGGTGGCCCAGAGTAAAATCATGCCAGAGACCCTTTTAACAGCATGAGAGTGAGATAATAGAGCACCACAGGCAAAGTTTAATTAACTCATGTAGATGAGTCACTGTGCTCCCCAGCTCTTCCTGCACATTCCCTGAAAACGAGGACAGAAAGTCGTTAATTCTTACAATCTCATCATGAATTTCACGTATTTTGGAGTATATCTTAAAGCATAAATACTCTAAAAGAAATATTTTGGGATAGTTTTACCATCCATTCTAGAATAAAAATTCTTTTTTTGTTTGGTTGGTTGGTTTGGTTTTTTGTTTGTTTGGTGGGGTTTTTTTGTTGTTTTGGTTCATTTGTTTGTTTGTTTTAATTTACGAGTGGAGAAAAAAATATCACTTACAACTTGCACACAAGACTCTCAATAAAAGGTATTCTGATTGTTATTTTCTCCTCATTTCTATACCAGCAGGCTTAATTGAGACTGAAGAAATAAGAAAGGTGTTTTGAGTAATTTATTCTGCATTTTCAGTCCAACTACTGACCTAATTTACCTATAATCTTGAGTTTTTTTCTGGAGAAAACAGAGCTGGAATGTGAATCAGCACACAAGCTTCCCAAAGGCTGCAGCAACTTCTGATGTGAAGTAACAAACTGTGACAGGTTATGGATCAACTGAAAGCACAAAACAACAACACAAGTAATATTTGAAATGTGCGTTTCATGGGTTTGAGAGAACAGCCAACTACAAGCAAAAAAAAAAATTAGAAAGCAAAGAATGAGGTTTATTTTGTGTCATATGAAAATGAGACTCCGCTAATTCACAAGTTGAAAAAAAATACATTATTAGTAGTGCAATATGGGAAAAAATTGAGGGGAAAAGTTGGTACATGTTAGTAAATCTTTTACTTTGCATTTTAAACACCAGTCATTAGTTTTTTGTACTATTGAACAAGCCTTTCCAAGACATGATTTAGGCCTCAAAAATACCATGTTTTTGCACTAACACTATTTGAATCTGTTGAAAAGAAGTTTAAGTATGCTAAGAAAGTTCCTAATCTGGATTAACACACTAATAATTAAGTTAAAAAAAAAAAAAAAGTGAAGCTATCACTGTGAGGCAGCTATTCCTGTGAGGCATTTCTCTGTAGTGGAATTATTGAGATGCTATCTTGTGCAACTATTACTGATACTAGCAGCTTTCAGGATATGTTTTAAGGACAGTCCACTAAAGATATTTTCTTTTGATTTTAACTGAATTTTCTGGATTGCTGAATAATTCTCATATTTCACATATCTTAATCCATGTTGCTATGGTGATTTATTTACTTGTTTGTTTTATTTATTTATTATGAAACTGTTCTTGCAGAATCTTGGATTTTCTCTTTATTTTCATATGGTGAACTGACCTTGGCTGACCGCTGGGTGCCCCAAGCTGATCTTTTTCTTCCCCTCCTGAACACAACAAGGAGAGAAAATTTAATGGAAGACTTCTGTGTTGAGATAAGGACAGGGAGAGGTCACTCGCCTGTTACTGTCATGAACAAAAGAGATTCAAGTTGGGGAAATCAGTTTAATTTATTAATGATCAAATCAGAGTAGAATAGTGAGAAATATGAACAAATCTATAAACACCTCTGTTCTTCACAGGCTCAGCTTCATTCCCAACTTCTCTATCTCCTCTCCGTGAATAGCCCCAGGGGCCACTTCTTTCTCTTCATACTTTTCCTCTGCTCCAGCATGGAGTCCCTTCTATGAGAGACAGTCCTCCAAAAATTTCTCCAGCGTGAGCCCTTCCCACGGGCTGCAGTTTTTCACAGACTTCTCCAGCATGGGTCCCCTGTGGGGCCACAGGCCCTGCCAGCACACCTGCTCCAGAGCAGGCTGTCACGGGGTCACAGCTTCCCTGCTACCAAAACCTTGCCAGGTACACCCACTACATTCAATCAGCAATCTGCAATGAGTTAATCTCACCATTTGTTGGAAAGCTTTCCTGTTTCTCTTCTACATTGTCACTGCATGTATTTCCCAAGGAAACTAGTGCTAATTTACAGAGGCTCAGTGCTTTTATAGTCAGCATTATGTTGAAAGATGATTGCTGCTCTCTAAAAAGCACTGATTATCTAGGTTTAATGTCAACCAAATAATCACAGCCAAAGGAATATCAATTAAGGTACTTTTAACTGAATTTTGACTCTTCAATACTTCTCTTGTAAAATCTGTGCACAGAAGATTCAACAGTATTTTTGCTTCACCTGGAAGAAGCATATTTCATTTATCCTAATTCCTACATAACCTCATACATCTGTTTAGAATTCATTTTTTTGGTTCTTTATGCCTGTGTTTACTGTCTTTCCACACAGGAGGAAGTACCTTTCTAATATGAAATGTACTAGTGAAATACAAATTACCCCAGCAGTCTAAAGGGATCCAGAAATCTAAGGTGAAGGCACCTGACATATCCTTGCCACCTGCCACTGTACTGAATTAAATTAAAAGAGGGTAAGAAGATGGCACCACAGTGAGGATTATGGAAGACGTGTCAGGCATTATTTTAAATCTTCTTATCTTCTGTCAACTTAAATCAGATTTTTGAAAGGTACTGGGGCAGCGAACAGGTAAAAGTACCTAAATTAAAAATGTTTCATTTTATGAAACAGGATAATTTCTGTTACTTATTCAAAGTATTATGTGGTTAAAAATGTATGATTTTATTGCTTCTGCTGTTATCACTCCTGCATAGCCAGCTACAGGTGTGTTCAAGTGAAGGTTTCTCCCCAGAAATAAACAAAATAACACCAAGTGCAATCTGAGGCAATGATCCAATTTACTGATGCCCTGGGGTTGCCTAGGTGCCACAACTGACTCTAAATGAAGGTAATGTGACTATACAGCTGTCACCAAGGGAATGGGGAAATAAGCGGGGTTCCAAAAATATACACAGGGGTATGATTTGACCTGGAGAACAAAGAATGAAGAAGGAGGTTGGAAAAGACTGATTTTGGTACCTCAAATTGGATTGGATGGAAAAGGAAAAGCAAAAGTATCATTTTGTTAGCATGCTTTACCCATTGCTGGATATTTCAGTGCCAGCATCACTGCCACCTGTCAAAACACAGGTGTATGCTGTGTCCTTACGGAGGAATTTGAGACAGCTCAGGAGAAGTTAACCTCAAAATGCAGACTGACAGTGCAATGCCCAACTTTATAGTACACAGTTACCTGGCAACATTCACAGCCTTTCCTAAGGAGTTATGTTCTTTGCTCTGTACAGGAAAAAAACCTCATGTTTAAGAAGGTAAATCACAGGAAACAGTACATGGAGTAATGAGCATTTATGCCAGAGGACACAAAATTGTGAGAACAAACACATATAATAAAGTGTGCCTTTCTCTCAGAGTTAGACACTTCCCTCAGGTCAACACAGATTGTCTGTCCCCAGCAGAAATTTAGCCCCTGAGCTGAGTGTCTATGAAAACTTCTCAAGCACAGACTGGTGCAAGGGTTGTGATGGCTCCGCTCTTTTCCTCCTCTGCTCCTGCTTAGGGCAATGGGACTGATTTAAGAATTATCAGGTGAGGATTTTTGAGGCTGGAGAGATTCCTTCCATTGAAGCCATTCTACTGCCTATACAGTAATTAAATATTCAGTAGTCCAAAGAAAGCATAGGGAAAATGACTTTGTAGCCTGTGGGTAAGCAGCTTGTTTATGAAGATGTCCAAATTCATTTACCTCCCCTCTTCATTCCTTTCAGACACTGCCTAAAGTTTGCAGCTTCAGCCTCTCCAGCAAATTAACTATTAGTTTTTTCCCAACAAACAAGAGACAGCCAAAGGCATTGGATCTCACAATATACTGGGATTTTTTCAGTGGATGTAGCCTTCCTTTTGTTTTGTAGATGGATATTTTTTTGCAATTCTTTTTGTTTTGTTCACATATTGCTTCATACACTTCTCCGAAGCAATTAAGTAAAGTAGTAACATCAAATTTTATTTTGCTAAAACAAGATAATAATACTGCTGGGGGGTTTTTCCACAGTTTTTTTCTACTTGGAGATTGAGAAAAAAGCCTGGATACAATTTCTTTACAGACTTGACACCAGCTTGTTGCTGAGTTTTCAGAAGTCCCTCATGACTTCATTGTAAATCCATACAACACATGCCTGGATAGGACAGATTATGAGATTAATACCTGAGAAAGATACTTAACCATGCAAAGATTTTAGTGGGAGGTGAGTATCCAGAAAATCCCTTAGGTAGGATTTTTGGCTACCAAGAAGCATGTCTGAGAACATGTCTCAAACAGAAGGGATTTCTTACAGCCTTGATTAAAGGTTAGAAAGTCCCTAGACTCCTTCTCTTTTCCTTATACTACTTTATTGTGTTTTCTTCAATTTAATTTATTTGTCGTTGTAAAGTTTGAAGGTTTTCATAAAAACCTGGCAAACATACTTTTTCATTAATTTACTGGACCTAAAGTTGAGAAAAATTTTGTAGTTGTTCAGCATGAAAAGGAAAACCGTATTGAGACTACCTACCTTTAAAGATGATTCACATCTATTAATAAAAACTTTTTCTTGTTCTCTCCTTGTCTGCCTTTAGTACCTTGAATCTCTTGCTAGCCCTTTTCTTTGGATGGAATTAAATGGGTTAGTTTTAATGTTGTTGTTTTTTTCCCTTTCCAAATTTCCTGAAAGATTAAAGGAGAAAAAGTATGCCCAACAGGAACAAGTAATTTATAAATATATGACAGGAGTAGTTATGCAAACAAACAAAAGAACTGGTATATAATAAAGTGGGTGAAGTGACTTCATAATTATTTGCAATGTATTGTGAGTCAGATACATTTTTTAATGGGCTTTCATTGTTATTGGGTTCAGATACATGGAGAAAACAGAGCAATTTAAATTTATTGAAGCCTACCATGATACAGACAGCAGGTGCACTAAAGAAGACAACGGTATGGACTGTGAGAACAGGGCAAAAATTCTTGCTTCTGACTTAACATCTTCAGAAAAACCTCTATTTACACTACCCTTACCTTCTTGTTTTCTTGGTAGTGCTGTACTGATGTTAATGGCAACTACTGTATTAGCCCCACAAATAATGACCTGAAAATTGAGCAAAGTCTGTATTTAGGCTCAACTTTCTAATGTTAGGCTTTGCATATCTTTTGTACACAATCTTGTAAACACACTCTGACAAGACTGTGCTATCAAGCAAGCTCAGGTTTGACAGATCCCTATCTTGAATAAGGCACTGTGTTTTCAGCAGTGTTTTCTGCACCAAGCATAGCATCTTTCAGCTGGAGCTCTCTGGCATCTCTTGGGTGCAGAACACATGCCATACCAAGACAACAAGAAGTTTATTGTAGCACTGCCATGGTTTACCCCAGCAGGCAACTAAGCCCCCTGCAGTCAGTTGTTTACTTGTCCCTGGTCAAAAGAGGGAGGGAATCTGTCATGGGTTAGCATAGTTTGAGTTTTTAAGGAAGACTCCTTCAGCCTTGGAAGTGATTTTTTTTGCAAAGAGGTGCTTACAGCTTTCTCTAGATCTGACCTAACCAATCAACTGGCTAGTTGGAATATTGACAACTTCTTTAAGCCACTTAAGAAGCTTGGTATGCCTCTGTGATACACACTTAAGAATGAACAAAGCCTGGGAAGCTCTCTCTGGCTTCCGGCTTTCGGACAGGTGACTGGGGGAGGCCCGGGGCACGGCCCAGCGGGGCCGGGCCCTGCTCGGCACTGCCCGGCCTGGCCCCCCCCGGCTTCCCCCCCAGCCCTGTTTCAGGCTGGCCAGGAGCCCACCCTGGAGCGGCCCTGTTCCATCTGCGGCCCGGCCCGGCCCCCCCAGCCCTGCTCCGGCCCCAGCCCTGCTTTGGGTGGGCCAGGCCCCCTCAGCTGCTCCAGACGGGCCATGCCCCCCCTCACCCACTGCTGCTGCCCACAAGGAGAGATAAGCGAATTCCAGCTGCAAGGCCGGGTGAGATTAACTCTTTTAGTGCTGTAAGATTTCTCCAGAACAGATGAAGCCTGCAGACATCAATCCTCTCCCAA
>VXAD01001644.1:1195545-1303271 GCA_013399195.1 Dicrurus megarhynchus | reverse complement strand
AGTTGTGGGGAAAGCTGCAAGTTGAGGGAAGGGACTTTCACAGGCAAGGAGAAACCATCCCGGGCGGCTGCCTTGCTGTGACACTGAGCCACAAGAGAACTGTTTAACTGTTTTCGTGTGGAGATGTCTCCATAGCATGAGCAAGAGAGACTCCTCTCCCTAAGTGGACTGAGAAAGGTTATTATAGAGATGGTAAACTGACTCTGGAAAACCTTGAGGGTTGGTTTTTTTTACGTTGTCGGTGGGAGGAGGGAGGAAGGTGGGGGGAGAAGAAGTGTTCTGAAGGTTTAGTCTAATTTTTTTTTCCTGCCTTTTGGTTCTGTTAATAAACTTCTTTATGCTTTTAAGGTTTAAGTTTTGTGCCTGCTTTGCTTTTCTCCTGGTTCTTATCTCACAGAAGGAAAATAAGTAAGTAATGGGCATTTTGAACCAAACCACTACAGAATCAAAAGAGTAAAAGCGAGCAAAAATTCATGGGTTGAGATAAAGACAATTTAAGGAGTAAACAAAAGCCGTGCACATAAGCAATGCTGAGCAAAGCAAGGAATTAATTCACTGCTTCCCATGGGCAGGCAGGTGTTCAGCCATTCCAGGAAAGCTGGGCTCCATCAAGCATAGCAGTGACAAACACCATCACCCTGAACATCCTCCCCTTCCCTCTTCTTCCCCCAGCTCTATATGCTGAGTCATATATACCAGATAGTCTGGGATGTCCCTGTGGTCAGCTGGGGTCAGCTGTCCCAGCTGTGACCCCACAACATCTTGTGCACCCCCAGCCTCCTCACCAGTGGGGTGGGTGAGAAACAAAGGGGGCCTTGACACTGCACAAACACTGCTCAGCAATAAGCAAAACATCCCTCTGTTTTCAGCATCATTTCCAGCAGAAAACCAAAACACAGTCCCATGCCAGCTACTATGGAGAAAATTAACTCTACCCAAGCCAAAGCCAGCACAAGCAGGCATGTGAAAAGTTCACAAAAAATAACCTTCAAGGGAATAGAAGATTAAACCCTGATTTGAGCAAATGCAGCATCAACCTAAAGCATTTTAGGTGTGAAATGGTCATTTTTTAAGGGTCTGAATGTTATAAAGATCTCTAAAGCAGCTCTAAGTAACATTATGTACATAATTTCTTGTTAGTTTAAGTCTTCAGCAAAACTAAATCAAAAAATTTACGCATACATATATTTAAATGATTTTTTTTCTAATCTTCATGGTCCACATTCAGGCTCAGCATCTACATTTCCTCTTCTGTCTGATGGTTCTTGCTCCAGTAATAAGGAATATTGATGCACCTTCTGGGGGCAGGCTTGACATTGGAGTCTGCCATCTAGGACAGACAGAGGAATTTCACAAGAGACAAAGTACTTTGAAGGTAATTCATAGGAGACTATTTTTGAGAATTGTGTTCATTCATTTTTCAGATGGATGATTTTTCATATAACACTGATCTGTCCCTTGTTCCCCCCTCCCTATTCCATATCTTCCAATGTCATCTTCTTGCTGGTAAGAAAAAATCCATTTTGGTAACAGAGGGAGAGTGACTCTCCAGCTGCCTTAAAGCATAACCTAAATCATCACCTCCATAAGTAATATAAACAAAGTCATAAGTTCTTTCTGTGCTCACTCTTGTGATCACATGAATGAGCAGTACATGGTGTTTCTGCAGCATCTTTAATAGAATGTCTCAAACTAATTTTCCAGCAATTACCAAATTATAACACACATGTGACCTAAGATTTTCAGCAGTCCCACTTGTTTCAACAGCAAACTTCATGTTCTTAGAGTTTAGAAGATGAATTTTGAAATATAGTTTAATTACTTTTATCAAATTAAGAAAGTTTAATTGCTTTTATAATTTGAAACTTAAATATTAGAAGAATTTTAAATGTATAATTTTACCATTTTAAGAGGTTTGTTATAGTTATTTAAAACCTGAACCTTCTAAAATTCCAAAACCCTAGACAAATAGCTTGATCATTTTCTATCAGTGTTTATGTCTGTTTTCAACAAAAATAACTAATCCAAACCTCAGTTGAGCAATGTGGAAAAGTGGAACTAAAACCAGAGTGACTTTAAATATTACTAACACACACATCTCTCAAAATTATTGCCCTAAGTGACATGGGGTACTAGATATTAACTATTTATGTGCATTTATTCCTTTAAAAAGCAGCAACAAATGAAAACTTCTTTGCAGTTTTCCTTTAGGTTTGTAACCAGAGAGAGGCAACAGAGTAGGCATCCACATCTCTTTTAGTCACTGTAATACTCTATGATCCTTACTAGGAAGGTGACATACATTCACTAAAACAGACTGGCACAACCTTGATGAGAGCCTAAATTCAGAAAAGCAATGAATATCATGATAGACTGTTACCACAAACCATGCCTCCATCTAGATTAAAAAACTATGGTCACAGGTTGGGAGAAATAGAATGAGGGCTTTGAGCAGCCTTGTTATGTGCCGTGACAGAAGCACTCAAAGGATCAGGAATGGAAAGTCATCTTCAGTATGAAGCTGTATCCACTGCCAAGTTTTGGAAACTTCTACTTTTTATTTGCTTGATTGCTCACAATCTTTGAAAAAGCTGTACAGAAACTGCTGACAGTTTTAACAGAGCAGCTCTTTCTCTGTCAAGAATAGGATGCACCTGTTGTTCAATATATACAACAATAAAAATTGTGTGAAGTGTAAAACACAGTGGGTCTCATTCTCAACCACATTACTGCTTATGCAGCCATTCAGGATCCAACAAAACAGGCAGGTAACAGGAAATGTGGTTCAGGTGAAATGTGTACATAATGTCATGGACTTAATTTTTGTTGTGTCTGCTTATGTTTTTTAACAAGGCATTGCTATGGGATTAGTTGAAATGGAGTATCATGGTCTCTAAAACAGAGCATTCTCTAGTGCAGAGGGCAGTTAATTCACATTTTGGAAAAGCTGTGAATTTTCTTGCAGACAGGATACCTATCAGGTTTACTGTATTTCTGTATTCTTCAAATATGCTTTGGGGCCATGTTCTGGAATAATCCACACTAGTAGCTCCTTAAGGAAACTGCCAGCATATTGTGTCACTTGGGATATTTTTCAGCACGTGCTTATCAAGTGTATTTTCCTGGCACTCTGTGGAAATTCCAGATGTCCTTGCAGAGATGGCACGTGGTACAGAAGACTGTCACAGCCTTTTCTAGAAACCCCCTGGTACTGGCTGCGGCAGCATCAGGCCTGTCAGCAGCTGGAACTCCGCTGAATGCAGGCTGTATGCCATGAACAAATGATCGAATGTGACAGGTCTTTTTGGGAACACTCCCAACACATCAGTGCTTGCTTTAATCGCTTTGCAAATCAGGCTGTATATATAGCTGGTTAATATACATTATATACATTATATCAATATAATTGGATTAAATATAAGTAACTTTTTAAAAATAAAATATAATTCAGCTTCAATGACAGCAGCCTTTCATTTATATGCTATGGGGAGCTCAGAGAGAGAATTATCCCTCAAGAACACCTAAAAATAATAATGAAGCTGAGATAAAGGTAACATTTCCGGGCTTACTAGGAATAAAAGGAGCATCTTCATTAGCAACAGAAAAAGTGGCTACAAATAAGCTGAGGCACAAATACATATTGCAGAGAATGTAAACCCCAGCTCCATGCCAATCGTTTTTTTTTTACCCCCTTCGGTTTTCCTCCTCTGGATTTTTGTCTCCAGGACTAGCTTCTCTTTAATATTTGGAAAGCAATACCTTTCCAAATTTTTGGAGGAATTTGGTCATGAATAAAGGAATAATATTTTTCATTTCAAATCCTTGGTTAAAGATTTGCTTTCACTTCAGAGAACTTACTGTAAGGTTGTGTTTAGTCCATTGCCTTCATCCTTATGAATTAGAGTGGAAGCATCCAAGTGTGAAAGCACAGAAGCCTGCAAAGATTGCCTTGTGGCCCTTGAAGAAGGCTTCTCCCGGCATACCCAGGCAGTGCACATCTGCCTAAGGGTTTTGGAGAGGCAGAGACCTGTTTCTGCCACTCCCTGATCTGGGCAGGTGCTGGGAAGAGCAGCAGCAACAGTGCAGCTTTCACCTCCCCTCCTCTCCTCTTTTCCACAGTCCTCTTCAGCTTAGATTTGCACTCACTGTAGGTATAGGTAATCTCTAAAAACATGAATAACCTGGTCATCATGAAGGTGTTTGTGCAATCATGTGATTGCTTACTCATTTTCACAACCTTATTCTTCCTCCTGCAGATAAAACTGATGGGAATAATTTTACAGCTTTTGCATGTAACCACATAGAATTTACATATAATGCATAGAAAAAATGAAATATTTTCTCATTTCTAGATTTTGCGCACCTACTTCTTTGGGGCATATGTGGGAAGTTGGAAAGATATCTGCTCTAGATTCTAGGAACACAGTGAATTTCAGAGACCCTTTTTTCCCAGCCCTTGACTATCGTGACAAAGCTGAGGGCTCTGAAGAAAGCCTTATGTGCATCTCAGCAAGACTGGCAGTCATGGCCTGGGCTGTCCCACCTGTCTTGCTCTGGAGCCTACCCCACCTGGGAGGCAACTTCCAGTGGAATGTGTTATTTATGACCATTCACACTACAAAGAACACACAGAACATCCAGATGAAACACATGACACTGAGAGCATACCCTGGTACCATGGCACTGATCAGCTTTTTCTTAGCAGGAACCTGACTTGAAACGTTCCAACGGAGCACTTGTGAAGAAATGTTAATATCTCTGTTGAGGAGAAAGTAAATCAGAACCCTTTCAATTTCAGTGTTTAAGTTCCCTCAGATTTTATTCTTCTAAAGTTTAAATCTAAAATAACAAAAAGGTTCACATCTATTAGCTCCTGAAAAGCACAGGTGTAGTGTCTATTAGAAGGTCCCTAGTCACAGTGGCACCTTATATTTTTCTTCTACATTAAATACATAAAGCTGTTGGTTTACCTGTTTTTCTTGACACTCTGTAGCATTTAAAGCTTGCTTTTATTGACTTACAGTTTTAAAAGTAAAAATAGTACTTCTAACATATTTACAATGACAATCCAGCGCCAATACATTATCGCATTTGATTTATTTTGATAGCAAACCAAGCTCATAGCAAATCACATGTGAATGCAGTAGTTTGTGGAAGAGAAAAATGAAAGTTTAAATGGAAGCAGTAGCAAGTATGAGTCAGTATTTGAAAAACAATAACACTATTTGCTATTTTATTTGTGGTTATGGTCTGTTCAGCATGTCTTACCACAGAGGGGGAGAAAAAAAAAAACCAAGCACAAAACCCGATGTGTTCATGATAAACCCCATGATTCAGTCTCCAATATTAACCGGTAAATATGCTAATACTTCAAATTTCATAATGGGCTATCTCTGGCTACATGACTTGTAAGTCATGTGAAATCCTTTAAAATTAATGCCCTTGAGAGCTGTAAATTTTATGAACCAAAACTGGACACTTCAAACAACCTTCCAGTGGTTTTTATGAGACCTTTTTTATACCTCATTAAAAACCTGGTTTGTGCTTTCACTAACACAAATTTTCTTTCCATCTTTTTTTTTTCCTATTTCAGTACTTAAAAAATGCCCTCCAAGTTGAAATTATGTACTTGTAGTAATTGAAGTGGTATTTTCTTGTCTTTCGCTCTTTTAACAGTTTGCAATTCTATGAAACTGAAACTTGCCTTATTCACAAATTAGACTATGGCTTTTACTCTTCATTTTAAACAAGACATTAATTCTCGGAATTAAACAACATTGACTATCACAAAGAGTAAACAATTTCTTCTGTGTATTGATTAAACCATAATGTGTTACTAAGACCTAAATGAGAGCATTTAAACTCGTATCCCCGGTGTAATTTTGGGCTAGACTGCTGAACACCAGCATTTCAAAATCTATTTGAGTGTTAAGGCCTAAGTGATAGATCATGGATGTCTTACCTATTAAGAAAATGCAACGACATTATATTAAAAACAAGTCACTTGCTAAATACCCTTGCAGTTTTCGTGCTGAGAAAATATTTCTTTTTTTTTTTCATATATAACTGTCTTTGGTGACAAAATTATAACATGCTTGTCATCAATCAGTTCTAGGACATCCAGGAAATTGTGAATACACAACAAAGCTTCCTCAGCATTTTACTGAGGTGGAACATTTTGAAATTCAATTAAATTTTAAATCAGTAAAAGGCCTTTTCACATTGATATTTTCCATTGTCTGTATTTATTCTGTTTAAGTTATTTTTAATTCTTTTTCTCATATTTTAATCTTTTTTTCAGGCCATATATTATACATCAAACTCAAAGGACATTCTGCTTCTTGTATCATGTATTCCTTTAGTTGCTACCAGTTTGATGACTTCAACAAAAATTCGTGAGAACAGATAAAATAGGTAGCATTAGCTTTTCAACAGTTCACAAAAGAAAAACCTTTGCTTAGGCACCTGGTAATTTTGTCCCAGAGTACCTTGCTACCCCTAACATTTCTGCTGCTAATGAAAGAAGAGGATAACCTGACTCTCTGCATCAACAATTTGTTCAATAAGAAAGGGACTATTTCTACAGCTGTTGACTTAATAAGGGCTTTCTTTCCACACCTGGATATGTTTTGGTATCTTGTCTGCAATTAGCAGTGTTAGTCTAAGTCTCAGAATTTCCTGCTGTAATCCCAGCAAGCAGAATTTAAGATAATTCAATTTTTATAAGCAAGCAGGAAAAGAATCTCTTTGCTTCATCTCAATTGCTAGCTGGTGATGGTGAGAGGTAAACTGAGTCTTGTGTCTTCAAAACTCAAAGCAGGTGAAAACAACATTTGTTTTATTTTCATTAGTACTTTCCTGAGGTCTATTCTCATTGAGTATTGCATTACTGCTTCACTTGGATCAGGAATACTATTTCAAAATGCTTCTCCAATGTTCCCTGCTTATGATGCTTTGGTGCACACTGTGGAGTCAGATCAGCGTGCTCGATCTGAATTCCCTTTGGGTGGAACTGAACTTCAGTGAACTCCGCAGGTATTTACTTAAAGTGCCCCCCATGTGAGTGGGATCTCAGGCCATGGAACCAGACAAGAGTTGGCCTGAAACCTCCTCCTCCTCCCCATGTTTGAAATGGGTGTACCACAGACACAGGGTGTTCAGCACTGTCTGGTTTGGATGTGGGCTACTCAGCACTGTCTGGTTTGCTCTCCAGGGCTGTTCACATTGCTAAACCTGACTGGGGAACAGAAACATAATCTCTCTTTTTCCTTCTTTTTGCTTACAAAATAAAGTTGCTATGAAATTTAAATGCCTGAGAACATGAACCCTGGAAAATCTTGGTGTCAATCACTCTATGTTAATGTACATGTAATGAAATGCAAATGTCTGTTTGTAAAATTAGTTTCACAAGGATTGCTTAATGTCTGTTGGACTGCTGTTTTTCAAAGATCAAGATTAAAGCACATATATGCACGTTACTTTTCACTTAAGTGAACAAGATTACACAAATTTGGTTGTAGAACAGCCATCCTTACCATAAGCTGCATTACTGCAGTTAAGATTGTTTTACAATTGACATTTTTTAGAGAATAATTTCATATTCAGAAAGATGAGTAGGTTTACCAGACAGGAACATACTGACCTCATCTGAATGGGTACAGGCTCATGGGAGCGCTTTTGATGAAGGTTTTATAAAAATGTCAGACAGAATGATTTTACAGACAGCAGACCCCATGAACCCTCATATGGTATTTTCAAAAGTACTTGCATGCACTTGTAAGATGATGAATGCACTAATAATGTGAGAGAGGAATGAAGTAGGCTGCAAAAGATCTAGCTGGGTCTCTACGTTAAAGATCAAAAAAATATGTCCTGTTGCTCAGATTTTTCTTTTTAATTTTAAAACTATCCAAATGTCAGAGACAGGATTATGACCTCTTTGAACTTCTTACCATTCTGATATTAGAGTGCTTGCAACTGAAATATTACAGTTCAATTTTAACAGACAAACAGGTAATTCCAGATAAAAACACACACTTTCTTCCTTACCTTTTTATTACTTTAAACAAGCTTGGGAGGCTAGAGTGTCTCCAGGGAGTAATCCATCCAAAGATTATTCCAGAGCTAAAACAGGAGGAATTAATCCCATTCTGAGGATGCCTATCTCTCTAGTTGAAAAGGGAGCATAACTTATAATACGTGCTGACTAGTTAGGTAGGAAAATTCCCATTCTCGGTGTCTATTTAAAAATTTTGTGGTGGATGAGAAAATTCCCTTAAAAATCTTTCCATCAGTGCTAGCTTATGTTTTCAAGTCTTGATTCTTTCCTCTTTTTAACTTCTTAGGATTGCACATATATGATACTATTCCATTGACACAAACGGGTGTTTGATCAGATTTCTGAGCTCAGGTCAAAGCTGTTCACCATTAACCATCAGCTTTTCTTCCTTTCCAGGCTTGTCCTTGTCTAGCATGAGCCCAGACTTCATTAATTAAACATCATTGTCAATGCTGTTTCATAATCTGACTGCTTTGAAATGCTCACACCAGCTGCTCTCTGATGCTCAGATGGGACCAGAGTCAACAAAGAAACAGGGTCTTGTGGGCCATTGGGTAGCAGCACCTTGTAAAATATTGTAAGCCTCGGGGCATTTCCTGACCTTCATTGCTCTACCAACCTCTTTCCAACACTGTGGGTACCACTGCAAAAGTGAACAGGTAAAATCAGTGTAACCACTGCTGCCTTGGGCACCGTATTAAATCCTACTGGCCCACCTGGAATGTTAAACCTGTGATTATGCAGCCTTTCTAGGGTAGGAATGAAGGTTTCTGTGCTGCTTTAGTGCAAGTGTACATTCTCATTCATCACAGAGCCAAAGGCAAAGAAACCCTAACAGTTAGCCAGTTGAATTTTCCTGGTTTTGAAACAGGGCTTCAGCTAGTCAGTATATTTAAAAGGTAGCACATCCTTCCCAAAATTACATCACATTATTTCTGAATATACAGTAATTCCTTTTATTTCATGGAGAAAATTAGCCAGTTGTTCATTTTAATTCAGTTTACATCTCTTTAAAGCAAGTGTTCAAAACCATTTTGCAAAGCTTTTATAAGAATTCAATATTAATTCAGATCCTTTCAGCTGCTATATGGCTACATATTGAATATTTGTGTCATAATAAAAATGAAAATTTCTGGGATTTTAGAAATATTTGTTTTATTTTCTTAAACTGAATGTTCCATTTGAAACAAAGGAAGATAGTTATATTTTATTAATATTTCCAGTAGTGGAGCTATGAATATAATTTCTTCTTCTTCTTGTTTACCTTCAAAAAAGAAATTTAGGAAAGAAAAATCCATATATGTAGAAGACAACTCTGAACAGCATGAATTTTAGTTAAAATAGTCACACTGTTGTTGCAAAGTAACATATTCTTAACTTTATTTCCAGATCACAGAATATTCTGAGTTGGAAGGGAAACACAAGGATTATCAAGTCCAAATTTACTTGCAATTATTCTCTCAATATTTGTATCATCAGATTTGTGTGTTTTGGTTGGATTTAATTTTATGAGGGGGATGTTTGATTCATGTGGTTTTGTTTTTCCCTGAGATCTGGTTTAAAACAGCAAAGTGTTTCAGGGCAATCTCAGCTGTATCTGAAATAATAAGTCCTGATGTGCCTCAGGTGCAGAATGAGTCTGTGCCCAGCCAGAGCTGTCCAGTGCTCTAAATTTCAGAAGGCTTATTAGCTAGAATCCAGTGCTCTACCTGAGCAGGGTATATCTGTTCTTGCTACATTTATTTGAGCTACGCAACATTTCCAGCTTCGAAGTGGAGGGGATTCATGGCAGTCTGAGCTTTACAAGTTGTAAAAAAAAGTAAGGTTATGCAATGAGTTTAAAGGCACAGGTAACTTGAGAACTTTTCATCACCTGGACTATCCCAGTCCCCCCTTTTTTTTTCTTTTAATGGAGACTCATTTACATAGTTATCCTATCAGGTACCTCACAGCCCAGAGATAATTACATCCAGAACAAACAACAAGCCAACCTTCTCAGTTTGACTCCTCTCCAGCCTGGTGGCTTCAGCTCTTTAGTTCTTGACACAGCAAATTCAAATCACAAACTTAACTCAGAAGAGCAGCAATTCTTGTTAGTCCCTGCACTAAGTATGACCTATTTAAGATATCATCCTAGCCCTGCTAATCTTGGAAATTCAATCAATAAACCTGGCTCTGTTCTTTCAGGTGCCTGCACTAACACAGCCATTAAACACAAGTGCAGCGACCTTCCCAGTCCTGATATCAATCAAATGCCAAATGCCACGGCTGGCATTGACCTTCATCTTATCTCTGCAGCCCTTGTAGGATCTCTCAGTGAACCACAGTGGTCAGACTTGATTCTAATTCTAACCAGATTCTGGCATTAGTATAAAAACAAGATACTGTAATGATCCTGATTAACTCAAGCAATAATCGCAAACATATAGCTCACTTGATTTTTTTCCTTTCCAGTGATACATTTCTTCCAGTGGCAGTACCTGGATCTAAAGACAAAAACATGGTTTTTACTTCATGCTAGTTTATTCTCATACAGGCAAGCAATTAAGCTAACCCCAGACAAATTCAGCCATTTTTCCTAAAGACTGACACTAAATCTGACTCAAATATAACACTACCTTTAACAGAGTCAACACTCTGTTGGCATTCACTCCTACTTAGTACAATAAAATACAATAGTTCTTCTTTCTAAAGCCTAATGCCATATATATTTTTATATATATTTATATTTAACACAGTAGTTTATTAACTCCATCTAACCAGGACCAGAACAAAATATATCTAAAAGCCCAGCTCTGTGTGCCATGCAGAATTTATACTTGATATAAATTCTCCTACTTCAGCTGTCCCAAACCCCACTACAGGCCTAAATATAGCCTTAACACAACAAAGCCCTCACTCCTCACAGTCTCAGAATAAATTATACACTGAATCTGGCAGAATTAATCCAGGAGTTAATCCAGTTTCTGCTATCCTGAGTTTTAACTCTGGGTTAAAAATAATCCTTCCCCTGCATCTTGCAGGGCCAGGCCAGCCTTTCTTCCTCTCTCAGGGATGATCTGGAAGTCCTCAAACACCCCATGATTCACCTTCCCATTTCCAGGATTGCTCATCACTGTTAGATGTGCAGCATTTCCAGGCAGAAGAATGGGATTGTTCCACACCTAACCAGAGCCATAATGAAAACTGTTCTAATTCATTCTCCTCCTGAATTCTGTGTAAGGTATTTACCCACGTCAGCAACAACCTTTATTGATCTTAGCAGGACCAAAATATACAGCTGTCTCCACTGTTCTAAATTTTACTGCTGCTCTAGCAGTGGTAGCAGGGATCTCCTGACAGCTCCTGGTCTGACAAAGTGTCCCGGCTGGGCGTTTTCAGAGAAGTCAGTCACAGTACTAACGTGCAGCTTAATGTTAATTCTTGAGCCAGTGACAGATTCTGCTGTATGCTGTCAAGAAGAGATTAAGACTAGAGTTAGAGGACTGGAGAGCAAGAAGACACTGGGAGATTTATTGCTCATTCCTGTAAGGCTGGGGTAGGAGTTTTTCACAAGCAAATGTTTTAAGGCACTGTTAGGAATTGATGCGTGGTGGCACTGTAATTTCATTAGGGTTAAGACTAGAAGTAACAGGATTTAAAGAACAAGTTGTATCTATATCATGGCAGATCCACAGAGTTAGTATGTAACTTTTATGTGCTTATCATATCAGTTTTTTCTTCTTTCTCTGACAGGCTCCAGGGGGAAAAACATGCTTCCTCCCTCATGAGTGGCAGCAGACGTGAGTACCAGTCTTAATCATAAATTCTAAAACAAATTCTGCTGGATAAAATCCTAATGTTATAATCAATATCTCCAGTTGTCTATCAGTCCTCAGACTTCATGTTAGTCACGGACCACAGATAGCCTGGAGGCAGTCATATTGGCATTATAGAATCAAGCAGGTTACTGGATCAGAAACGTGCTTTCAGATTTTCAGTTTCAGAAGAGACCCAGGTAACACTCACAAAGGAAGGAACCAAGCATATTTAACAGAAATAGTAGTCAGCTTTATTTAATGAATCAACAGTAGTGTCTGGATTGTCAAATTACAGCCTCACAAATGATCAATGAACCATTCCTCCCATCAAACACCTAACACCTAACTCCTCCTTGGTTCCTGCAAAAGTCAAACAAATGTTGGATCCTGTAATTTTATATAAAGAATGATTCTTATTCTTTAGCAAGCCACAGGTATTGCTAGTTAGATAAACTTTTCCCCATCAGTTTTCCACTTATATCACTTTGTCTGGCATTTTATATAAATAGCTTTAAGAACAGCAATCTAACCATAATGCCTCAAAAAAAAAAAAAAAGAAAGAAAACTCTATTTTTTCTTTTTGACACACAATAAAAACCAAGTATCCACAAAACTTTCCAATTTACACATGATGATATGTTTATACCTGTTAATCTACTGACCCATCACTGGTTAAGATAGCCCCTAATGCTGGTTAACTTGAAGGTTAGGGCCTTCATATATTAAAGTTCATTCTCCCCAACCACTGCTCTCTTAAACAGTAAAGCAAAATCAAGTTCTAACTCAAATCTTGCTGGTCCAAACTATAACAACTTGTTTGTTCTTACCCCATGCTCCTCTGCTTGCCAAAGCAGGAGGGAAGAGTGTTCATAGATGTGACACAATTACTGACTGGTCTAAGATGTGCAATTGTTTCAGAGTGAGGACTAGGCTAGGTTATATTTTAAGAGGGTTTAGGTCACAGGACTGCTTTAAATATTGCAGTAAAGTTTTTGTCTTAAATACAGTCCAGACAAAAGAAGAATAATGAATAAACTGGGTCACTCAAGTCTGGTGAGAATGCTCTGGTGGAAAGAACTAAGTATCATATCGTAGTCTGGACCAGGACGGGTTCACTTGTCAGCAAAATATATCAAAGTCAGTAATGTCTAAAGAAATAGTTTTTCTGCTTAAATCATCTTATATCCTTGTGGCTAAGATGATGAAAACTTGCAGAAAATCTTAATTTTTTTTTAATGAATTCTGGGTGAAGAAGATGTGGCTCAGCTTCAGTTCAGGGGTCAGGGCAGGAAAGACTGAATAGCTAAGATTATTGCTATGGTCAGACAAAGGTTTACATTTAGTAATGAGGAATATGATCCTCTCTGGTCTAAGGGCAAGGTTTTTGCTTTTTGAGCAAGGCTTGTAGGGTTGGGCTGAGCTGCAATGGTGTAGTTTGAACTTTAAGGGTAGTCCTGAATAAGAAAAGGAAGGCTGTTAAAGTTTAGAAAAGCAAAGAAAGATACTTGGTGATCAGAGATAGATTACAGTTTGGGACTTAGATTTGTGTCTGTAGCATTCCAAATTTATAGAGTCAAGATCCTGGGTGTCATCAGGAACTGAGATTATGATTTATGGTTCTAATTTGTATTGGTGTAACTAGGCCATGATTTTGGTATAACATGGATCAGTTCTCAAGCTGAAAGCAGCAGTTGATTAGGTACATTAATTTCTAGGTCCTCTCAAGCAGTTAATACAGGGATCAGAGGCATCATCAGAAACAAATAATTCAAAATCTGATTTTCAGAGTTATGATGGTAACCCATGGAAATTTGTAGACTAATTATGTTTACAGTTGCATTATGGATTTGGCTGAGGTTAAAGGCAAGAGACCTCAATCTCCTGTTAGGAAGTGCAAGGAATGAGGACTCACATTAAACCTGTTTGAAAGTGCAAAAAGTGGCACAGTTCTTACAGCAGGTAGGATTTACTGCACCTCTGGAAGCAATCAAATTTCATGTTGATGTTGGTGTCAAAGTTGGAGTTAGAACTCAGCAGAACCTGAAATGCCAAGTTTGTTGCTCAAATACCACAGGACAAAAGTAAGGGTTTGTAACGATGTATTACCATCAGCTAAGGGGATAATGAGGTACTCTGCTGTAGTGGTAATTTGGCTCCAGTGTAGATTGCAGTCAGAAGTGCCTACGTGGGGAATATCCTAAATTCTAATTCTAAAATGAGGATTAGTGGCAATAGGAATGCTTAAGGGACACACATGGGAGTTGCAAGGTCATGACAATTAATTCAGAGTTAGGAATTCATTTTAGGGGAGCAGGGACTAACGACTGATTTAAATTCATTGCTGTTCCTGGCTGGGCAAAGGCAACTGTCAGTAAGGTGAATACTTTGTTGTCATTGCAGGGTGATAGCAGTCTTTGTGGTGCATGAGTGGGCATGTTTCCATGTGTGTACATGTAAAGATCTATATATGTATAGAATATATGTGTATATATACGTGTATGTAGGTATTCACAGAGTTAAACTTTGGCTTAGGACTGAATCTAAGTTAGTTTCCAGGAACAGTTCCAAACTGAAGAAGCTGAATAATCTACTTTTGTATCTTAATTCCTTACATTCTTAAAGAAAGAAGTCATTTTGAGGCAGTCTATGTTATTAAGCATGGAAATAGAATTCAAGCCACCAGGTTTCCCAGAACACTGACTTGTTGAATTCAAAAAGCCCCACCTTGTCTCTGAGACACAACCAGATTATCTACACTTCAGAGGTCAAACAGGGCTCACCTGGCTCTGGTATTAACATGTGTGTGCAGCTGTGAAAGCAATAAAATTCAGCACTACCTTTAGCCTCAGCTAAAGGGGGCAGTATGAGTCTTGCCTTTAGATCCCATCTAAACCTGTGTTAGTAGAGGCATCAAATTGTATTTCCTTTCAGCCTAGGATAGATCATCCAAGCAGGAAAGAGTAGAAAGATTTCAATTTCTACAGTAGTTCACTCACTGACTTGTTTGTTGTTTCCTCTCTTCAACACCCATTACATGAACACATGCAGAAAAGAGGAGCATTTAACTTAATTATTCCACTGAAAACATCAATTTGCATCTCCAGAAAATAAAAAGTAAGGCCGGGTAAAAGGAGAATTTTAAAACAATTAGTTCAGCATTTAACTTTGTTTCTTACAAAAATAGGGATCAGATAGAAGCAAGTAATTACTTCATTGGTTACATTGTTCTCTCTTGTTAACATATAAAACCAATTATAAAAATGAAGATATTTTAACATAATTACAACTTTGATTCAATTTTTCTTGCTCTTTTTATTTCAAAAAAGCATGACAGATAAGTTGCTACTATAATCAGTTTGAAGTGAATTCTGTGCTGGTAAATGAGGTCAGAATAATGGTCTTCATAAATGAAGTTTTCTGAAGTAGTGCTAGTTAGAAAATTTTTTATTACTTCCTCTACAGAAAATTTTGATTTTTTTTTTAATATAAATTGAAATGCTTCATTTAGTTACGTTTATTTAGAAATGTGACAATGATTCCCTATAAGACTGAGAATATAAATGCCATTTTGCTACATTCTCCTACCAGTTGGGTCTAGCACTGTGGCTATATATTTAAACACATATACTCTGCCTACCTTCTTACTGTTTTCACGGTTGTTAAAGAAAATGTTGCATCATTTAATCTGGTGAAATATGTGATATTTAATAAGGCAGAGTTTGCCCAAATAGGGCACCTAACGTGTAATTTTTTAGTCTCATATTGAAATGGAAACCAAAATATTCATAGGATGACAGAAGCTGAATGGGAAAAGGCTTTTGAAGTGAATTTCTATTATTGCATTTGACACTTCCTATGGTAAACTACATTCCAATCTAATAAATGTATTTGTGAAAAAAGTTCCCTAGTTCTGACTAAAAACCCATTTCCGTTAAAATCAGTGCATAAGCTCCTGTAGGCTATAAAGGGTCTGAGACTTCAGCTATTCTTATACTTCTTGTATATTCTTATATATTTCTCATACTTCTTATATATTCTTGTTCTAAGTCAGGCAGAGTCACAGAGGCAGAGGGTCCCTGCCTGAGTAAAGTGGACCATGGTGGTGTGGGTTTCTAAAATTCTCATTCCTCTGCCTGATGCCTTAGGTTTTGACTTTTATGTTTTTCAAATCCTGTACTGCCTAGTGTGTAACTCTGAAGTTTCTTGCAGCCTGTTAACTTCTGCTCTCTCATGCCAGGTAGACACAACAAAGCCTCTCCAGGCCTGCTCTTCAAGGACACTCAGACCCTCCTAGGCCCAAAATGTGTAAACCAAAGAATCTAAAAGGGGGAGCAAGCTTGGGGAAATTACATCATTAACTGAAGCTTTAATTGGAGAATTAACCCTGATATGCAAATGGACCAAACCTATAAAAGTGTGAAGAATTCGTGACCTGTCATCCATCTTGGGGTCCATCTTGGCAGTAGCCCCTGGCTCCCCAGGGTGTACCTTGAAGGCCTTTCAAATAAATACCTACGTTTATTCCCTTATTCTGTCTAGTCTCTGTTTCTAGGAGGCCTCTTAAGGCATCCTGCCCATCCCCACTTCTTGTGTCTCTCCTTCAAAAGCTACATGTGTCTCTGTATATTACAAGACAGGATCGACATGAGCTCATAACCTCAAATCAGGCCCAAGAGAAAGAACCACATCCAGAATGAGGTACCTACTTTTCTCTTTTTAGCTCCCTTGGACAGCTCTGCTCAGCCCTTTGCCCTTTGTGGCAAGGGAGCCCCAGGACAAAGCATCTTACCCAAGGCTTTAGTTCCTAAAAGATTGGAAACCTCATTTCTCATGGCCCTTATCAACTGAACTTAAGAAATTACTTTTTTTAGTATTTTAGGCAAATCATTTAATTCTCTTAGGAGAAAAAGAAAGATTTAAAGCACTGTAAATCTTATTTTCTGCCATAATCTTGGAGCTGTTAAATAAAATTCATTGCTTTTGGTTCGTTTTATGGGAAGTGTTAATCAGAAAGGCAGTGCAAGTGTAGAAGCCCTTTCATCACATACAAGTGCTTTCATCATTAAATGTGGACTCCAATCCTATTTAAGTAAAAGACATTTTGGCAGCAGTATCCATGTGTTGCTTGAAAAGCATCCATCCTCCCCTATAGTTTATGGCATAAGGAAGTATTTCACAGATAAATTGATCAGCTGAAACTCACTGTTCTACGGTGGAAAAGTTCAGGGTTATAACAAAACATTGCCAGTCTCAGAGCTAGTTCCTGTTTTTAACATTTCTCTGTAGGAACACAGTTTTCCTCCAATGTTTATAAATTCTTTTGTGGATATATGATGTCACCTGAGTATATGGATACAATTGAATAAATGCTGTCAAGAAATTGACAGAAGTTACCCTGAGTTGGATAAAGATGGATACAGCCCCATTCCAAACCCTTACAGGCATTTCTCATGTGGAAAACTCAAAGCTTTATTAACTTCTAGACTAAAAGAGGTATCAATTACACTTGTCTGGATAGTAAAATGTTTTCTGAAGTTGTCTATTTTTCCGGTGCTAAGGAAAAATGACAGAAAAATCGTCATAAACATCAAAAAAGAGAAAAAAGAGTCAGAGCTAACACAGGCTAACACATTAACAAATTATAGATGGAGAAAATAAAAGCCCTGGGTTCCTCCTAGAGTTCCTGCAAACATTTGTACGGCATGGAGTCTTCACAAAGCTTTGTGGAAGTGCTGGGCTCACACAACTGACTCTTCTCCTGTAAGTGTCAATGGGAATTTTACAGTGAATCCTGAAGAGTCACACAACTAATTTTGAAACTATTATATCATGCTAGATATTTATATTTAGCAATTTCAGGGAAAAAAATGCACCACTACTATTAGGTAGTTTTGATTCCATGTAATCTGTATGTATATATGTGTATATACCCACAAATTTCAGTTAAAGCTGTATAAGATCATGGCGATGTGCAAATGGGGAGACTGTGAAATTAGAGTTATTAATAATAAATATGTCTGTCCCATCTGGAAAGATTTGGAAGAACTGATATTTCAAAACCACAACAGGGGAATAATTTTGTTTAATTCACACTTCTGGGTATTTGAATGAATAAAAGCAAATTGAAAGGCCGTCATTAAAGAGAAAAAGAAAAAAAGAAGAAAAAATATCACCCGTGCATACATTATTTGCAGAGGCAAACTGTTTTCTGCATCTTAGGTCTTAACGCCAACATTCTGCAAACATGAAGAAGGAAATAAGAAAAACAGAGAAGAGCTTAGGTGGAGATTCTTAGATTGTATCAGTTATTGTTGCTTTCCTAGTACCAATAGTATTTTCAGTTCAGCCATTCTGTCCTAAGGAAGTATTAAGAGAAAAGAAATAAAAATAATTTATAAAACTGAATTATTTGTGATGGACTTCAATGGACAAGCCTTTTTACTGTGCTTACAAGACAAAGGCTATGTAATAAAAATACATACAAAGCATATATATTGAAAGAGATATATAAAATAACAGATACTATTACAAATATTCACATGTCATAAAACAGAGTAAGTGGAGAGACATTAAGTAAAAACTGGATACAAGGTGAAGAGTTTCTTTCTTTCTGGAGGAAACTGTAATCATTGGGATCCAAGGCATGCAAGAAACTTTTATCTTTATGTGGATAATAATAACATCCATAACAGTGGATGTTATTATAACATCCGTCAGTCAGGAAAAAGGACCAAGCTTTAAACTTCCATCCTTCATGTCTTAAACTAAAGAGGAATATAATCCATTGTAATTTCTATTGCTAACAGAGAATGTATCCAAGTGAATCCCAGAACAGAAAATAGTTGAGGTTCTGTACTGACAAATACTTCCCCAGGAGAGAGTAGTCTCTGTAGGGTCATTTGGCTAGTGCTGAGGGAGCAGGAAGGGAGAAGAATCCCATCTGCTTTTTCCTGAAAAGGAAACGAAAATCCTTGAGAGTGGAAATATTTTACTGTCATTTTTCTTGCTTGCTTGTTCTGAACTTATCCCTGACCAGATTGCAGCACATGCTCAGGTGCAAGATGTGCATGGTGAGATTCAGAGAGGACTCACTGTCAGGGCTACGACTGCCAATAAGTGCGTGTTGCTTTATTTCATTAGGCAAGAGCAAAGAAAGCAATGTATTCCACCATTTATAGCCCTCAAAAACATTATTATTGACCACACTGAAGCATATATGAGCTGTCTTGAAAGGAAGCATTCGGATTTCCCACTATGAGTAAAGCACCTGCTCTGATGCTTTTAGAGGAATTAATGAAACCCCTAAATCTCAGAGCAGTTTCCTGAGAGACTTAATGAATAGCTGTCAGCACAGCTGGCACTAGCTGGCATGCTTCTGGGTACCCTGAAGGAGAAAGAGCCAAGTGGATAATAATCTCATACTTCTTTGATTTATAAATGTTCAGAGTCAGACTGACACTTCATTTCTGGGGCAGTACCTTGATATTTGTATTTTTTTTTGTGTGTGCCAATCCCTGTTCTGTACACATGCAGAGACGGTAATGTCTCCAAAATGTCAGTTTCATGTTTTTCCAGAAAGCCCTGTGGAAGGATTTTAACAAAAATGATTGTGTGGGCAGGAAGGAAAAGGAAAAACTTTCAAGTTGTAATCGGAAAAAATATCTAACTTGTGTGTGATGCTTACAACCTCAATTTCATCAATCATCTAGCTATTGTGCTAATTTAAGTAAATCTAGACATCATTGATTCTGCCCAGACTAACTCTCATGAGGTCTCTGGCTTTTAAAGCTTTGACACAGTCAGAAGTTTCTTGCGAGTGAGTGAGATTTAAGTGCAGGTTGCATGTTTGACAGGTTATACCTGTCTCAAAGAGAGAAAAGGATCTTTGCACAGGAGTTATCAGGGGTCAGTTAAAGAGCTTTAAATGGATTTGAAGGGGAAAAGGGATAAAAACCAAACTCACTCAAGATAAGCCTGAGGACAGCACACAAATATTTGAGGGATGGTTGCTGGTGAGGTCCTTTGGTCTGCTGTCTCACCAGGGCTGGAGATCTATGAAACAGTAAAGACACAAGGGTTATTGATTTGTTAGGAATTGTGGAAGTCCCTGAGAATGATCACACAGGAATTAGGGCAATTAGGCATTCAAAAGGGTGTTGGGATCAACAGCCCAGCTGAAATCCCCCAACACTGATGCACATGGGCAACTAACAGAAGGAACTGGAAACTATCGTGCAACTGGAAAATGATCATATAGTTGTCATCACAAGATATGGTGGGAGGACTCACACAACTGTTACAGACCTCCCACCCAGGAGGAAGATGAAATATTCCATAACCAGCTGTGAGAAGTATCATAATCACTGCTCCTTGCTATCATGGAGGACTTCATCTTACCAGATGTCTGCTGGAAATACAATTCAGCAGAGAGGAAATAGTGTAGGAGTTACCTGGAGTGTGTGGAAGATAACTTCCTGATACAGCTGGTGAGGGACCCAGCTGAGGAAGGTGCCCTGCTGGACCTGCTGTTGTGAACAGAGAAGGATTGGTGACAGGATGCTTGGCAGCCATCTTGTGATTGGAAATTCTCATTTCTCAGAGGAGTAAGGATGCTCAGCACAACTGCCACCTTGGACTTCTGTAGGACAGACGTTGGCCTGTTTTGGAGACTGAGAGTCCCCCAAGGGACAGTCTTTTAACTCTGCTTTAGCTTCAGAGCATATTGAGGGAGCTGGCAGAAGAGCTCACCGAGCCATTTTCTGTCATTTACCAGCAGTCCTGGATAACCAGGAAGGTTCCAGTTGACTGGAGCTCAGCAAATGTGATGCCCATCTACAAGAAGGTCTAGAAGGAGGATGCCTGTCAGCCTGACCTCTGTGCTAGGGAAGGATATGAAACACATGATCCTGAATGCTGTTGTGGACAGGACAATCAGGGGATCAGGCCAAGCCAGTACGGGTTTATGGAGGGCAGGTCCTGCCTGACCAAGCTGATCTCCTTCTGTGACAAAGTTACCTGTTCACAGGAGGAGGGAGAAGTCATGGATGTTGTCTACCTGGACTTCAGTAAAGCCTTTGACACTATTTCCCACAGCATTCTCCTGGGGGAAACTGGCTGTTGGACTAGATGGGTGCTCTGTTTCCTGGGTGCTCTGTTTCCCCAGGGCTCAGTAATGGAGCCAGTCCTGTTTCACATCTTTACTGTCAATCTGGATGAGGGGATCAAAAGTACCCTCAGAATGTTTGCAGATGACACCGAGTTGAGTAGGAGTGTTGATCTTCTGGAGGGTAGAAGGCTCTTGTAGAGGGATCTGAACAGCATGCGTGGATGATCCAAAGCCAATTGTATGAGGTTCAAGAAGGCAAAATGCCAGGTCCTGCTGCTGGATTACAACAACCCCAAGCAATGCTCCAGGCTTGGGAAAGAGAGACTGGAAAGGTGTCTGGAGGAAAAGGACCTGATGGTGCTGGTCAGCAGCAGCTGAACATGAGCCAGGCATGCCCAGAGGGCCAGGAAGGCCAATGGCACCTGGCCTGGATCAGCAATAGTGTGGTAGCAGGAGCAGGGCAGTGATTGTCCCCCTGTGCTCAGCATTGGTGAGGCTGCAGCTCAAATCCTGTGTTCAGTTTTGGGCCTCTCACTACACAAAGGACTTTGAGAAGCTGGAGCGTGTCCAGAGAAGGGCAATGGAGCTGGGGAAGGGTCTGGAGCACAGGTCTGATGAGGAGCAGCTGAGGGAGCTGGGGGTTTTTAGCCTCGAGAAAAGGAGGCTCAGTGGGGATCTCATTGCTCACTACAACTGCCTGAAAGGAGGCTGTGGCAAGGTGGGGGTTGGTCTCTTCTCCCAGGTAACAAGTGACAAGAGCAGAGGAAACGGCCTCAAGTTGCACCAGGGGAGGCTTAGATGGAGAATATCAGGAAAATATCTTCAGGGAAAGGGTTGTATGGCATTGGAACAGACTGTCCAGGGAAGTGGTTGAACCACCATCCCCATAGGTATTTAAAAGACATGTAGATGTGGCAATTGGGAACACGTTTTATGGTGGACTTAGCAGTGCTGGGGTTGCATTCAATGATCTTAGAGTTATTTTCCAACCTAAATTATTCTGTGATTCCATGAGAGGTTATTTATGTTTAGGATTTTCCCCAAATATCTTGCATCTGCATATGCCTTTTGAAGCACCATTCTTGCCTGAGAGCGGTAGCTATGGTTAGAGGACATCAGCTGAAGATGAGACATCATTCTCAGTAACTTTATCACTTTGCTTACATTAAAATGTTAATGGTTATGTTCTTATATTTAATAGAAAGTGACCCAAATGATTATTTAGATCTGATGTGTTCAGAGAAGCCACAGTGAAGGTTGCCATATACTCAGACAGGCTCTCTCAGAAAGCTCAGTGTCGGTTGCCATGTAGCAGAAAGCGATTAATTTTTAACATTTATTCAGCACTTCATTTCCTCTTGTGGATTTTGGCTGAAGTCCGGAATTAGAGAAAAAATTTGGTAGTAGTATTGGTAACAGCAAATTCTTCTATATAGAGTTGTGTGTTTTCTGTCAATTGTCTAAATTTTGTGACCAATAATAATCTTTAAAATCACTCAAAATTTAAAAGAAATCAAAATTTCCTATAAGAATGTAATACCTTAAAAGTGGAAATTTGAAATGTAAGGGTAATATACTAATATAATTGAATAAAAAGAAAAGGAAATGCAATTATCTTCTTGGAACAAGGGCTTTTTAATTATAATGGTGGCTGCATTAATCAGATGTCATATTAATACCTGCAATAAAATGCCTTATGAAGCTTTCTCAGCCTACAGAAAATGTACAGAAGAATGATGGAACCAAACATTAAAAGAATAAAATTATCTTGAAGTCTGGATGGATTAAAAAGGACAGATAGAGTCATGTGAATTTGGGGGGATGATTTTTTTTAAAAGTTAGGCAATGAAAAGAGAAAAAATATATTTTTTAAACCAATTTTAAAATCAAAGGGTGTCCTTAGACTTCTAAAAGGGATTGTAAGAATTGGTCAATCATATCCAGTGCTGTTAATCTACAAATGCATCCTGTCAATGGCACCTTATCAATGGCCTGCTGAGGGAGACATCAACTACCTGCAACTGGAAATTCTGCCCAGCTGACTAGATGTAGCAACATTTTAAAGCTGTCTAGATAATGAGAGAAAAAGCCCCTGAGTTTTGCTCCCTTGTGTATGTAAAAATGATCGTATTTCAGACATGGCTCTGCATTTATTGCCACAGAGTCGCTGGCTGTGTGTGAACCCCCTAGAGGCTGCCTTTTCAGGATGGGAGCTGATGCCTTCCTCCTTCTAACCAGACGGGAAGCACAGCCTGCTCCTGGGTAACCCCAGCTCAGCCCATGCCTCTGTCACCAGCAGCACAAAATACACCCTTTTTCAAATACTTCAGGGGATTTAAGTTGGTGAAATTCAGGGATGTTCTGTAGCCTAATTTTCACTGGGTCTTGTTTGATTTTCATTCCTGCATAATGCATGAAATGGCACATAAGAAAGCAAGATATAACGAAAGCAGCAGCTATAAATAAACATGAAAACTTACCCACATATTTTCTTAAAGAAAATCAGATAATGGAATCAGACTCTCTTACAGAAGATGGATTCTTGTCTTTTCAAGCAGTAGTCTTATGAATATTTTCATGACAATATTTTGAGTGTTTCAGTACCTACAGCTACCATGTTTGGAGTACTAAAGAGATATTCTTGCCCAGAGATATTTTCAGAAGAAATTTGATGCTCTTAATGCTACATCTAACTGCAGCATTACCTGCTGAAAGACAAAGAGCCTAAAGATTTCAATTCACTTTCATTTTCAATTCTATTTAATTCAGTTCCACTGGATCGAGCCCTATCATTTCATAAGACCATTTCTTGCTTTCTGCTTGAACAAAGCAATGAACTCAAAAGTGCTTTTAATCATAAGGAACACTCAATTAGGTTAGGTTCCCTATTCAATTTTTGCATATTGGCAACAGATAATTATATCTCAATTTAAAATATTTCTGGAAATGTTCTTGACTGATCCAGTAAATTTAATACGTACATATAACAACAACAAAAAAATTAAGTTCCAAGGATTTAGAAAAGTTTGGTCTGAAAATGTTTGTTTAATTACAGCAGCTGTAAAATTCTAAAATGCTTGGGCTTGTTTTAGTTGAGCAGATCCTGTGTTATGGTGAATAATGGTTCATTAAAGAAAAGCCTCCTAGGAGAGGAGTTGTCTAAAGCATAATGATGTAGATTAGTTTTTCAAAGGAATTTGGAATAGTCAGAGTCATCTTTGATCTTGTTTAGTACACCAAAATGAGGATTCTGTGTATCAAGTCTGCAAGCTAAATCCATGGCAAAGGAAATTGAATAAAATGGATTATTTCCTGTGTGAGGTCATTTGATGGATTTAGTTCTAAATATTCTCTCTCTGGAATTGCATGAGATCCTAAAAGCTGGAGAACACACAAGCAGGAAGATGTGAATAAAGCTACCTGGTTAAATCCATCAGCAGCTGACAGACTATGAGACAAAGTTGAGTGGATTTTTCCAAGAGGAATAATAAGGCAAGTAAGGAAGTTGCTAATATTTTTAAAAGGGTACATTTTGATCCAGCTTCAGTTAAAAGGCACAATACGGCACCCATGTTAACCCAACCCCCTGCAGTGCTCTCCCCAGGTTGTCAGAGACTCAAAGAAGGGATGTGTGTTTCTACCAAACCTTTCTTATGTTGTCAAAGCCCAGATAAATCCGTGAAGTTTTTGACTAGTTAGGGATACAGATCTCAGGTTGCTCTTCTCTTCTTTCTCCTTGTTTTCTTTCTCAGGTCATATTCTCACCCACACTGGAAGCATTTTTACATTGCCTTTATAAGACATATTTTTCTTCTGCCAAATAGTTTTGTACCTATATTTAATTTGCCTTATTTCTTTGGCAAAATCACAGAATGATTTTTCACTCTTTCATTATGCCTCAAATTTGGCATTTGATCATAAAATCTGGTGATAGGACATCAAATCTGATGATTGAACATGTCTGAACATTTGAAAATTAGCTGAGGATTTGCCATGCTGCAGCATTGTTTTAGAAGTCCATGTACATAAATTCTCTAACATGCACTAGCTCCATGGGAGAAAGGGAAAATATGTTATAGAAATATTCTTTTAGCAACAAATCTGCTTAACAATATTTAGTCTGGATGTGCTATATTGAAAATGGTAGTATATTCAAGAATACAAGATCGATCTTAAACTTTGTACCACCACTATGATCTCTTGAAATCCTGCATATGTAAATTCAGATTCAGTATTTTTGACAACCTTCAAAAAGGCAATATAATTTTGGCAATTTCTGAAAAGTTAAATGAGGCTTTTAATAAGATAATGTAAACCACATTCATGGAAAACTAAGGCTTTTCTTTCTTTCAACCCAAGACAATTTGGGGTAAATATGCAACCATCTCTAGAAATAAAAATTGGGTTTATGCTTTTTATTCAAAATTTAACATAACTTTCCCACACATAAAAGTCATATATATCTAGCCACCACAAAACAAAGTGTTTCCTGACCCTCAGAGCAGCCCATATCTTGTGCCTTTCTTTTGATTCAATAGGTTTCTTTTGATTTCCATAGTTCTGTGTTTACTCACCATATCATCAACTTTACAGATTTTTTTGCTAGTTATTTCAAGAGACCTCCACATTTTCATTCTAATATCCTTTTTCTCATCACCATGGGAACCACTGTCTTTTTATCCTTCAAGAATATTATGTTTTAGAAAAGCTCTCATCCTTGTAATGGAAATTTGCAGGTGAGTACAGCTTCATTCTGTATTCTTAACTTACAGACAATTTTGCTACTTGCAGTGATTTATCATCTCTGTCGGTTCTGCCTCCACTGTAGCCAAAGGTACCATTGCACCTCCAGAAAATGCAGTCACAGTGTCCAACTGAACACTCACTGCAGTTTTAGCACTGGACAAGGGTAGGTGTGCAGTAGCAGCAAAGGGCTCTGCAGGTGTTATAAAATCTGCTCCATAAGTCTTAGCTGCATCCAAATGGGCAAATTTTAGAGCTAGTTTGGGTATGCCTATGTTATCTGCAGCTGCTATAGGTTCTCCACTGCAGATGTTATTTTGGGAGCTTTCTCCATATTTTTCTCATTTAGTAGTTTGCATTGATAAGTACTAGGGAAGACAGGGGAAAAAACCTAGGAGAATTGGAGCATTAAAAGATCTCATTACAGAATTAACATTAAAAAGAAAAGGAACAGTGGAAGGGAGATGAATATAATTTTCAAGGCTTAAAAGAAATTTTAAATTGCCCTGAAGGATAAATTGAAGAAAAACAAGTGTATTCCCATAACAAATTGTTCTGTCGTGGGTTTCCCTCTCCTTCACACACTCTGGTTGTAGGACCTCGGGGGCGACGTCTCAGAGGCCATCACAGTAAGGAAACTACAGCAGATTTGGGAAAGATAGCTTAATATTTTCTTCCTTTAGGGTCACCTAGATTTTTACATCCATGAACTACAACTGTCCGGTGACATGGTGTTATCATCTCAGGGTAAACTACATGTTACTTCCTCATGGATTTGTTAACTGTTTGGGGGTTTAGCGACAGTTTCTCTGATGTGTGAGAGAAGGGGATGAAGAAAGAAGGTAAATGTTTCCTAATCAGCTCAATTTGTCACTCTGGTTTCTGGTGACACTCAGCTTCCATCTGAACCCAGCACAGAAAATAGCTCCCTTTTCTGTGCCAGGGAAGAAGGAAATGATGGGTTTGGTTCCAAATCTAAGGTGGCTAAACATTGCTCAAGACACCTCTTTTCAACGTGCAGGCACACTGTGAAATGCAACTTGGCTTCTAACGGGACCCCCCCAAGCACCACCATAATGTAAATATTAAGAGTTTATCACACAGCAGCCAGGCACAGCCTGCCCATGGCAGTAATCACATTTCCCATTGTGTTTCTACAAATCTCCTGTCAAAGGCTTTCAGTCATCAGTATCTGAGGACCTAAGCCTTGGACAGTATGAGAACTGTGCTTCATCCCCATTCTTTAGTTTCCATGCTGTTTTCATCCCCTTCCCATCACCATTCATCAGGCACACAGACCCAGGTCTGTAACCTTAGAACAGAGAACCAACTTAGACATTTAGGTGGGATATTTTTCAATTGTTTTTTTAAAGAGATCAGCAATTTGGTGCATTAATGACCACGCCAAAATAAAATCCTCAGACTCCATGTCATTTTTCAGAGTCCATGTCTTTCCTGCAGAAGGCTGAGTATTTCTTTAGGTAAGCGATCTATTCAGTTTATGATTTACTGGCATAACTCAAAATTACTTTTATCTACTGATTCCCTTTTTGTTTCCTGGACTTTGCATATTCAGAGAGTAGTTTGAATCTGTGATTCATCAGATTTTCATAAACTTCTGAAAAAGTACATTATAAGAAGCTAGTAAAGAACATAAGTTGTCATGATATGAAAGGTAAAGTGTTGTTGGGGAGTAAGAAAAGCTAAAGACAGAAAACTAAGTAGGAAAAAAAAGTCAGTTTTCAGCAGAGCAAAAGGGGTAATGGTGGGGTGTGATCACAGACTTGTAGCACTGCTCTTGTTATCCAAACTAAATATTATATTACATTATATTATATAAATTGTGGCTGTTCAGCGACAAGTAATAAAAAGCATTATAACAGTAAAAAAGTTGCAAAGACATTAATTGAGAAGATTATCACTGTTTTTTGTGTAAATGTACTGAAGAAGATTAAAACTTATATAGCTGGTAAATAAAGCAAATAATTTTAAAACTCTTCTCTATTGTCACTTACACAAATACAAAATGTCCGATTCTAAACTGATAAAAGGAAATGTTTATTTTAGACAATTTATAGCTAATCTGTAAAATTCATGTGGTGGTTCAAACTAAGCAGTGTAGACTTCAGTAGAATAAGTACTGTTCATAGTTTTTCCATCAATGATCACTTTGCTGAAAAGCAAAACCTCAAACATATTAAAAATTTTACTATTTGTAGTGATTTTCCCTTTAAAGTAGAAAGATTTTACGTGTGTTTCCGAAGAGAAATTAATCAAATTAAATATAATGCTTCTACACTGTTTAATTCAAACTTTTCCAGCTCATTATTATCTAATTTTTATTTTCTTATTTATTTCCCCATGCCTTTATTTCATTTATTTTCCTTTCATTTCAAAAGTTGAAACATTGAAAGGACTGGAGTATAAAGATTTATGACAGAGAAAAATGTAGACATTTTTGGCTAAGTGTTTTGATCCAAAATGTATCACCATGCAAACTTCATATAATCATAAAATGATAAAATATGCCGAGTTGGAAAAGACCCAGCAGGATCATCAGGTCCAGCTCCTGGCCCTGCACAGGACATGCCAAGAACACCTCATGTCCCTGAGATCATTGCCCAAACAATTGTTTTAAGACGTTTTTACTTTTATTTTAAAAAGTGTTACCAGAAAATATTTAACACACTTTCAGTGATTCAGGAGAATTTCAAAGATAAAGGATCCTGTTACATGAGGATGCAAGCCCTATCCTTACAGGAGAATTTATATGATAATTCTTTTATATTATTTAAAAAAAAAAAAAAATGTCCTGTGAGTAGGTCACATGGGTTTTTCAAGCTTAGTACAAAGCAGTTGTGCCAGTTCATCAGGAGGCAGGTACACACTCACTGCAAGGTTTGGAGGTGCTTACAGAGCTGTAACTTTTTGTTCCCTGTCCAGGGGACTGTGGCACATATTGCACAATGATTGACTGCGTCTAATGCTTCACACTGCCCCTCCTGTCCCTCCTCTCCCGCCTCTCCATCTTGTTGCATTGGACTCTGGGACTAAAGTCTGAAAATGCAGACTAATATCCTTCATGACTGAAAGTTTTCAAAAGCATGACAAAATATTCAAAGTCGTGACACTGACCAGACTAAAATGGACACATCTGCAGCCTCCCAGGATCAGTGAGAGCAGAGCACACATCCTATATTCCCCAGAATGTATCTCTGTGTGTGTGTGAGTGTGTGTGTGTGCACGTTGTTATAAAACACCCAAAAACACCCATCCGTGATGTTATGTGTAGCACACAGGTCTGGTGCAGGCCAGCAGGTACAGGGGGCTCCCCAGGTGATGACGCTGCCACAATGTGCAAGGGATGTTGGGAGGAGGGCAGGATGGGCTGTGAGGGGTGATCTGGCACTGTGATGGTACAACAAAGCTCAGGCCATTCAGGCACCCTCTGGTGGGGAAGAGGTGCTGGTCTGGAGTGCTTTGGAGAGGATTGAGGGCTTATGAGGCAGGAGATAGGCTGGTGGTAGGAATAGAGGTTCAAGTGGGTCAAGAAGTCAATGGGGAGAGGAAGGCAGAACTTCGATATACATAAAAGAGCATATGCATAATAAATATATAAAATACATAAATAAATATAAATACAGAAATACATCCATGAGTAAGTGGAAGGGCCATGCTGGGGTGCATTTTGAACCTTCCGTTTGGACTCCCGAGACCTGGAGCACTCACACAATGGCACAGGCTCCTGGCAGTAATAAAATGCCTTCCCTCATCCTGTTCACATGCCACACTGCTGTACAGGAGAGGAACCATTCAAGTACTTTCAGCCCCACAGGCATGTCAGGGACTGATCTTTTTTCCAGATTTGTTACAGGGAAGTAGAGAGGCAAACATTTCTCCTGTGCCTTCTGAGCACATTTTAGGAGCATGAAAAAGTCGCATATCCCAGCAATCGAGGTGCCAGGGGAATTCCATACAGTGAGACCCATTTGAGGTTCATTTTGTTGGGGGTGGGGGGAGGAAAGAAGAGACAAAAGGCCAAACATTTAGAAGAGGCAGAAGTGTAAGCTGTGATTCTTTGACTTCAGTGCTTCTTGAGAGACCTTTTTCTATAACAGAAATAGAAACCAGTGTAACTTGTTAAAAGAGAGTGATAAATTCTGTTTTCCAATTTCTTGAGTTTTACAATTCCCAATAATAATTTGTATGATGTTTAGAGTACATTTCATCTTCAAAATGTTGAATTAATTCTTCATATTTTTCTCTAGGAACATTTTCTTGTCATTCCTTCATCTTCAAGAAAGCTTTCCATTTCTCTGCTTTTCATTAAGAGTCTTATCCTGAATTCATAGAAACTAAGTGATATGATATGCAAACATAAGTATAAAATATTAAAACTTTAACACAGTCGTCTCATCATCATAAGTAAAAATTATGGGATTAAAATCTTCCTTTAGATTTCAATAGTCATTAGATGCAACAAAAGTACATTCCTCAAATCAAAGATAAAATCTGACATTCTTTTTTCTTTCTTACATGACATCCTTCACAAAGATACTTCTTGTCCAATTGAAGGCTTTCATTTCTTACATTGAATTGTCATCCACAGACCAAAATATTAGACAGTATTTAAGGAATCTATTGTAAAATGTGCCTTCATTAAAATTTCTTTAAAATTGTATTTTTGTTCTAAATCCATCATGGGATCTCCAGTAGATTTTTGATGGTATCTGACCAGAGTTGTCAAAGACTATTCAGTTTACCAGTCTATTCCCTGTCCTATGCAGGTTTGTTCCCTATCCTACAACCTTTTCCAGCATTTTTCTGATAACGTCTGGTGTGGGAAAAGCACTGGGGATTCCACAAGTCCTCCTGGGTGTAAAGGCCTTCACATTTAATGAGGTTGTTTGTAAAGTCTGCAGGACAGGAGGATTTCTTTTGGATTTATCATTCAAATTCCTGTGCCACTAAAAAATATTTGCTGGCATATACCAGGATCTTATATTTGCAGATTCTATTAGCAAATCTGGCAGCTTTATGGAGCATGAATTGAGTTGCAGTCTCTTTCGTGAAACAAGACACAAATCACACCTCAGATCAAGTACTATAATCTTCGTAAATGTTTAATCCACAAGCAAAAATGAAAGGATAAAAAGAACCTGTTATTTCATACTATATGGTGATGCACATATACACAGTTGGCACTTATTCCAGTTAAAGTTTCCCTTAGGCAAGTAAAGGTCAGGAAAACCTCAAACATTACCAAAGAACTTTCCCAGACCAAAACATTTAACTTCTTGGATTCAATTTTAAAAACTGATTTTCTGCACTGTAGAAGCGCTTTCCTTCTGTAAAGTCCCTTTTCACAGTTATAGGAGGTGTCGCTTGAACAGGAATTACAGTTCCCTGTAGAAGATCCTGTTGACTGACACCCTCTCCTTCATTCCATCTTGTAAATGCTTTTAAATCCCATCTCTGTAAAGTTTTTTCTCCCTTCTATATCATTATTTAAATGAACTCTGTCATTTCCAAGTACAAATCGATGAGAGACTTAGCTGCATTATGGAAGAGATGGTGGAACAGAGTGCCTGTCTAATATACTAAGTGCAGTAAGATTTTCTCAAATTGGCAAATTTACCTTTGTTCCTTGTTCCACTTCATCAGGTTATGCCTCTGTTCATGTTATCGATGGTTAAATTGTCTCACTGGTCGTAAAGTCGGTTTACTTGTGCCACCACAGCTGACAGGGAGGATGTGAGGATGCACATGTGTGTGAAGATGTGAGTATATACATATGTATGTACCTAAAGGTGTACATAGAGATGTGTGTGAATTTATACATATTTTATATATACATATCTATATCTTTGCAGTTATCAGGGTCATGACCACTTAAGACATGTGCATACCAACAGAGATTAGTATTCCAACCCTGGAAATTCGCTGCAGGGGCAGACTTGTTGGAACTCAGAGACAATTGTTGGTGCCAGAGAATGAGCAAAACCATGAGATAAAAACCCCTGTCCCAGTGAGCACAGCTTCCTAGCCCCACTGCAGCACCATTCTGACACAACGGTGGCATTTCCACTCCCAAAGCTAATTTCCTTTTGTAGCATATGTGGTGCAAGGACTCTGCACCAATGATGAGAGCAGACTCAGGACTTTGTCTGAGGCAGCCCCACAGTCCTGTGTGTTTCCTTCACCATCCTAATGCTTTTTGTGTCATTCAGGTATCAAATACAGTCCAGAGTGAAAGCAAACGGAGGAAAGGAGAGGAGACAAAAGAGATCATTTGTTTTCATGTTTATGTGAAATAATTGGCTAGAGAGAGAGAAAGAAGGCAATGAGAAGGCTGTTCTATCCACTTTTTCCTTCTGGCAGGGGAGGAGCAATGGGGAATATTTCGGAATGAGAAATCTTTTCTGATGCAGAGCTAAGGCACATCTCCATGAATTCAAACAAGCCTTTAGATTGATTATGTGCTGAGAGTAACAAATTATGTTGCAAAGAGAGAAAAAACAATGTTTATTTCAATGTCCAAAGTAATTTGTGCCTTCTCAAACACTTTGAGGAGTATCTGATGCTGTCAGAACTATTTTTCAGTATGATTTGTCTTGAACTGAACTATTCTTGTGATTTCAGGCAGCACTCTGAACACAGCACATGCTGCACACAGCTTCACGTTATGCCCAGGTCTTTTTTAATCACTTAACTAAATAGAGTCATTTGCAATTGTTTTGGGAAGATAAAAACCACTGCACCTGAGCAAAATAGTACTGAATGTAATTTTAATTGTAATTACCAGCCTTCATTAGTCACTGATAACATTAGCATCTGTGGGTTCACAGAATCAGAGTGTCCCCAAATGGACTTCCCTGGGAACAGTAAATCAAGTCCAATGATCTTGCCTCCCTCCTTACCTGCTCCTAAGATGGCTTCTACAGGTTTGGCTGGGGGGGAGCAGATTCCCTGTTTACTAAACCTTTCCTCTGGAAAACTTGGGAATATTGGGTCCAAGTGTGTCATAGGGAAGGAGAGAGTGAACTTGGCACTGGAACCATCTGATTATGCCAGCAGTGCAGAACAGGGACTGATGACAGAGGACTTCAACAGTTTTCTCACCCTCAATTCATCTCATAAAATATGTTCATTGCTCTGGGAAAACAAATAAATGTTATCAGCATTCAGGAGAAAAAGCCAGTGGGAGGTGAAAGGCTCTCAATGTTGCAGTTTCGTAGCACTTAGGACACATGTATGCTGAGAGAAGTGCTATCCAATCCCTGGATGAAAACTGCTTTGGACAGGCAAAAGACATGTAGGAAAGGAAATAGGGATGTGCTCCTCTGGAGATGTTGAAACTGAAAAAAATAAATCTGTCTTGGATGTAGAACTGAAACAGACCATCACAGCTGGAATGGCAAAAGGGGACCGGACAACAGGGCTGCAGCAGAAACAAGGGCTGAGGATGGGCTGGTGACTGGGAGACAGAACAAGCTGTAGCGTCAGCTTTTGGTTTTCTGACTTCCGAAAACACACCTACACATCTGGGACTAAATTTGTTGAGGCAAGGTAGAATCTCAGTCACAAATATATTTTAACATTGCTCTGCTCTTCACTCTGTTACCTAAAACACACTTCTGCTTTTCATGTGCACCTGCAGCTATTAATAACTTGGTTTTTAGTAAAGCAAAATCTTTCATTACAGCCTGTGTGCTATGCAAGGAGCTGCACATATGGACACAACTGTATCCCACTGCATGTACCAGCTCTGCTTCTGTGGTCAGCAGGACTTCTCCTGAAATAACCAGTTGAAATAAATTATTATTCAGTATAGACAAGACTTAGATGAACCAGATCATGGAAGGCACCATAAAATGTTCTTGTTTGAGGTATTCACCATGGCTCTTTTTCAGCTATTGCCAGCAGGGCTAAATGGATAGGATTGCTGATCTGTGGCACTTAGGGCTTTCAGCCATAGCAGGTTCATTGAAGAAGACACTGCTAAGATGCAACTCATTATGTCACCTTTGTGGCTCTTCTGCTTTGGCAGCAAGTGTTTGAGATTCTTCAGTCTTTATTTGCTGTTTTTTTGGTTTTTTTCCCAGGCAAAACCACCAGTGAAGTCCGAAATCAGAAAAGGATACTTCAAAATCATTATAACAATTACAACTAATTGTTTAATTTTGTAATGTGTGTCTACCCCTGTCTTTAGTGATTTTGCAGTTGCCCTAAGATATGGGGTTTTGTCAGACAATCTTTTCCTTTGCTCTTGATTGCCATAGCATATTTTCAAATATCTTCCAAAATTAACCTGTTTGGTGTCTTAAATAAATACCATGTAAAGGTAGGAAATGTCCTGTTTGTCTTAGTTTTGAACTAAATGTTTTGCACACATTTAATTTTAAGGATGGTAACTAACACTAATGATCTTTGTAACAATCTCCTAATACAATTGCCCCCTAAGTCCCAACTGTCTAGCAATTAGAAAATATTGTATAAATCTTTAAGCAGAAAATGCTGATATGTCAAAAAAAACCTGACTGGTTTCAAAATGTTGGCAAATATTTCTAATTTGGTTTTGATCTCCTGAACTCCCGTCCACCCAACCAGCCACTGGGAGACAGTAACAGTCAGTAAGTTAGTGGTAAGATAGGAAACCTACAGTTTGATATTCTGAATTAATTCTGTCATTCAAACCAGGGTCTTGAATCTTGGTGTCCTCCATCCATGCCTGTTTAATCCAGCTAAGTCCAGAAGCAGCCTTTAGTTCTTGAGTTTGTATGATGAAGTGTCTTGTGTCCCTTTGTCATGAGGGACAAGGCACATCACAGAATCACAGGATGGTTGATGTTGAAAGGAACTTTTGGAGGCCATCTGGTCCAACCCCTCTGCTCAGGACCATGTCAAGATGGCTTTTGAATGGATTACAACAGAAAGGCTTGCATAACTAATATATTATTGATTTTTAGTCCATCAAAAAATGCCCATTTTTAATCCACTTTTACCTGTCATAAACTCCACTGTGTATTGCAAAAGATTATTTTCAATAGTTTTTTTGCATATTAGGAGATCAATATGAAGATAAATGCTACTCAAATTAATCTGTGTGATTGAGGCCAAATTTTCACTTTTAAAACTAAGAAGGTAAACAGATTTGGGACAAAAAAAATTTACCATTGAATAGTGAGGTTAGCATTCAAAGCTAGCTATGAATATTGGGTGCTTATGAGTGAGAAAATATCAAATGTGAGCAGAAAGATAGTCCATGATACTTGGCATCCAGCTTTAGGAATGGCAAAATGCAAACTTTGCATGGCTCAGGAAAAAATGGAGTTGCAGTGGAGCAAGGGATTGAAGGTGATGGGCTCAAATGGGGAACTATCATTGCCATTTGGGATGCTATAGCTGCAAATATTGCAGATATTCTTAACACATACAGTCCATGTGGAGCATGGTCACATGCCAGTTAGATTCCAAAAGGATTGACCAGGATTTAGGATGTGAAAACAATTGAATTTTTTTATTATTATTCTTTTTAATATACAGATGTTTTTGTTATTGCTGAGCAGGGCTTACACAGAGCCAAGGCCTTTTCTGCTCCTTGTGCTGTCATGCTGGCGAGGGTGCTGGGGGTGCCTGGGAGGTTGGGAGGAGACACAGCTGGGACAGGTGACCCCAACTGACCAAAGGGATATTCCAGACCCTGTGACATCATGGCTCAGTATATAAAGTGGGGGGAAGAAGGAGGAAGGTGGGGATGTTTGGAGTGATGGTGTTTTGTCTTCCCAAGTCACCATCATGTGTGATGGCTCCTGGCTTTCCTAAGGATGACTGAACACCTGCCTGCCCGTGGGAAGCGCTTTGTTTTTCTTTGCTTGTGTGCAGGGCTTTTTGCTTTCCAATTAAACTGTCTTTATCTCAACCCATAAGTTTTCCAGCTTTTACCCTTCCAATTCTCTCCCTGATCCTGCCGGTGGGGGAGTGGGTGTCAAAAAAAAGTGCAGAGCAAAAGATTATGTGCTCTACAAAAAGGGAGAAGGAAGACATGAAGCAATTATGATGTTGAAACAGAAGGTGCAAGTGACTGGAGCTGGAAAGTAATCTCAGTTGTCCTTGTTCCTCCACTGGACCATACCTCTGCAGTTGACCTGGAGATGACTGTTGGGAGGGCAGACAATATTCTTCTTTGCTGAAATTGCTGTCTTTGGGCACCCACAGTCTATACAAAGCTGAAATAAAGCTTTTAATTAAACTAGAGAGACCAGCTTCAGGGCACGCTGTTCCTCTCACAGTTTTAGTTAGAAAAGATGTCAAAAATGCAAGGTGAGAGAGAGCACAGAACTGAAAAAGTGTCAAAGTACACTCATTCTTCCTAAAGCTTTGAACTATTCATGGTCTCTTTCCCATTTAATCCACCTGTGAGAAGATTAAGAGAATATTTTCTAGCCTGATTGCCCAAGGTGCTAAGTACTTGCCACTGCCATTGACTTTTTTCTCCATTTGCCTAGCTTCTTGTAGTAACGCATCTCAGACTTCTCACAGGAGCAACCCCTTCTCAGCTTACCTGGGGGAGGCTGGAGATCAGCTCCACCCGGGGCAGGAAAGTGAGAACGCTCTACAGTTATTCAAAGTGGGTGTAAATGCTCACTCCTCCTCCCTGTGGAAACTACACCAGGAGCAGCACTCCAAGGCACTTCACTTTCCCCTTGACATATCTTTATATAATAAATATTTGTAGCTAGTGTTGGCAGCAACTTCTCCTCTTCTTGGTATAGTAGGCGCTAGGCAAATGTAAAAGTACTGCTTTTTTTACATTCTGCAGCTCTTTGCATTTTTTGTGGTGCCCAAAAACATTATCATTCTCCATCTGAGAGCATTGTGCTAGACTGGCAAAACACCAGGTCTGAAATGAGGACTATGTCTACCACGAAATTGCTGGTACTTGTAGTATGTAAAGTAAAACAGTTTGCTTCCTTTTCAAATAATCTGAAATGAACCAGTTCATTAGTCCCCCTTCAAATAATAAAGAAAATTATTTATTTTGCATTTGTTTGCTTTTCAGTGAGGAAAAATGACTGGCTTATCAGCCATTTGTTCATTTACTGTCACATAGTGTGCATTAAATTTTAGGAAATTAGTCTGTATTTAATCTACAAAAAAAAATCTGATACATACAAAGTACAAGCAGTTGATGCTATCAAGGTGACAAGGTGCAAATTAACTTTAATCCATTTTTATTCTAGTAATCATGGGGCCACTCAAAAGCCAAATGGTGATGTTTTTGCTTGAAGAGGTGATCTGTTCTGCATAGTATTCCATCATTTTAAGCAGAGGAGTGGCCGTTTTCTATTGTGCATTAGCATATATATTAGATCCAACCTATGCACAATTTTTACATTAGCCTGCATTGATTTCAACATGAAAGGGGCTAGTAATGTAATGCTACAATCCCAGGCAGTTATACCTGTGCTTCCTGCTGGTACAACCTTCCCACTGTACCACACAAACTTTCCCAGCGTAATCAACGTGCGTTGCTAAGAGAGATGAAGATGTGGAGATTCATTTGTAGTCAGGCTTTAGTATATGAATTGGTGAACAACCTACCACAAAGCAAGCTAGAGAAAGAATTTACAGAGCCAGGTCATTTGCACAATTATTAGCTGGAAAATGCAAATTCTTGTTAAGTTTCTCGCCTTTGAGAGAAAACATTTCCTACCCCATAGTATACTGTGTGAGAGGAGTGTGCCCAGGACAGTTAGTACAGGTTAATTGCTCATCTGTAACTTCATAGACTGTAGCATGTTTGTCACAGGCCCATATCTCTCCATTACAATTTCTTATATTAATGTAAATAAATTTAAAATGGAGAAGGGAATCATTACCTAGCTGATATAGGTGGATTTACCAAGCCCTTACTTGTCACTCATGTACACTGGAAAAATTGTTATTGAGGCCTGTGGGGGTCTGTCCCAAAATAAAACATATTTCAGAAACAGGGTTAGTGGATATTCAATTTCCCCAGAAAAATAGGCAAATGGAGTTGGCGTGCAGACACACATGGAAGAGTCTGCTCTTGCTAATTTTGCTCTTTAAAAAGCTGAATGAAACACAATTTATTTGCTGAGGAAGTCAGCACTTTATATTATTAAACTTTCACCAGTTTTCCTCGTATGACTTATATGAAAGGATTTGTTACCCCACAACAGTCATAACTAGGGAGTAATTAGCATCATTTTTTTTTCTATTCCTGTGTTGAGCTGGATGGATCTGGGATAATAGATATAATGAGAGTAATCACAGGGCTGTATTTCAGTCTTGAGAGATCTGCTGACAGCAGAAACTGCCAGGATGGCAAAGCTGCCAAGCTGCCATGAACTGCCACCAAGCCCAGGGCATAAACAAGGTCTGGGTAACTCCCCCCCTGGGGACAATGCTGCTCCCAGAGATTTTCTTCAAGCCACACACTTTTCAGAGCTGCAGGGGTGGGCTCTGGTGTGAGAAATTGTAACTGTGCCTTCTCTTTTTGTTGCTCTTTCACTTCCCCAGGGAACAGCAGAGAAAGAATATTTCCTGGAAACCAACACAACCGATAATGTAAGTGTCATAGCTTGAAAACCAGATCATTTACTAACTTAGAATTTGATATAAGATAGTAGCACAAAAAACCCCTATCAAGCGATGTAGAAAATAAACTAACAAACAAGCAAACAGTTGCTAGCTAAAAACATAGTTTTTCTTTACATTTCTCTACTTTCTTGTTGTTCATCCTGTCCTTGAGTCACAGAAGACAGTTTTGAAAATGTTTGTTTCAGGTCACAGCGAGTGTCATAGCAGAGCATAATAAGATGGTACGTACATTTGTGCATGTAGACCTAAATCGGAATTTTGATTTAAATTGGGTACGATTACATTTTTGTGTTAGATATATCCTCTAATTATTTTCTTTCTACAACTGTACTAATGTATAGGAAAAAAACCCCAAACTCCAGTTTTTCTAAGGTTTCAGCAGAGAATTGATGCCTTGAATGACCACCTTCAGGCATTTCCATTTTCTAGGGTTTTTTGTTGGCATTATATAAAGTGTGACTATTTACAGAACAGGGCCTTCCCATTTTTCTCTGAAATAACAGTGCTCAGACTTCAACTGGGACTATTGAAAACATTTCAGAATACCTCAGAATTAAATCTGAAATATGGATACATTTGTCTTCTTTTTTTATTCTTGTTCTATGCAATTAGGGCAATAATGATTTCAATGAGTGAGATTTTGCATTTTTGAGAAAAGTGACAACTCATTCTGAACTACCAATACAGTCTATATTTCTAGAAAAAAATTAGATTAAGATAAGAGATATTTTTTAGGTCTGAAATAACAATTTCAAAGCAGTTCTGGACTGGAAATATCTGCTCTGTGTTTAATTTAATTATGTTACTCAATTAGACAATCTGAAAGAAAAATGTGGATGGCACCAGTCAGGAAAAAGGGGATGTCAGAAAAAGAAGAGGTGATAAGGTCACCAGCTCCTGTGGGACAAAAAGAGAAATTGGTAATTATCAACTATGGAACACTGAGTTATCAGGAAACAGCTTGGGAAAAACGGCAGTGTGCCATAAAACTAATATCTCAATTGACTCAATGGCTTTTAGCATCTTTGGAGGTCATTAGACTTTGAAAGGTATATTTTGTGAATTCCTGCTGCTACAGTGACATCAACAGTTCCACACAAAGTTTTATCCAAAGTTCCAGTCAAGGAGGTTAGGCCTAGAGGAGCTGCTCTTATATCTAGCATCCATTGAAATCAGTGAGAAGATTCTCAGTCACTAAACCCAGAGTTAATCATTATTATAATGACATTATTTTTTGCTACTATTATTGCTGTCACTACTACTACTCTTACTCTTGTTATTCCATAGATTGTAAGCCAAGATTTAGAGGAAAAGGGTCTCACACTCAGATGGAGGCAAATATTTGGTCTGGAACCTTCACTAACGTCCTTGAAACCAACAAAGGTGCTACAAATGTTCTGTGTGAATTTGTTAAACAAAGGATGGCTCACAGCTATGAATTCAAGCCCATGGTTACTATTGTTCACAAGTGCTCTCATTTTAGCTAAATAACACTGTTTAAAAGTTATAAAGGAAAATGGTTTGCAAACCTTAAGTTACCTCCCACGGTACCTCTAAAATGGAGGTAAATTAGCATTCCTTTTTTTTTCAAATGGTAAAGTGAGGCAGAATAAGTCATTAAAACTTCTGATTTCACAGAGCTGCTGACTATTTCCACACTTTCTGCTCTAGAGGACTCTTCCCCAGGAAGGATTGCAATATTTCACACTGCTTTCATACCTCTCCAGAACGGCAAACTACGGAAGGAACCAGAGTCCAAAGCACCAATCACATCCAATGTCTTTTCATTGCATGAGATCTAGTTACTTAAACCTAACACAAATTCCCTCTCATGCATGCATCTGGAATAAAAGCAAATGCCATGTTAAGACATTCCATATAGCTGCTTTCCTCTCCTGTCACAAGACAGCAGTTCATACAGGAATAATGGCAGCTGGAAGCCAACAAGCAGCACTTGAAACACAGACAAACTGAGTCTCTAAGGAGGGGTGACTGTTAGCCAACCTCTACATTAGATTAAAATGTACTGAAAACAGTGGGAGCTATTTTAAAGTGATTGCTTTCAGTACCAGACTAATCTTTCTCAAGTTCAAGCTTATGTGATGTTGTTTTCCTTTCATTAATTTACTCAGCTCCCAGGAACTCACACAGATAAAACCAAAATAACTCAAGTTACAGTTTTGTTGGTTACTCAGGGAATAATGCAAAACTCAGGTCTGCAAGTGTCCAATACATTTCGAAACTGAGGACTTCAAGTTAGTTACCACAACATTTAGAAGATCCCCTGCAAGATGAATCATCCAATACATATCTTCTTTCCCAGATTTTGCTGATACTTCAAATTTTCCTGCAGGCTAACTTACACATTTTTCACATAAATCCTCTGCTTTGTTTGTCACCACTGGCAAGTCTCTCATCTCCTGTAGTCATCAGTGTCACGAAGTTGGTGCTTTTTTTTTTCCAGCTTCTCCCTTCATTTCTTTTCCCCTCAGTATTGTCATTAAGTCCTGCTGCTATTTCTAATATATCTGTGAAATCCAGTCATTCTTCTTGTCCCTACCAGCAAAACATGTGTTCCAACTACATTTTGCTTTTTTGCTGCAGCAGAAACACTTCACTTGATAGTGTTGTCATTAAACCCAGCTCATATTCATTCCGCTCAGCAAAGGAGCATGATCCAAACTAGTCTTTGTTTTCTCTGCCTCCTTCTGCAACTCAGACTCTGCTGCCTTCTGTGCTTTTGACTTTTCAGATGATGTCCATTGCTTTCCTCCCCTCCCAAGGGAATCCTGCATGACTTCTGAAATCATTGATGTCATGTTTGCCCCTGTGTGGTCAGTTCTCTATGTCTTCCATTACTTTGGTGGTCTCTCACCCTTTATGAAAGAAATAAACTAGTTACAAGAGGAAGAAAAGAGGAGACTGTGATTATGGAGAGTCAAAGTCAATGGGAAGAGGAAGATAGAACTTTGATATACATAAAAGAGCACAAACATAATAAATATATAAAATATATAAATAAATATAAATATACAAAATTACAGAAATACATCCATGAGTAAGTGGAAGGGCCATGCTGGGGTGCATTTTGAACCTTCCGTTTGGACTCCCGAGACCTGGAGCACTCACACAATGGCACAGGCTCCTGGCAGTAATAAAATGCCTTCCCTCATCCTGTTCACATGCCACACTGCTGTACAGGAGAGGAACCATTCAAGTACTTTCAGCCCCACAGGCATGTCAGGGACTGATCTTTTTTCCAGATTTGTTACAGGGAAGTAGAGAGGCAAACATTTCTCCTGTGCCTTCTGAGCACATTTTAGGAGCATGAAAAAGTCGCATATCCCAGCAATCGAGGTGCCAGGGGAATTCCATACAGTGAGACCCATTTGAGGTTCATTTTGTTGGGGGTGGGGGGAGGAAAGAAGAGACAAAAGGCCAAACATTTAGAAGAGGCAGAAGTGTAAGCTGTGATTCTTTGACTTCAGTGCTTCTTGAGAGACCTTTTTCTATAACAGAAATAGAAACCAGTGTAACTTGTTAAAAGAGAGTGATAAATTCTGTTTTCCAATTTCTTGAGTTTTACAATTCCCAATAATAATTTGTATGATGTTTAGAGTACATTTCATCTTCAAAATGTTGAATTAATTCTTCATATTTTTCTCTAGGAACATTTTCTTGTCATTCCTTCATCTTCAAGAAAGCTTTCCATTTCTCTGCTTTTCATTAAGAGTCTTATCTGATTCCCATTCAAGTAAATGGAAAAATAGTGTTTTTGTTACAAAAAAAGGGAAGATGTACTTGCATTTCTCCTTCACCTCTGGGATTTTTTTTTACTTAATTCTTTCCTTTTTCTTTTGCTTTTTTGCCATCTGTATTCCCTTAGAAGATTTTTAACTCCTTTGTTTAGCTTGTGTCAGTACATCATTTGTTCTGCTCTCTATACTGTTCATCTCATTCCCTTTATTTACTTTAGGTATCTTGTTAGTGTTGCTTGTCTGAATATGTCCTGTTTGCCTTCTCCTTTTGATCATTCCTTTTCCCTCTCTCTTTTTATATTTCTTCCACTACAGCAGATATTATGGACTGTTGGTCATGTAGGAAAAGCCTGATGTTTTTGAGTTCTTTGAGTCAATAGGGTTGGAAACAAATAGAATATGCAGGCATATGAAAAAATCTGTTATGATTCCAAATTATTTTTATGAGTAATTTTAAAATTATCCTTCTGAAAACATGTAGGTCCGTGTAACTCAGTGGTGCCACAAATGAACACCGAGATAAAAAATCCAATCAGCATCTCTGAAAAAGTTTAGGGAGAAAATCAGTACAGTGCCAGTGGTTTTGAGAGATCGTGCATTGTGTGGGCAGTTAATTTGGATGGTTGGGATTGTTTTCTTTACAGAACTTTTTCTTATATTTTAGCTGTGGTGGCATTGCTCTGTGTTGGCAGTGTAAATTAAAACCCAATACCAGATTTCTTACATAACAGAATAAGGTAAAGTTACTTGCAGCAATTCCTGAATAAAAAGCCATCACCTTTTGTGCTAATATGCACAGCCAAAGGAGTTTTCCCTGTTTTGCCTCCCATATTTCGAGACCATATGCAGTAAGAAGATGATTTTCAATAACTGGAAGTCATGCTCAACTGCTGTATCAAAGGGCAGGATATTTATCTCATATTTTTCATATTGTTCTTCTGAATCTCACAGGTCATTAAATAAGAAAACTCTGTGCCATGGTTTCAAAAGCCACTACAAATTCCTTGCATTTCACCAGTTCTAGAGAGAGAGGTCTTTTAGAAGTTGAGGTATCAAATTATGTTTTTTTTCTTTTTCTTCTGAATGTCTAAAAGCATCTGGGATTTTTCCATTTTCTAGAATTACAGCTGTGCTTCTTTCTCTCTCAGTTTGGTTTCAGAGTTTTGGGGTGCTTTTTAAGGTAAATGAGATATTGCCTTAGAGTCTGAGCCAGGTGAGAAGTGAACAAGGCACCTTTCTGTAGGTTCCTCTGACCCTGTGGTCTGTGAGGATATTTGACAGGAGGAAGAAAGAATAAGCCAAGAATATGGATAAGAGCCACTGACACATAGCAAGCTTCTTCCCAACAGAAATGCGTAGACAATTTCAAGCTGGCTCTGCACAGGCACCAAATGAAGAGGATGCAAGTTGACACCATTCAGACATGCAGGTATGGGGCTGTGCCCCCATTCATTCAGTGGGGGCTGAAAATGGAGCTGGCTCACTGCCCACACCTTGGGCTGCAGCAAACCTAGGTCCTTGCTGTTGATACTGAACTGTATAAATAAATGTATATGTTCACCACGCTCTATAGCTGCAGGAATTTTGGAAATTATTTATAATATTCTATATAAGAAAAGTTAGGGATTTTGACTGCATGTGGGAAATTGGAGTGTGATAGGCCTGTCTGGTCATCAGATGTGAAAACAACAGAAACTCTCAACTGTGACTCAGCACCTTTTAAACACTATGGAAAGCAAAAGCAGTGCCCAAAAGTAAAGCAAAACAAAGAACTAACTGCTTGCCGTGGCTGGGCAGGTGTTCAGCCATCCCAGGAGAGCAGGGCTCCATCACACATAGTGGTAACTCAGGAAGGCAAACTCCATCACACCAAACATCCCCCCCTTCCTTCTTCTTCCCCCGACTTTATACAATGATAGCGATGTCACATGGTCTGGAATATTCCTCTGGTGAGGTGGGGTCCTGTCCTGGCTGACCACATGTTCATAAGAAACTACCTAGCTCCCATGTAGCTTACCCTCAGGAGATTGTCCCTCTCGTATCAGAGGGATAGGGTCAAACATGCTGAAATGTAGGAGATGGCCCTCACAAGCCAGTTCCTGAATTATTAATATTTTCAGCATGCATTTATTGATTTTGAAGTGCACACCTGACATATGGCAAGTTCTATGTTTCCTCCCAGACAGATGTCAGCATTGTTATTTAGCTAATAAAGGGTCTAACAGGAATGGCTGAGCACTGTATCACGCATCCAAGTGTTGCACCCTGTATTGCCAGGGAAGAAGAATTGTAATTTTCCCCTGCTTTTGCTCACCTTTGACTGAGCAAAAGTCTTCTTCCGTTTAGATAATTCTTACAGTATTACTCATTATTTCAGCTGCTCTGTTTGATAATGAAGACAGCAGAGAGTACTGTAAATACCACCGAGGATCCAAATCATGCCAACCACTTTCTAGCACAGCTCGTATCAAGGGGCACAGAGAAGGTTACTGTAGCACACTTCCACTCCATTAGCACTGAGAGGAGATGTGTGAGTTCAAAGGCAGCTCTTTCTGCTCCTTACACTGTTCTGTCAATGTTTTTGGAAAAGCTGCTGAGCTTGTTTGGTCTCTAAAACCTATCTGCCTTTTGGCAACTCAAGGGAATATAAAGAAGTGCAAAGCATACATGTACCAAAATATCAGGCCATTTCTGTGAGGAAAGAGCTGAAAGTAAAACTTACACTGATGGTGAGTTGCAGCCACACCACTTACAGTACCTAAAGTGTTCATCTCATTTCTTTTGCTGCAGAATTGCAGATCAGAGAGGCCTGAGGTAGATGCAGCATGAAATTAACATCATTTATCTTTAAATGTCAGGATAATGTTACACTTGATGTCTACATTTTGACATATTGTGCTATACCACCTAAATTGTTAGCATTTCTTTAACCAGGGGTATTAGATTGTGTGGAGACCTAAAAGTGAATATGAATATGGAAAGAGAAGTCCTCTTTAGGAATGTGGATGCACACAAAATGATGGAAGCAGTAGCATAATCTCCCCCTCACTCCTATGGACATTTCCATTACAGCAGATTATGTCCAAACTTTTTTATTCTGTTTCTTCCTTCTTTCTTCTTTTTCCCTTTTGCTTAGAACAGCACACCAACAGCAAACTTGTACCATGAACAACTTCTTGCTTCCCTGCTTTCTTTTTTAAAACCATTTGATTTGATAATTCCATATTGGGTTCCTTTAGTGCTTTACACTCTTCTATAATGAGGTAATTAAAGATATACGAGATCTCTTTATTGCGGCATATGCAGGCTGTTCTTTTTGCGTTACTTTTTTGTTTCTGCTGTGAGTCAGACCTTTCTTTCCTCCCACAGTCTCCTCTTACTGGGTGGGAGGGTGGTTTTTCTTGAGATGGAGGTCAGAGAAGGTTATTCTGAAGCTAGTTCCCCCACTTGTCTTCTGGCACTGTACTAAAAGGTTCCCCATGTTCCCTGGGATTTTTTTGCCTTGCCAAATAAAGTACACCAACAGCACTTCATTGCTTAGTTCAGCTGCCTTGCTTACCAAAAAAGAGAAAACCTCAGCTGCTCTACTGAGCATGAGTCTTCTGTATTTGCTTTCTGGAGGAGCAGAAATGGGATTTCAGCATCTTTTGCCACAATAAACACCAGTACCAGTCATTTGTTCTTCCCGAAAAGATGTAACACGAGTGCTGTACCTTTTTGCAGGTCTTATCTCCTGTTCGTCTAAAAAATGTCACAGGTCAGCTCTGCAGGTATAGAGTGGCAGATGTTTGTGACCAGAATTTTAACTTGAAAGCAGAGGTTTTGTATTGTACTGCTATGTGAACTCTGTTTTTCCCTTGTGTTTGACTAGCATATTCTCCTAAGGTGAACTGGAAACCTTGGGAATCCAGGTTTTTTGCAGCTTCCTGGTGAGATGCAAGAAAAGCTCAGATGTTTTCTGGGATATGAGCAGTATGCTGGTGGGTGCCCTTCTCAAGTTTTGGGCTGAAGGGAAGATCCAAAATTTGTGAAGTTCAACATTTCAATCCACAGACAGCTTGAGACCAAGCCATGATCTCCATTTGGGCCTTTTATGTTTCTGGACCCTTTCTGGGTCTGGAGGTATTAGAGTAGACCATGCAGTTCAATTGTGCTATGGTAATTGGAAAACTATGTGAAAACTCTGCCTAAGCAAAGGAAATTGGTCAGTGAGCTCTTGAGATCAAGCTGTAAGCTGCCAGTTCCTGGTGGCACAGTAATTACCATGGCAAGTAGAAGGACAGATAAACTGGCTTCCAGAGACATCTCCTGGTGGGACATGCAACATTTTTTTTGCACACACACTGTCACTAAGACAGGACAAGTCAGGAAATTTGTAGCTATCTATTCCCCTCTTGAGCAACTCATTCTGCGAGCAGTAAGGGAATGTTTAGGTTTGTCCATTTCCCTTCCCTCCACCTCCAGTTGAAAGCAAGAGGTCCCTCAATCAAACTTCCAAGTTCTTTCTTTGACCACAGCCACTTGGCAGAGTCATGTAGAAAAGAACAGCTATATTTGAAAATATATTCTGGTTACCTCTTTAACTTGTACACCACAGAAACTGGCCTTTATCATCAACAGGAAGGTATTTTCACCCATGCGCTAGCGCATGACGAGCAAACTAATCAGCCTATACTATTCTCTTCTAGTAAAACAAAACCATTCTCTGTTCCCTACTGTTCCCTACATTTTATTTGTATCTGGAACTGTCAATGATTGCAGCTATCCTAAAAACATCTTCCTTATTCATTCCTGAGGCAGCCATTTGGATGTGTGTTCTGAATCCCCAGTACACTTCATATCTTCTCTGCACACCTGCAGAAGGACCTTTTTGCCCCAGTAGCCTGAGTACTATAACATCTTCATATATATATTGGTGGAATAGCAAGAATTTTATTTTGTACCATATCAACAGTTCTGAGATAAGAGCAGAAATGGGAAAATATGAAAAATAATAGACCTTTGCATCTGTTAATACTGGTTTCCTAGGTTACCTTAATCCCATGTTATTACAGATGGACAGCCAGCATGGTAGCCACAGGGCAATTACCTAAAACCAAAAATTTCATTGGGAAAAGAAATTTTTGGGTTTTATCTGCCGCAGATCAAAACCAGGGAATTTTTACACCTCAGTGTCAGTAAAAATGGCATTGCAAGACACTGCATTTATTATCCTACCAAAATCTTCACATTTCATTTTCTTATTTCACAAGTCAAAACAATTAAACACAGTGTTTACTTGTACAAGGCAGTACAGGAAACTATGAAAATTTCATAAGCATGTTTGCTACATTTGAGTGGTAAATGAATTCAAGAGGACATATAAAAATTATGGAAGTTTTAAACTAGTGTAACATAATTAAAGCTGGCATTTTGTGCATGAGATTATGCTGAGATGTAACGTAGTAATTTGTGATCAAGTGACTTGTACATTCCTAGTGTTGATTTTTATGCTGTTACTTAATTTAATCCCCATTTAGTTCCCAGACTGCAAGAAACTACAGTACTCTTCTAGTTATGTTTTAACTATGTTTTACACATTATCATGCCTCCAGCAATACAAATTATTATGCCTCTGACATTATGTATAAATCAAGTACAGGATTACTTACCTGTTAAAATTTTCCTGCTAAAAAATTGTGTCTGAATTAGTAATAAAGAGGAGAAACCTCCAATTCTGTTCTGCAGCAACTTCAAGGGTGCTCTTGCAGTGCTGTGGCAACTGGGACAGGGTACCCATTAGGTTTACTTTTCCTAGGGTTAATGCATTAAACCAAGCATATAAAAGGATATAAAAGGATGGCACTGCGTATGCCTTACCCTCACCTAGAGACAGCTGAGCTAGCTATAAACACAAGAGTGTGGGCTGTAAAAATAGGGTATCTTCAGCAACACACACCTTGAGGAAATCCCAAATCATGGCAATGAGGTTGTTTCTGGTACTTGAGTTAAGCTAATATAAAGCTGATGACACTGAAACATAGGCACAGCCTTTTAGTGCTTCTTGCTGTAATCATGTTTTCAGAGCTTCGCAGGTAGCTTCTGAATGTTCCTCTGTTATGCTAGAGATTATTTAATGGCCATTTTTTTCCCCCTAAAATAAATGAAACATTAGATTTTTTGTTTGTATAAAATATATAACTCAAAAAAGTTGATTCTGTTCTCACTTATCATATTTTATTCCTGTTGGTATATGAATATAGGCACATATATATATATAAAGGTTGGTATATTTAATTGCTGATAGATATTGACGTATCTTTGTTTACGTATTCATAGATAGAGAGAGAGTTAGAGAGATAGAGAGATACAGAGAGAGAGAGAGAGAAGGATAGATAGATAGACAGACAGACAGTATCTTTAAAAGGTATCAACCAGTCACTATCTGTTCAGGTCAGATCTTTTGGAGACAATGCATCCTTTCCCTGGCCCTTATTTCTAGAATAGAGTATGCCCAATGTACTTACTGAAATGTTTGCTTCTGACATACAGTGATAACATAGCCGTTCTGAGAAATGGGGGTTTACAGGTCTGATCTGAAATGCATAAAATAATACAGCTCCAGATAACTACTTCCTTGCTGACTGTAAGAAGTTGTTTCAATGACTGACAGCTCTTTAAATTCTGCTCCCTTTCTAAAGTTTTCCAGAGAACTGGCTGTTACTAAGAACATCATATAATGTCTCCAGTAAGCAAAAAAACCTGGGCTTTGCTGACCAGCAGGCTGAGTAACAGAGTGTGTGTGACCAATATGCGCCCAACCAACTCTCAGTTAGTCCCCAAATTTACCTTTCAAAAAGGAATGAAATAAAGATGATTTTAATGAGGCAAAAGCACTGGAATAACCCAGTAACTAGAAACCCTAAGTTTCACCTTAAAGGTCTTTGTGAAACTCAGCTTTTTGCCCTGAAGCTATAAAGAAAGACATCAAGTTTGATTCATCTTCACATTAAGTTATGCTAGTATAATTGCATCCTTTCCAGTGGATTTGCATAAATGCAAATCAGGCCCTCTCTATCTTACATGAAAGTAATGAGGTTTTTCAAGTTCTTTAAGGCATTATCGCTACCCCTTTAATGAGTTAATTCTCCTCTCTTACCATTTTAGCTATAAGTTGTAGGACTAAAGCAAGGTGAAATGTGGTAAGTTATCATTTAGGGTCTCATGTTTCATTTTCCACCTGTGTTTGTAACTCCTGAGAGTCATCTTAAGGATCAGAGAATACAAGAAAAAGCTCAGGTGAGTTTCACAGTCTCTCACATGAGAATGGCAAAGACTAGCATTTTTTCCAATGTTTTTGCTATCAGTACCAATTTTTCTCTTCTTGACAAAGACCCATTTTCACTCAAAAGCTTTTTGTGATTCTCAACAAAACCACAGAAATTATTTCATTTGCAATAAAAAGTAAGAAGCAAGCATATTTTATATTGTTTATTGTACTATTGGGGACATTTTGTTCACCTCTACTGCAGACAAGCAAATAACAATCATCAGAAGGACTTGGCTGTAGCATTCATGAGATGGTGTTGGTGCCAGAACCCTTTCAGAGACGGGTTTTTCTGGACCCTTCATTTTGCTTTATTTTGCCTTTGATAGTAATGTGATGACTGAACCCACTCTTTAGTAAAACCCAACAATGTGACTTCTATAGGCACAGACACAACTATCCCAAGAAGATTTGAGATAAATCTGAAGAATTTAATCCTGCTTATTATCTACATGTTCAGAAACCCTGCTATGTGGAGCTGATATTCTTCTTTTTCCCAGGAAGCTGGGTCCCTGAGCCTAGGGCTTGCTTCAGCTGCTGCCATGTGCTGGCAGTAATATCACCTTCTTTCATACTGTGTCCTGAAATAAAAACTCAAAATCTCTCATTCAGTTTCTCTTGCAATCATGTAAGCCATGCTATGTATTTAATAACAAGTGTGTGTATTTAAAGTGAATATAACTTATGATTTTTAGGTAGACTTTCCACAATCCACTGCTAGAGAAGCTCAAGCCTTCATGTGCTACAGCTGAGTTTAAGAAGGAGTGGATAATCTTACGAGCAATGTTTGCAGTTATGCATAATAAGCTGGATAATCGAAATTCATGTGACAGAGGATAAAGTAAATCACATTGGGTTCAAACAAGAATTTATAAGCCATGGAACATATTGCAAAACATGACCAGGTACATTATATTATTTTAAATATTGCCTTTTGCTGAAATATCAGTCAGTGATCATTGGCAAAGCATGAAACAGCATTCATCTGACCAAGCTCAACATTCTGCTCGGAGAACCGAGCTCTCAGCCAGCTTTAATTACACCCTACTTTGGATAAAATCCAGTGACAGGGTGTAACAGCAGCAATAAAGGTATTTAGGAAAAGACACATAAGAGCAAATTGTTGCGAGGCACATGACTCCTCTAATTCATAGGCATTGTTAGAGTGGGCAACATCATTAAATAGCTTATCACATCAAAAACATTCTCTGAAGGCAGATGGTCTACAACTGCATGATTTTATTTAGGTTTTGATTTACATACTGATCTGAAAAGACTTTATTTTATTTAATTTTACATGAAAATGAAAAAGTTAGTTGCATTCTTGTACAGATAATTTCATATGCTTAATTATCTCAGTGGGATATGTTTTATTAATGCACATGTTTTGCTTTAAAAATATTTTAATTTGCATTTGTGGCAAGAAGTTTCAGCCTGTCTTCTGCCCTATTCCTTGTCCTACCAGCATCACTCTTTGGTTGGAGACAAAAGGATATTTGGTTTCTTGTTGACTCTAAGGAGTATTTCTGAATCAAGTTTATTGTCAGGGCCCAGAGTATACTAATTTGTCTTGATGGCCCTGACCAGCCTCACCAGAGTCCTGCTCTCACGTACCCTCATCCTCTTTGCCCAGGAGCTGCTCCAGTTCAGACCTCTCCTGGTCCTGGCCTGAGCTATGTCCTATGTCCCTGCCAGCCCAGGCCCTTGTCAGGTGCTGACTCCCCTGCCCTGGTCACCATCCCCGGCACCTCTGCTGGCATGGGGCCACTGCAGGAGGTCCCTGTCCCACTCCCCTGCCTCTGCCTGTCCCACCAATGCTACATCCTGATAGTTCCTTAGACATGGACATTTTTAACAGTTGAATTGTTCCATGAGAAAGTTAGAGGTGTGATGATCATTTGTCAAAAAATTCTTCAGGCGGCTCCAGCGTGGCTGACACTGAGCTCATTTGTGTTGAAGGCTGAAGTTGGGATTTAGTCCCTCTTTTTTTCTGTAATGTCTATTTGAACCCATCTGCATCCAGAGGATATTTTTGTATCAGGATGCAGAGTAACTCAATTCCAGCTCCTCTCAAACCCAAGTGTTTAGGCAGGAAGGGGTCAAAGGGACCCTACAGCCTCCCTGTGAAGGTGGATCTTTCGTCTGTCCTTCAGTGACAAGGAATCTGGATGAGCACAAAATCCCAGCCGTCCTGGTCCAACCCTAGAAACAGGACTGGGACAATGTCCCAGAGAGACATTGTCTGATAGTGCCAAGGAGTTTCCCTGTGGCCAGGAGAATGTCAGAGATTTCATCTCAGCCTGGGATGGTGACTCCCAAGCCAGAGGAGATGCCCTCAATTTGAGAGCTTACGCTTGGTCTTTCTTGTGAATCACACACCCTCTGCCTCCACGCAGCCACAAGCACGCTGTGTCCTGAAGCAATGCCTAAAGTGATCACAAGAAATAGTTCTAAAATTTGGACAAAGTCATCCCATTTCCAAAAATAAAGAAGAGAAGGCATTCCTGGCCTTTACAGGGTAATGCTGAAGATGGGAAGCACATCAGCAATTCAAATGTTAGAGGAAGATGGCCAGCTGTCCTGTTTGATGAGATGATCTCTTTTCTTTGTAGTCAGGTGTCTTCTTGTTTTGATGAGTGATATACAGGACGCCGTTTGTCTTGCATTGCGGCTTTAAGATAAATATTGTAAATTGTCCGTTTCATAATGCGATGTGAGGTGTTCCTTATTACCATGGAGAAGATTGCTGTGCAATTTTATTTTAATATCAGAAAAAATGAGCTGGAAATTATCTTGGCATCATACCAAAATCTATAGAATTATAAAGCAGGTTGATTGGGTTTTATGCTTGTATTCAGACTGGGAGTGTTGTAAGGAAGGTTTTGCTTTATTGCATCTGCTCTTTCTTCTGCAGTTCTTTGCAAGTAGTTTTGAAGAAATGGGCCTTATTTGGACTCCTGGTCATATGTTTGTCAGTTTATTATCACTTTTCAGTACAACACAGATAAACACTATTTGATAATTTGCTGAAATTTTAATTGCTTAACTTTTGTTTTGGTAGCTTTAGACTTAAATAAAATAGCAATATTTTTGGGAAGTTGCTTGGATATTATGAAACATAAATAAACTCAGCAGTCACAATATAATTAATTCTATTTGGAAAAATGTGTTTGGGATGAACAGCCAGGATTGTTTCCTCTTGCTTCCCTTAAAGAAAAAAAGAGCAGCAGCTGGTATACCCTGGAGGGTAAGTGAGCTTGCTCAGGAAACAAATGTTTCTAGATGCTGCCAAGTGTGGCATGAGAATAAAATTCTCAGCAAGGGGTAAACCAAGCAGGTCTCAAGGTCAAATTCTTCTGGTATAAGGGCGAGCTTGTGTACAGACAGCCTTTTGAAAATCAGCAAGACAGAACTGACATAAGGGTAGAATCACGTTTAGGATACTTCTCACTGCTCTTCCTTACCACTTAATATTAGTTTTCTCTGTTCAGAAAACTCATCATTCCAGTTTGAGCATAAAAGAAAATACCATATCTTGCTAGAACTTAAAATAGCTCTCTGCATGGGAAAGATCTGCATGGACTGATCTCAAAACGCTAGGTCCTAGAACACAACGAAGATTTTCCTGCATCAGAAGAGTGATGAAAGACCTCAGTCTAAAACTGAGAGTGCAGACTTAAGCATACTGATTCTGTATGCTATGCAAGAAGTTTGGGATGATTTGGTCTATGAAACTCACTTCTCTCCTAGATGTTGTTTCAACTGACATTTAGATATTTTTGCATCAGCTATACCCCTGGGAGAGGAGTATGTTTGGAGTCTTCAACTTTTCAGATTTAAACTGAGAATGCAGAAGATATGCCACAGAAATCTGAAAGAAAAAAAAGAAAAAAAACAAAACTATTTAACACACGTTTTCACCGCCTTTTAAGATGACAGTCTCAACCCACTTTTCCATAGTTCAGGAAGGACAAACACAAAAGGCATACAGAGAAAGCTAAATAAAATCTTGAAAAGTAGCATCCTGGTATGGATCATTTTTTCAGAATTACTGGGAGAACTAGGATAACTTTTCTGTTCAGTCCAATAGCCTTGGACTTGTACTTTTCAGCTCTGGACTTGGTCAGTATATTGCTGAAGTTGCTCCTCCCTGACTAGGGGATGCTATAGGCAGGTTTTCCTGCTGTGTGCCCAGCCAACCACCTGCAGCCTTGATTGCTGTGCATCAAGCAATATTTGAACCAGCAGCATGGATTAATATGGCTTGTCTCACAAAAACTCAGACTGTCAGAGGTAGTTATAAGATTAACTTTTTAAAGGAAAAATTACTATAATAGATGTGCTGGTTTGCCATCCCTGCCTGCTGTAAGATCATAAATCAGTGTACCGTGTTGTAATTCTGTCATTCACATCCTTCAGGGAATCCAGCCACCATCATGCAAAATCTGAGATCATCATGAATGTGTTAACAGGGAGATAGTGCAACTAGTTTTGCTGTCAATTGGAAATAACTTCTGACTCAATTGGAACATAGCAATGATATTTCAGTCTGCTCTCTGGCATGGTGCCATGCCTGTTCCAACCTCCAAGACACCCATAGGCAGGGGAGCAATCATTTTGAAACTCATAGTTTATAACAAAATGCGGGAGGAGGTGTCCCTTAGGATCTCAGCATGCACACTATTTTCACTGCAGTCCTGCGCCTACAGGAGGCCTGCCCTGAAGCACGCTTCCAGCAGGATGCTTGGATTAGATGATCTGCTTAGGTCCCTTCCAGCTTGGATGCACTCTGTGATTTTGTGAGGTTTTGGACTGTTGTCATGGACTGAGCTGAGTCAGGGCTGAGCTGGACTGCACTGCCCTGGCATCAGTCATCCATGATAGGATCCCTGCCACTCACCAGCTGACTCCTCAGTCACCACCATGTTCTTCTCGACTCTCGTTTCTCTTCCAAAAATACTTCTGAGAGCCCACTGACCTTCTGAGGGACTTCACAGATGGGTTAACTTATTTTTGCTTTGACACTGGGACAAACAAACGTTCCCTGACAAGACCAGTAAAGCTGTGTGGCAGTGGTTGCTGGTATCAAAGCTTGTTTGTTCTGTTTCATGAGTAGTTCCTCTCCCTGGTTTTCCTGAGCAGCTCAAGCCTGCAATGTTGGGAAATATAAACCAGAGGAATTTGTGTTGAACTCTGTGCTTCAGGTCTATTTCATTTTTTCCCACATTTACAAACAAATAGGATAATTTGTTAGGCCTTCATAGTTTTTTTTCTGTGAGTATCCCACAGTGTCCTGTGCAGGCACACAAAGCTGGTCCCCTGGGTAGGTCCCATCAGCTGCAAGGAAGTGCACCCAAGGTGCCTCTTCCCCAAACTCCACAGCTCTGATAATCACTCCAAACCAGGTCACCCTACAGCTTGAAAAATATTAGATGGGTTGGTTACCTCTGCAACTTCATACTAAACTAAATCAATAAAAATGCTGAGGTAAATTATATTTTCCCCCTCCCAGGGAGAGATTTGAGTTGTTCAACAATCCTACTGTGGTTATATTTCATATTTTTAAGGTGGCTAGAAAATGCTTTTCACAATAATCACAAAAATAGAAGATAATAATATTTTGGCTTGTGAAATGGGAGAAGAGTTTGATTTTTCTAATTACGGGATTTAAAAACAGGGATAAAGAAAAATTTTAGACACCAATGATCAACTTTTTGCAAATGAAGCTTGAATTTTCTGCAACGTTGCTAAAATAAAAGCAATTCCTCTTCTGTGAATGCTTCTGAATTAATTAAAGAATTCACTTCATGGCAAAAAGCTAAAGATTTCATGAATTGCATTAATGAAGTAAACAACAATGCATAGAGAAGAAACTAATCTTTTTTATCAGTTCCCTAATGTTTTTTAAAAAAAAAAGAAGTGCCAAGTGAAGGTTGAAAATAAATATCAAGATAATATTGATGCAGAGAAAGGATGAATAGATGTATTCAAATATTTGGATACAAAGCATGTACTTTGTAAAAACATGAAAGCACAAACTGAATTTTCATTGGCAGGAGTAAGAACTACTGCATAATTAAAAATGTTGCTTTCACCTATGAATTCTTTATGAAGAGATGAAAATGTCTGGTTTAACATTGGAATTATTAATATTGTTATCATAAACCAATATTTTTCAATATTTTTCCTACTAAATATTTTATTCTGCTTTTTCAAAATCTTAGAATTTAAGAAGAGATACACTGTTCAAAGGAACACGAGAACTGAGGAGGCTCGGTCCTACAGCTGCAGAGTATTTATGTAATTGAAACATTCAGTAAGCAATTCAGTAATGTTACCTAAAAAAGTTGAGGAAAGTGCTTCCCAAGACATAACACTTGGCCTCATTACTCCTATTGTTTCCAATACTTACAGATATATATAGACATAGATAGATAGATAGATATCCATATATATCATATATACAGATAGATAGATGGATATCCATATATATCATATATATAGATAGATAGATAGATATAGATATAGATTAGATATAGATATAGATATAGATGATATAGATATAGATATAGATAGATATAGATATAGATATAGATATAGATATAGATATAGATACCTTGACTGTAAGCAAAGGTAATTAGTTCATTTAGCCTAAAATATTTAACATATTAAACCTATGTATTCCCTACACTTCATCAAGTGTGAAGATGGGGAAGGCTGAGCATTTAGGAAGTCATGGTATGAACCAGCTGGAAACAGTAGTTGTGTTCTGCAGAGGACAATATGATCTAATGCTGAATATTTAGAATTATTAGATATGTATTTTTTTTGGCTCATAAAGAATTTGGAATAATCACAAGGCAAGCACAATTCATTTTTTAATCAGTATGGTTCCTTGCATATTTTTTCTGATCCAGGAATAATTTGCACTCCAAGGCTTTCTTTTTTACTCCTTTTTTCCTCAAAACGACACAGTCCTACATCTTCATCAGCTCTAGCTATGAGAACCTTTTTTTTGAGTTGTTTTGCCGTATGTGTTAAAATTGTTATTATTTGTCTTGTTAATTTATCTTTAAAACAAATGATGAATGTAAAACCTCTTTAAAATATCTGCACGTTAAATCCACCTGCTGTGAGCTAAAAACCCACACCCATAGCACAGACACACCAACAAGGTAGAGCTTTTACTTTATTAACATTGAATTTAACTTTATTAATGACAAATAAAACCCTTTTTAACAAGTAAAGATCAATGTTTAGCCAATCTATGAAAGCCAAGTAACCATCACTGCACAGTAAAAGTGAAACACCCCAAATTGGTGGGAACCTAACAGTTATTCTCAGAGGAACAAAGTCTGTGGGAAATAGTTAAGTAATTAGAAGCTACTTAAAGAAGATAAGCATTTTGGGGTGCAGTTTCTTTTCAGCCATGGAATTCAAGACAAAGTATTTACTGAACCCCTCACAAACTGAGGAAATGCTGAAATTGGGCTGCGTATTTGGGACCTGGCACTGTGGGGACCTAAAGATGAGGTAGCTCTTAGGGGCTACTAGAGGCAAGTGCTGCTCAATTTTCATCTGAAGGAGCTAATGACCATTTTCTATGGGGGGCCCTGTACACAGGGATACCATAACACTTCCAGAGCTTCCATGCAAAGTCCATTCTTCATGGTATTGATTCCTGCTATGTCTGAAGTGTACCAGAGCACAGAGCAACCAAAAATGAGCTGCAGCCAGCAGAAAAATCCACAGGAACTGCTGCAAGACCCCCTCTGTTCCCAGACTGCAGGGAAGACCCAGAATAATTGTTTTGGCAATGACAGATGCAGCTCCTTCCTAGATTTTATCTTTCCAAAGGCCATTTTTTCCTTTCTTCTTTATGACTTCCTGTCTGGGCATGTTGTACAATCGAGAGCAATCACAAGGCCCCCAGGAAAAATTAAAAACAGAATGAGATGTCACTGCCAGCAGAGCAGTTTGTCAAGCCTGCAGATGAGTTTTGAGGAGCTCTTGGGAAAGATACTCAAGCAGGGAAAGAAGGTTATTAGCCAGATGAACTAAGCAGCAAAATCCACTCTAAAATGCCATTCTTTTGCCATAAATATCCACCAGAATCCATGCCCTCAATGCTTTTCTCTTATTTCTGTGTGGTATTTATGATCTCCAGCCTGCATAGATCATCCTTTCACCATGAGAAGCAATTCTGAAAGGAAGGCTAAGACAAAGCAAATCCATGTGACTGTCCCACAGAGTATTCTTCACTGTGAGCAGAGCTTCATGTCTGTGAGGACCACACAGCTGCCTGTGCCCATTTTGGACTTCTTCCTGCAATCCATGGGTCTCCTGTCAGGGTGCAACACGGTCAGAGCAGGTAGCAAAGGAGCCCATGGGACAGACTGGGGCAAGGACCCTCCCTGGCAGCCTGGTCCCTCTGTGAGGAGCAGAGCAGAGCCAGGGAGGGTGATGGGGCACACCAAGAACCACTCCCACATATCAGTGCATACAAGAGTTCAACCCAGGATTTCTCCAAACCACTTTGGGAGTCAACACAAATGACCATATACTACCCAGAGAGTAGAAATGCATTTGGAGGGAAAAAGTGAAGCAGGAAGAAAGACACTCTCAGTAACTGAGTGTCCTGCTCGCTGCCCTGTCCCTGAGTTAATGGCCTTGCAGCAGTGAGAGGGCAGTGGGTCAGAGCGTGGTGGGGAGGAGGCTCTCCCACTAAACTGTACACTTCAACAGCTGAGCCAAGCGAGCTCTGGCACAGCAGGACTGCCCAAAAGCACTGCTGGGTGCTGGGAGCAGAGGCATCTGACATAGCTTGTACATGGTGAATTATGAATGGAAGAGAGGAAGCCTGTGACAAAGAGCCTGTTGCAAGGGGAGAAACACGCGAAGATGCTGCTGTCAGTACTGTGGTAGAGGAGTGATTCACCTGGCAATCATTCAGATATACTGCTGCTGCTTTCATCTCCTGAGAAAGTTTCCTGTATTTCCTTTTAGAACTGAGAGCTTATGAATAGAAATGTGCTGTCTATTAATGTAAGGCACACAGTAAACATAGTTTAGTGAATTCAGAAACACCATGTAGAAGGATCAAGCAAGTTATACAGTTATATTTTAATAAGTATCTCAGCTATTTAAGCCCAACTCATATTGCTGTCTACCACATCTCACGGCAGGCTCTGGGTAAACTTGCTGAAAAAAACTGGTTTTGGTGAAAGCCCTTCACAATATCTAGAGGAGCAGTGATGCCATTGCCCAGTGAGCTGTATATCCACTATGTGTGGAAGGTAGAGGACTATGGATGACTGGACTTTCTCTACAGAGGGATCAGAGAGTGCATTCAGACCACACACACCGCTAGAACATGGCTTCACAACAGCAGAAAGTTCAATAAATGCCACTGGCCAAGTCCGGTCTCTGAGTTTCATCCCCCCTGCCTAAAATACTGAATAGTTGCAGAAGTTACAGCCACTGAATGAAGGGCAGAGATTTAATTTTGGCACAGAATAGGCTCATTAAGTATATTTCACCCATGTTTCTAACATTGTTAATCTTTTTTAAAGTGCTGTGAGATTTGAAAGCACACATAAAAATAAAATTCTACTGAAAACACATCCATTAACACAGACCACAATGACATCTCTAAAGATTTTGCATCATTTCAGCAGTACTGTTTATCACATGTGTATACTAGGCAATTTATTTTTCGACCCTAGATAGTTAAGGGATAATAAAACAGGAGTCATCTTTATAAGGTAACAATCCAGTTGCAGATCCCAAGTGCAGCACCCGTAAGGACATGGCTCAGTTTCTATCAGTATAATACTAGATGACTGTGAAATGGCATTAATTTCACCTTTCCTTGCTTCTCTCGTTGTGCATGGCACTTTCTCATGCTGAGTTCAGATGCAGAACTGAGAAACTCAGAAAATCTCCAAGGGTCAGGGAGTGTTGTCTCAGCTTGAAAACAGAAGGGGTGATATTACTAATGTTTAATGTTTTCTAAATTATCGACACCGAACAATGAAAATGTGAATAAAATAACTGATTACATTTTGGCAGAATAGCGATAAACTTAAAGATGAAGGAAACTTAGGAAATTATTTTGAGGATCTGAACACAGCTGGTGACCAGAATGAGATGTGTCAAAGAAAGACTGTGAAGAAAGCCATGCTGACAGCCTTTGTACAGAAAGACTGGGAATACTTTCTGTTTCTTTTTCCATTGCTCTGTAGCAGTACATTTGATAGGCTAGATTAAGTAATAGCAGCCCAAGAGTCGTAATTAGCATCTGTTGATGGTGCTCCCTGGAGACAGCAACCATTTAAGAGTTTAACCAAAGAGTAGAGGCTTTTAAGGTGCTTCAGAAGATCTGTTGGAAACAAAAAAATGTTGCATCAGCAACCTCTGTGATTGTCTGATCTTCCTCATTGCTCTGCTACCCACAAATCCAGCTGATGTCCCCAGGGATGTTTTCCTATCCAGATCTGAGCCTTTCAAGTAGACAAGCATGCTATATAATAATGGGGATCTCAGGACTATGTGGATCACAGAACTTCCTGGCAGTACGGATTCAGAAAAAATACCATTTTATTAAATCCCATTTAATATAACATTTATAACATATTTAATATAACATTTATTGCTCCCATTTATTAATGGGAGTATTTAGGATGGTAGATGTTGCAGATAGCCATAACCTTTGGAATGAAAACCCAGATTCAGAGACAGTTATTCCGAGGCAATTGCAGAAAATTTGCATGCTTATCTGCTGTAGTCAGCTTCACCTCTGTAGATTGCAACAACTATCACCTTAAAATGCAGAAGATACCACTATTAGGAGAGTAGGAGGGCAGAATGTTTTGTTACTGTTATGAATTAAGTCATCAACACTTTAGTTGAACTGAAAATAAAGGGATGATTTAGAAAATTCCCCTTAGAGTGATTACTGTGTGTCATCAGTTAGAGCAACACATATTGCTCAGATCCAAAGGCAGAAGGCAAGTAGTTCACCAGCTTCAGGGGATGAGAAGGGAACAGGCCATGGACTGATGATACAAATTCAGCCAAGACATCCTAACAAGGTGACTACAGACACCTTGAGTTTCAATACCATCAATGCAGATTCTGAAATCTCAGAGGCAGGCTCCCAGATGTGCTAACCCTGCATAACTCCTTTCCGTGTCTCAAAATCTCCCACTGTCACTTCACTATCTTTATGTTATATTCATGTTTTTTGTTCTTTCCACAGCTTCACTCACTGATTTTCTTTTGGTAGTGAAATTACTATAGCTTTCCTTTGATTTTCTCTTTGCTGTCTACAGTGGGTTTTTGCTTTTGAAAATAATGAATCTGTTGCCCCAGTAAAAGTTACATAATTCTCTATTTACCCATACAGTTTTGTTCACTCCTTTATGTTTTCCTTCTCATCAGTATGCACACCATCTGTGCCTCTACTACAGTGTTCTGACATGGCCTCCAGACTTAATGGTTTTAAAGTTTTATTACTTTGCCCTTCAGTCTCATGTTAATAATTTTGCTCACTGCTTTAAAAATCTGTCCTTTCAAACCTTGCTCTTAGCATGTCACCCACAGAGAAATTCAGCCCCCTCACCCCAACATGATATCAAACCTCATTGTATGGTATGGCTGTTTCAATGGAAACACAGTAATAACTAAGCCCAGCAGTTATGTTCTAGAGGAAGCAAATTTATTAATTACAGAAGAAAAGGATAGCATGCAAAGAACACTGGGGAAGGGCTATTACCAATGAGCATAAATGAAGAAATTATTTTAAAATAAACTCAGTCACTTTTTTTAATATAATGGTTGAGATCTCAGACAGCACCTACAGCTAATGTATGTGATGCCAGCTGGAAGTACATTGCCACAGTTGTGCTAAAGCCCCTCAGTCTCCAATAATGTGTATTGTGGATTCTGCTAATCGACCCTCAAATTTAAATTCAGCCCAATTTAGCTAGGGAGATTTTGGAGACTGGTAAATCTTACAGGCAGATTTCATGAAACACTTGGACTCAGAAGGGCCGGACAACACTGTTTCCTCAGACCCAGGAACGTTTGGCAGTAAAGCTGGTCACTTTCAGGCTGGAAGAGGAATAAAGGTTTTCCGATTAAGGCACTGAGCAGCAAGATGAAAGCATAAATCCCAGCTCTGCCAGAGGTTGCATGTATATCCCTGGGCAAGTCACATCACCTTTCTGTGATTTGTGTCTGCAGCTACAAAAAGCGAATCATTATTTTTCCATCCTCAAGCATTTCAGAGAGTGAGAGCTCCTTTGGAGTTGGACTTTTTCCAAGCCTATGTTTGTAAGGACCTAACACAAGAACATTTCATCTAACTGAGACTTCCAGATGTTCTGTGGAATAGACCATTAAGGCTTCTACTTAATGCCTAGTTTCAAAAAGAAAAACTGCAAATGATCTTTCAATTTTTCTTTTGTAATGTAAGCTAGGAATAATGTACACTGGGATATTTGGATTTATATATGTTGTTATAAAGGCACAAATGAGAGCATAACCATGACTTAATCATTCTGAAAGATTTTACTATCTAAATCTGATTTTGTTTATTGGTGTTTTCAAGTTTGTGGAACATGAAAAAGAAAACAAGAGATACTTCATTTTGAAACTGATGAACACATTAACATTTATTGTGGAACTATCAAAAACTTTGCAAAAATACAGACTGTTTCCTTTGTAACTTATCAGTATTCTTGAGGGAGAGCACAATGGAGGACTTCCCTGCAAAGTTACTCTCAGTGACAACTGAGTTTCTTTGCAATGCTTTATTTCATATTAAATATGATTATATTTTATTATCTTCTACAAAATCATCTTCATTGCTTTCATTAAAACAACTAAGCCCTTTCCATGTCAAAAAACTAGATATAATTTTAAAAATTTATGCCGTTTTCATCCAATTCCATCTGTTCAATTTTCATTATCACAGTTCCAGTGTATTAGTAGTTCTTTTCTATCAGAAATAATGAAAACCTAAATTGAAACAGTTGTTATTTGTACGAAAAGCATTTGCCAACCCAAGGCCTTCAGCAAAGATTATTTTAAAATCAAATTTAGTTACTTATCAGAACTACAGCAGTTGACTACAAGGTAAATAAATATATGCATAAAAATTTGGAAGAAATCAATTCCAGTGTGGCTTTATGGCACTGAAAAGACAGCACAATCCTAAATACTCAAATATCTAAATTAAATTGAGGTTGTATTTCCAAACAGGATGAATGTTGGAAAAATCGTGACACAATCAACAGTAAAGCAGTTTTAAAATCATTACTAACTACAAGTTTGGAAATATACATTCTATGTTTGAAATACACATGGGCCAATGCCCAGAAATGAAACAATGAAATACTGTTAAAAATGTATCCAGATCACAATGACAGAAGAAATTAACAGTAATAACGAAAGAAGTTTTAGAACAGTATCCAGCAAAACCTCTTTACCTTCTTTTTCTTAATCCAGAAATTACTGTCTGTTTTCTCATGTAAATTATTTACCTAAATTATTAATGTACAAGAAGTTTTATCAAAACTTCCTAATTTAATGAGTTTATAAATCAGCTTTCTAAATGAGGTATTTTTAACCTAGGAGAAGCCAAGTATTGTCATCATTTATTGGTGGAACACACAACATGTTCTGTTCCTTTCCAGTGTGGATTTTTCCTTCAGGCTCTTCCATGAAGTTTGCAGTCTTAGACTTACATATAGAAGCATATGTAGAGGTTTTTTGTTGGAAACAGTGTGAAGATAAGTTGCTTTTGTTCTAGCCATATGTTAAGCTCCAAATATTAGGCTTCTTTAGAAATTCTTCTGCCCAAATTAAGGTGGAAATGAGACCATATGCCAGTCAATAGTATGGGTTTTACTTGATGGTAAATATGAGAGAGAGAGAGGAGAGAGAAAGAGAGAGAAAGAAAGAAGTAGAAAAATAGGTGGGGGCGACAGAAAGAAAGTGACCAGGACAGAATAAGGAAAATATCACCGCTCCCTGGATCTCAACAATGTTCCATTGATCCTCTCCAGCTGGTCTTCTCGGTGGTGAAGGTCCCCCCAGAAAGCGTGGAATCCCATGGATTAATACCCTCGAGCCAGGTGGCCAGGTCCAGGCAGATCCCCCTGGGGGAGCGGAGGGGACAGTCTCTCACAGCAGACTTGGGATCTGTTGTATCTGGGGGTGCAAAGCCTCTGGGGAGCACTTTGGGGGGTCTTTGATGGGTTATGACTCCCCCTCAGCTGCCTCTCACGTGAAAGTCCCGTGGATGTGGCCTGTGGGGTTGGGGGTTCCACAGCTGGGCCGGTCTGTGTGACGGAGGATGGGCGTTCAGTGCCTCTGACCAGAGGTTACACCACGTACCCGAAACCTCCTCCTCCCACCTCGGAGGGGGGGAGTCTGTGTAAACCTGGCTTCTGTGAGCTGTGCTCTCCCCCCACCCCAAACTCAGCCAGGGATGATTGAACAATAGGTTTCCCTTTATCTAATCAGCAGTTTGACTTGCAGTCCAAAGTCCCAGTCTTCAGGGAGCCTTTGATGGTTATAGCTTCTTTACAATGAGCAAAACTTAATGTCAATGTTTGAGGCATGAACTGTTTTCAGTCTCTGACACCATACCTCCCATTTCAGCAGCCCTACTGAAACTGAACTTTAGCACGCAATAAAATTTCACTTTTACTGTTTGCTGAACATTGGAATTCTTGCTTGTCTCTTTAAGCTTTTCTTTTTCAAACTAATTGAGAATTCTCACTTTGACTATCAGCCAAATGGCATGCTCTTAGCGCATTTTTGGGTCCTAAATTTCTGAGACAAATGGATCTGGTCAGGTGAGAAACACATCAGCTTTTGTGGAGTAACAGCCTGTATAGCTCAACCCTACACCACGAGCTGCTCTCCCCAGATCCTAACTAACAACAATCCATTTGTTGAGCTCTGCGTGAATTATAGTTGCTTTCAAATGGACAATAGTATTTGTTGATTTTTCATTTCTCTCAACTGTGTTTTCCTAAATGACTGCAAGCTGCCAGCATGATACTCTGCCACTAAATTAGGTTAAATGTTCTCCCTGCTTTTTTAAGGAACTGAATCTTGGAAAATATCAGTCTGGTCTCCCACCAACACGCTCTCATCCCATTTCCCTCATCCACACAGCATATGCTTCAGGTCAGACCAGCTCCAGTGAGCAGCCAAACAGGAATGTGTCTCTGGAATTAATGCCTTCATCAGCAGTGGAATGGTTAGTACATCACAACGCTATGCACAGCAGTTGCAAATACTATAGTCTGGATTTCCATGAAGAAATCACACATTGTCACATACAGCTGGGCCTTTCTAAGGGTTAGGCAGTGTAACTGAAGGACTGTTAAATGGTCCTGACATTAAAGTTACATTATTCCTTAATGAGGATATACAAATTCTTTGAGCTGTAGGACTGACCATATGATTGCACCTTTTTGTAAGGGGCATATTCAAGTGATGTTGTTTAGGGCATGACTCCAGTGAAATATAGACGATGTGGAAGTCTCCATGTGCATTAGTTCTCAAAAATAATTTTAAAGAAACAAATCAGACAAACAAAAAAACAAACCCAAAAGCAAAAGTACCTAAAATGTGCGGGAAGCAATGATTTTTATGAAAACACAATCTATTTTTATGAAAATGCAATTTCATAAAGCTTAGCCAGACTTCAGTATGTCTTGCTGGTTTTGTTTCTCTAAAATATAAAACATAGTCATTCTTCTGGTCACAGACATGCAATGAAACCTCCTGGAGCACTAGAACCAACAGTTTTGGGAGTAAAGCTGTGATTCATCCTTCTTACTGAGCTTGTTCTTGGAATACCAGAAAAAGAAATCCCTGAAGTCTCTTTTAGTAACTTTGCTGCAATTTGCATGAAGTGAAGAAGAATTTGGCCCATGTCCTTTGCAATGGCACAGTGGCACTTCTGGACTCTCCCAGGTGACAGGTCAGACCTCCTGCTCCGGCTGGGCTCTGTTACGCTCCAGCACCAGGATACTGTAAGTATACCACTGTTCCCCTCTGGAACTACAAACCAAGATTACAAGTGGAAGAGATGTGCACCCACCTGTCTTTCCTACCCTATAGAGACGTAATTAATTAGCTGTAACCAGCAGTTTGTCCAAATGTCCTCTTAGGTTTAGGTTACAAAGTTTGTGGTGAAAGCCATGTCCTGAGGTTGGTGTCCAACAATAACACCAGGCTTCTAATTACCACAGCTTTCCTCATTAAGTCTTCCCAAATTCTTCTGGGTTATAGGAAACTGCTCACTATATGGTCAGGCACCTTGCTGGTTCTTGGTGTGGCTCTAAAAGACAACTACCAGTTTTGAAATATATCACAGCTTCCTGAAAATGCCTGCCCAAGGACAAAATAAGGTCATACAAAATCAGATTATCAAAGCTTTATTTTATATAGCATCTATTTTTCAATAAGAACCTCTCTGAAGGATTACTGTTTCTCAGATTGAGGAATCTTGAAAGATACTTCCAACATAAATGAGAGCTGCTTCCTCATTGCCAGAGATGCAGTTCTCTCTACTGGCATCAACTTACTTTTGTTACCTATGAATTTGCTCTCTTCCCTTTGAATGTCGTCTGCAGCCTTCTTAATTCAGAAATTTCTTTTCTTTCCAAGACTATCTGTGTAACTCAGAATAATTACAAATCCAGCAGTATTAATGAGATCAAATTAGTTTTTGAAGGATTCTGCCAGGACACCAAACAAAAGTTTTGTATGAAATTATATATTTACTTTTAAGTAGTTTGATTGTTCAGACTACTTATTAGACTCATTAACATAACTTAATTATGCTGACACAGAACAGGGTGCTTCAGTACTTGCAAAAGTGACTAATTAGGTATGTAATACCTTGATAAACCTGCAAAACACACTTAAAATGGCTATTAAAAAATTAGGTTCCTTGTTCATTTTTCCTTTATTTCACAGGATTTGTATGGTGGGCTTCCTGACTAAACAAAACCCAGGAACAAATTGGGGAAAATGATAAAAAATAATAAATAGGTTAGCAGGTATAATGTAAAATGTGACAGGAAAGGAGTGCAACCTGTACAGCTAAGAGAAAAATGGCAAAGAGCAGATATGATAAGTGTGTCTAATTACTTCAGGAGAAGTAACATAAAATATGGGGAGGAAGTATTTCAAGTTATAAGAGCAATAAAATAAGAAGCAGTGCCTGAAACTCGAAGAAAGAAAATTAATTTAGGCTATGCACAAGGAATAAAAATGCTAAAAACAAGGACCATTAGACAATGGAAAGTTCTACCAAGAGGGGTAACTTAGGGGACTGCCATTAGGAATGCTCCAGAGTAGACTAGACAAAACTTAAAGCACACACAGGTTTTTATACTGAGAGTAAATCCTGCCCTAGTGCAGAGTGATAGTAACCTTTCCTAAGCTATTATCTAACTGATTGTCACAAAAAAATAAACGAGGTACAGATGAAGGGGTTTTAGCTGAGCTCTGATTTAGCAAGTTTCAGAGAGTGATTTCCCGAGCTGAAATCCTCCCAGAGAGCCTGACGAGGGAAATGAAGACTGACAAAGCTAAGCATGGAAACCTGACAGAGGATGTCAGACAGAAATGAGGAGAAACAAAATTCAGAAGAAGCAAATATATCTTCCATAGCCATATGCTTCAGTCACAGTCACTGCCTCACTCCTCCTGCAGACACGACCTCGTGCGCAGACGGTTGTTGGGATCCTCGGGAGCGCATACGGACACACGGATGTGTGTCCCAGCCTACAGGCCTCCAGAACTGCAGCCCAACAGCCTCACAACTGCAACAAAGCCCTCAGCAACGCTCCCAAATGTGCATTAATTACTGGATGTGTACTTAGCTAAGGCAAGCTGTAATTCCAGTTAATTTCTATTTTTTTAGCCAAAATCACCCTGGCACTAAGCAGAGGGTATTAAGTGCTTTTCTCGGGTGTTGAGTATACAGTAGCTCTATTATGAGCCCATGATAATTCATGAGCAGTTTTACTCCTCATCTTAATCTGTGATCTAATTTGGGATCTAATTTTCTTCCATCCTTATCCCATCTCCCCCTACATTATCCTCCAAATAATATACGCTCTCAGAATACCAGAATAGAAATAGAAGTCTATAAATCTTTCAGAAGCATTTATAGAGCTGCTCTGCACTGTGGCATGCATTCAACTGACAGCTGCTGCATGCCTTTGTGTTCTCACTCATTAGACATTGCTGTCTGGATTACATCGGCATAGTGGAATTCTTTATATCCTAATTATCCTTCTGCTCTTTCACTTGCTTCACAAGGTAGATGCTTTGTAGGTGTATTAGGAAGAATGTCTGAAGTATTGCCCTGGTTATCCAGCAAAACATCAAATGTTCTGCTGAATCTTCTCACAGTTAAAAAAAAACTGAGCAGTAGGTTGGGGTGGGTCAGTTTGTTTAGGGAAGGAATTAATAATAGACACTCAGAGGCACAATTAAAGTCAGTGAAATAATGGCCTTCCTTTGACCTCATTATTTAAAGAATTTCAGGTATTTTCTAAAAAAAGAAAAAAAAAAGGAGCAAGGTCAACCAGGCAGCATAAAAGGTCTGTGGTCCTAAGCTCAGAGAGAAAATAGCTTTGTTAGCTTAACAATGCTGAGCTGTCAGCTGTGCCACAAGTTTCAGAAGTATTGATGAAAATGTAGTTTTGAGAAGACCACCTCTATATAAACTTAAGCGCTTTCCTTTTATCTAAATACCAAGGACATCACTATGTCATTTCTGGTAGCAAATGAGAGATATAAGTAATCCAAAAAAAGGATCAGAGATGTGTAGAACAGGAATAGCTGGGGCACTGCATTTTTAATTTCTCCAATTTATTAATTAAAAATCCTCCTTGGACAAAATGTCAGTTAATAATACTAAAACAGGACAGATTTTCTCAAGTGATGGTTTATTAAAACATCCACATGTCATGCCATCTGATTTTTATAGTTCCAGGTCTACTCGGGATCTTATTAACAATATCTGTTATGTTTATTAGTAAATAACACAATAATTATGTTTTCAGCCTTAAACAGTTGTGACTTCTGCAGCAGAGCAAGTGAAAGAGCTGTTTCTCTTCACTGCATGCTAATGGGCAGCATTTCCTGCATTGCATATCTTCAGGGCCTGCTGGCCTCGAGACTGCATCTCTGTCCCAGGGGATGATAAAAGAAAGATGACATAGGGTGTATAACTGTGGCAGTGGGCTCTCAAATGGAACAATGACAGGGATATCCTCCCTCAGTACGCTGAGCAAAGATTGAAGCTGATGCTTGTTACAGTTTTTTAAGTAAAAATACCACCTGACCCTCTTCTCTCAAAATCTGCCTTTTCCCTCATTAAGACTTCATTTAGGTGCTTGGATTAGATTGTATTTTCACAAAAAAGGGTCTCTAAGTTGTGGCAGGGAATGATGAGGCTCAGCTGCACTTTGTAAGTCAGCCATTCTTAGGAAATGAGTTTAACTCTGTTGAAATGTGTATATGTCGCTATATATACATGTATGTTCATGCTTTCCTGGACCATCTTTGTATAGGAGGAGGTGCTGGAGTACTAACAGTGGCCACATCTTTCTCACAGTCCAAATTTAAGCTAGATGCACTTTTTTCTCACTTGTTACAAGTGGTACCATTTTCCCATCTTTAAAAGCTTACAGATTAGGATGTCTCTCCATTACACCATGCAGGCTAGAGGGCAGAGGCCAGTAGCAATAAAAACCAAGACTCTTATTAAATACGGTGGGTGAGCAATGCAGATTCACAGCAGCTCAGGGCACTTCATACTCATAACTGTGATTTAACAGAGAATTGGCAGAAAGGAGATGAGACTTACACATGGGGTGGAAAAGGATTTAGTCATGCATGTGGTTAGCTGCTGAGTGACAGAGTAGGGAAGGCACTCACCCCAGCAAACAGCTGAGTCTGTACCAACCCTGTATGGATATCTTCAGGGTGTTTTTTCAGCCACTGAAACAGTAGGGCTCAAAGGGGGATGTGCAGACCAGGGAATGACTGTGGGATGTGCATGGCCAATCACATGATGACAGATGGACTCCATGCTCAGCAAACTACTCTGTAAAAATTTTATTAAGAAACACACGACCAATAAAAACAAGTCAAGGTGTTTCTTTTTTACTGTAGAAACAGAGAATATATTATTAAAAACTAAGGCACCCACCCCTCTATCTTCTACCTGAATACTGAATCCACCAGGCTTTATAAGAACAGAAATAGCTTCTCTTAAGACTCGTGGTTTCTGCAGTGAAAATAGTCCATCTTCAGAATGTTAATTCATGCATTAGTTGTAGATTATTTTAGCATTCCCCCTCATGCAGTTGCCAAACCCTCTGGCCAAATGCACTGAGACATCAAAGGTCATTTGGGCCAATGATTACTTTTGTCAGCTGGGTTGTTTCTTTCACTTGGTTAATTAATCATGCTCTGCATACTTCTTGGCCTCAGCCTGTCTCAGGGAAATAGTATGTGTCATTATTGGTACTGGGTTTATTAAAGGCACAGCAAAGAAAGTAATTTGCAGATAACACAAAATTACAACTACAAAGGATAATGTCACAATATTGGACTTTGTATAATTGACTGAATGGATCATGGAAATATTTTGCTTTTCTTGCAACTCAGATATTACCTAGTGGGGCATGCAGAAGGGCGGGTAGATAAATCTGGAAGTCAGGTAGTTTAAATCATTCAACCTTGTCAGATTGCAATTTGTTTTATAATAATTTTACAAAATTGTCCTCTTACTATGAAGTACAGTTGACTTTCATATCATAACTTAAGATAGGAAAGAAAGATATTTTGAAACATGAAAGAGTGAAAATCCCAAGATATTGAGGACTACAGGCAGAACGTCTAAAATTATGATGGTATTTTTGAGATATACATATTCTTGTGAGAAAATACACATTTGGGGCAGATTTTATATAGCATACTTCAAAATTTGCAGTTGCAATTACAAGTTGTCTATTGTTTATTTCCCATTAGGAGTCAGTCTAAGCATAGCTTAGCATTTCTCTACTACTGTGAATGAAAAAAGCTGTGGACAATAAAACCAAATAAATAAAAGCAAATAAACACAGAGAGTAACTCCTCTTAAAAGCTCGTAAATTAGATTTATAAATTTAAAAAAAGGACATAAAGGAATGAGGTACCTAACATCTAACTGTGAGTAAGGTCAGTTTTTAATAACTTGTCTTTTCTTTCCTTTAACAATGAAGGTCTTTATTTTGGAACACTGACATAAGCTGTGTAGAGAATATTGTTTGTATTTTGGCAAACAAAGATTGGAAAGATTAAAGAACATCTCTGAGTTTATATTTGAGTGAGATCTAAAAACTTAATTTCCTATTTTCCTTTCTAGTTCTTTACCTACAAAGCTACATTCTTCGTTCTATGAGACAAAACCAGTAGCATTAGAGTTGTGTTTAGAAATGTGTCTTCCAAAATCAAAGAAAATGTTAAAAGATGTGTAAGTAAAATTAATCAGAATTTAATTAATAGACAAAGGGGAGATGCAAACTTCTACTGTTAAGCTTGTCCAGTGTTTCCCATAAGGAGGCACTTTTTCAGGTGCTTGCAGTATTTTGTCATAATTTGATCTATTCCACATAAGGCAAACACATAGAATAGCAAATGTTAAAAAAAACGCAAATATTTTATTTGAAATGCTGTGGCTGTGCTGTGGTTTCATACTTGGCAATATCAGGAGTGGCCTTCTCATGAAAATACACTGACATCTGAACTAACATCAGCTTTTGAAATTAAGAATTACTTAGGTTGTTCAGCTCGAAATAACTTCTTCCCCTCTCAACCCATACGATTGAGAAGTGAGTGCACCATCTCTGCAGGAAGAGAAGTAGCTTGCAACAAAAGGTTATGAGGATTTGAGAACATCTTTCCTGCAGGGATCCTTCCTAGGGATGCTGGAGGTAAATCAGGTAATGAAATTGGATGTGGAAAGTTTATCCTCTTGTCTCTCTCTCAGACTTTGTGAGTGTGATTTTAAAACCTGCACTTCATTGCCCTAGAAACATTCTCTTTCCTGATGAGAACTGTGGCCAAGTCAAACACAGAACGGCCTCATGCAGGAAGGAGGGAGAAATCCAACACAGCACCAGGGAAGCATCCCCTGTGATGTGAGACTGTGGGGAGCACTGCTTGGAGAAGGAGGCTGAGGCATCTCCGGAGACAGGACTGAGGGAGGAAAATTTTGAAGGCAGGCGAGAGGTGATGATACCAGAGAGAAACAAGCAGAAGAAGACGTAACCGGGAGAACATATGCCCAGAGCTTGGAACAGAGAACAGGGCTCCAGTTTTAGGTTTCTCTGCTATCAGCCGATAACTGTGAAACCTGCTGTAGAGCATCTTTCCCCTAGCTGAGTGTTGCTTTGCTGAGGAAGGGATAACTATTCTATCCAAAATTCTGTCAGCTCAGAGGGCTAGGTGTCTAGAACAGAGGCATAGACTGCAGTAGCTGGATGATTGTTTTTCTGTTTTTCTTCTTTTTATAAATTGACAATTTCAACTCAAGAAGCTTAAAAATGCAAAAGCTCATTGTTAATGATTGGGTAAGAATTAGGTACCATGTATGTTTTATTTTCCTACTACAAGCTGTGGATGTTGCAGATATGGTTATCTTTATTTACAAGTTGCACACACGTTTACATTTCTTTTTTTTTCCAAAGGAACCCAACTGCAACTGCAACTAACAGCAATAGATGATTTTTTAACTGAATCAACTATTTTATAGATATATTTATGTATTTATGTGTTCTCTGTGTGCATTTTATGTATTTATATATTATATATTTATATCTTCTGTTTAACAGTGGCCTTGTGTCTTTTTTTACTGCACATTATTAATTCCCCGCTATGAAAATAAAGCATTATTAACTTCCTCACAGGGTTTACTATAGCTATCTGCATTAATGCATCTCAGTGCTTGACACTTATTTTGGTCACGTCGTCACAGTGGTGGCTGAAATGAGAAGGAACCAAATCCCATTCCACAGAAAGCTCTGGAATGATTTATGTCAAAAAATTGCCAATAATTTTCACTATGTCTTTGACTTTGACTTGGGAGTTTTGATAATCTATTTCTATATAGTGTGCACTGCATTCACAGCAGTTGCAAAGATGTATATCCAGAGTCAAGCTGAACTGGTGGTTTGCTTCTGCAAAGCAACAGAGCCAAGATGGGTCTACTTTGCCACAGGGACAGAGGCACAACTGTGGGGCTGGCATCTAAGGAGGGATGAGAGAAAAAACATTTTCCTTCCTGAAAGTGTCAGAATCAAGTGGATTCTGGAGAACCAGGTTTGCTGCTCCTGCTGCAGTCAGAGGTAAGGCAAAAGATACAGAACTAACTGATACTCCCAAGAGGAGTTTTACTCCTTCACAGCCACACTTAACTGCCCTACATCCACAAACTTTCTCACAGTCACAGCAGAAGTCAGCTTGTCTTTGCAGGACCTTGACCACAGCAGAGATGTCAGTGGGGCATGGCCACTTTGCAATTTTCCTTTTCCCTACTTTTACTCTGCTGATGTGCTCTACTGCCTTTTTTTCTGCCTGCTTGAAGCCAATCCTAGATACATCACTTACCAAACAATGTTCTGTGTGTGTCATAGTTTGTCAAGTCCTCTGACAACTTTCTTTTGCTCAGTATAAAAACCTATTCATTTTAAAAGTGAATTAGCTCTTAGCTTTGTTAGTACATCAACAATTTAAGCTTTTCTCTTGTAATATTAGTTCATGGAACAGGTGTTCCAAATACCTCAGTCCAATTTTTCCATTTAAAAGACAGCAGTAATTGTCAATCAGCTTTCATTACCTGAAGTGCTTACTTTTGAGCCCTGATAAATATTTCCCTTCTCCTTCTTGCTTAAAAAGCTCAGTTTGGAACATCATTTAAATTGGTTTGTTGTTTTTCTGTTTTTAAATAATCCAGTTAAAAGCCTTTTTGCCCAGAGATAAATGCTATTCAAACCCACAGGGGTGGCTATAAAGAAAAAGCTGTCAGAGGTACAAAGAAGACTGTTCATCTACCTTATATAAAGACATGAAATGGAAAAGTCAAGAGAGAGTAATAAGGAAAGGTCAAGGAAACTTCAGAGGAGTCAGATTAGAATGAGCCAGAGGGAAATGAGGTGGGGTGGGTGAGACTAGGACAGCTTTTCAAAGGAGAATGCATAGAGACTGTCTTCATAAGTCTAACAGACATATTTTTATTCAGATAAGTATCTGTCCCTTATATGTATAGGCCACTGGCTTTCTCCAAGAATGCCTCAAGCACAGGATATTAATTTTTTTTTCCTCCTCAAAGTAACACATTTGGAACAGTGAATTCTGTAGAGACAATAGAACAAAGAATCCTCATCTAAAACTCATTTTAGCATATTTGAGTTTAAATCAGCAAGACTCACAGTTGGGGTAGATAGCAAAATAACACTTCTATCATTCTGGCAAATTTACAGAGATAATTCAAATAGGAACATTAAAGAAAATGGTGAGCTTGTTTGTACATGGAGAGGGGAAATGGCAGCCATCATCAAGCAAACACAAAGAAAAAAGGGAATCAAGCAGCGAGCAGAGAAAGCGTAGCAGGAGTGTGAGGAGAAAAGGCAAAGGATGGAATTATTCAGCAGTTCCTCAGGAATATGTTAGATTCAATCTGCTTTAAGCTTTAGTCTGCTCGTTGGCTTCAATGATAGTTGTATCTAGCTAAGCTGTGGGCAAATTAACCATTAGAGTTTCTGTCTCTAACAGGAGACATGCCTCCCAATTAGCTAGAAGTTTATAATTTACTGGCCTTGAAACAAATGTGACAAGTCAAGAATTTGGGCTTCCCCTTCTCCTGTGTACCTGAAGGAGCAGAAACGATGGATTTTCCCAGACACGGCAAACTCCTTGTCATATGCAACAAGGAAAAGTGGCTACAGCCTCAGTACTGAGTACTGGCACGTGGGGAGCAAAAAGAGTACACACCTTTCCAGCTGTGTGTCCTTGTCAAATAGGTTGTTTGTCACTGCCTCGTTAGGAGCCCTTAAATGCTACTATTCATATTAACCCCTTGAGATCTGCCGTGGTGCAGAAATCCCTTGCTGGCATCCTGTCTCGTGCATGCTCACGCAGGGCAGGCAGGCTTTGCAGTTCTGTCTGTGCAGCGTTAGGGGCTGTACCTGCAGCAGCAAGCTTCAGTCCTATTTTTTCAGCTTTGCTCCAGACAGATACCTGCAGAGCCTTCTGTAGAGTTGAGTGCATGCCTAGCACAAATTGAACGCTGCAAGATTTTTACAGCCAGTCTCCAAAGAGTTCTGCTAAGCATGTAAGAACATGGTTTTTGAAAGGTTTTATAAGCTGGTCAAATCAGTGTAAACAATCAAGCAGAAGCAATGGCCACCTTCATGTCCTCGAGATTAGCCCCCTGAGAAAATTGAAATCCATTGCCTAAAAAAACAAAGACAATAATGCTCTTCAAAGAAACAACAGGAGATGCTGTAACTTAGGCAAACCATCTCCTTTTCTAACTTCAGTCTGGAAAACATTATGAAATGTTAGCTGCAAGCATTACTGCTCTCTCTGCAGATGGATAAAAGGAGAGCATGCAGTCACCAAATTACTACAGCATGCTGCTTCCCTTGCCACAGTCTGGTGCTAAATTCTACCCAGCATTGTTTACTGAGGCGCCACACTGCAGGGAACAGAGAGGAAAACTCTTCCTTGTCCAATTTACTTGCTAGCTTTGTATCTTTAGTGAAAGCCTGATCAAACATAAACTGCTGCCTGAAGTCGGACACATTTGTTTATTTTCTTTGTGTGTGTGTTTAAATGTATTCCTTAATCAATTCACCTGTTTGCTTATCAACTGAAAGATTTTTTTTCTTAGAGAAACATCCAGGTTTTCATGCTATTGCAAGCTCTGTAAGTTTTATAAGTGGCTTTTTTTTCTAGAAACAAAGGAATTCCACACTAAATTGGACAGAAAGCAAGGGCTTTAGTCCACTGAACCAGGAAGAGCAATTTTATTAAACTGTATGAGCAGTCTGGTGCAAAAAGTAAGTGAAACATGGCCCATCCCGATCTTTAAAGGTTTAACAGGATTTTCATTGCTAATATCGCATTGAAGAAGAGCTCATTTTTCTGTTTGTGGCTCAGGATGCACAAAGTAAACATGTCCCTAGGAGAAAAAATAATGTCTTCAGTACGAACCGTGAGTCACGGCTCGCTTGAGAAGAGAACTAGTGAGGGAGCAGTGCCATCTACGGGCTATATCCCCTCAACAGGGATGGTTATGGTCCTCTTCTTCGGGCACAGACATGAATAATTAAAGCAGGGTCTGTCAGCAATCTGCCATATGTGTTTGACTACCTGTTGGGGATACACAGAATAAATTATTTTCTCCATTATTTCCTCTGGTTATGGGCTCTTTCTAGCATGCCCAACAGTCTGACAGCTTTTCTGAAGAAGGGAGAGTACTTTCTTTTGGAATTGAAATCTGCAGGGCTGCAGTGTGCTCTGAGAGCAAGAGGTTTCAGTGTTGAAAGGAAAATACTTCTTTCCATAACACAAATCTATTAAAAAAAGTCTTCAGGGTTGAGGAGATTTCAGATGAGCAATGTGTATCCATGATGTCCTACCAGAAGATTAAATGTCCCTGGTAGGTACCAAAGCAATGACTATGAAGAATATTAATAAACAAAAAGGACACTGATTTGTTGAATTTACTGCCAGATGTCACCATTGAGCCAGGATTTATATGTGTTCAGAAAGGAGTTAGACCCCTGCACAGATGGGAACAGCTGGTCCTTATATGCTAGGAAAAGGAGTAGTCTTGGGGCCATTTTTGCAAGGAAGTCTCTAAATTTCTGAGCCCCTTTGAGTGAGTTCTTGTGCACTGTTTCTTGCATTTGTTCTCTGTACATCTGTATTTGCTACCAATAGGGAGAAGATAACCAAGTACAGTGGACTTTCACCTCACTCAGTGCCTCCGTTACAGGTCTATTTATAGAAATATCTGAGCGTGCTAGCAGGAACTAATCCTAATACAATACTAAAATCTCGAATACAAAGGAATAAAAAAATAGAGGCTAATAAAGGTCTAAATCATAATTAACGTTAAGCAAAATAATGGGCTATGCATGGAACCTTCTTCACTGTAACATATCAGAAAAAATTATGTTATCTTGCTAGATTGTTTCCAAAAACAAACAACCCAAAATTTAGGCATGCAGGCTGGGAGAGAAGCCTGCTGCAACATAAGATGTGAGAGAATGAGTAAATGAACCTTGTCACTTCTATTACATAATGATAAAAGGAATCAATAAAAGTGATTACATAAATAGGTTTATTACTCCTTTTTGGGGGAACCCAAATAAGCATTTTCTTACATTTGCCCCAGCTCTTTAAACTCTCAAGGAGTCTGTAATCAGCACAAATGTAGAACTCATCAAAAGTCATTGACTAAGAGATATGTATTTTCTCTCATTTCATTTTATGCCTAAAAGCAAATTCTCATTGTTACTCATGAAATGGATAAGCACAAGTAATCTTAAAAGCGACTTTCTATTTTTCCCCCATTCAGTTCAGGATTTTTCCCTATTATGAGCAGACACAAGTGTGCTGCCCATCACCAGTTTTGCACTTTCTTTTTTTTCTTGCTATCACATTTTCCCTTGGACTTTGGAATGGCAGCAGTCCTGAAGTGGTTAGTGAATATCAGATAAGCTGCATGATATTCACATGGTACCAGTTTGAAGCTATTCTTTTTCCTGCCTTCAAAAGAATGAGATACCCTCCATTTAAATTGTGTTCATTTAAAGCCTATCACATTCCCCCTGGAGTTCTCATACAACTTCTCATCTTCTCAGATATAATAAGAGGAGACTTGCAATGTTAATCTCAGTTCTCTAATCAAAAGAATGCAAATTTTACTGCCCTATCTCGGTTTGACATCAGTAGGACTACTGATTACTATGAGGGGACAAGGGGTATGCTCAGCTTACTCTTCCAGGGTAGAAATATTTTATGGCTTTATGCTGTTTGTAAGAAGTCACCCTATTTCCCTTCATCATCATCATCGTCATCACTGGCAATCATAGAATAGAATTATAGAATCATTTTGATTGGAAAAGACATTTAAGTCCATAGAGTCTAACCATTATCCCAGCACTGCCAAGTCCATCAATAAAACAGGTCCCCAAGTGTCACATCTACAGATCTCTTGCATACTTCCTGTAATGGTGACTCAACCACTTCCCTGGGCAGCCTGTTCCAGCATTTGACAACCCTTTCCCTGAAGCAAATTTTCATAATATCTAAAATAAATCTGCCCTGGTACGACTTGAGGCCATTTCCTCTGCTCCTGCTATTTGTTACTTGGAAGGAGACCGACCCCCACCTCACCACAACTTCCTGTCAGAGTTGTAGAGAGTGATAAGGTCCTCCATGAGCCTCCTTTTCTCCAGGCTAAACACCCCCAGCTCCCTCACATGCTCCTCATCAGACCTGTGCTCCAGACCCTTCCCCAGCTCTGTTCCCTTCTCTGGACTCGCTCCAGCCCCTCCATGCCTTTCTTGTAGTGATGCTCAGAACTGAACACAGGATTTGAGCTGCAGCCTCACCAGTGCTGAGCACAGGGGGACAATCCCTGCCCTGCTCCTGCTGCCACACTATTGCTGATCCAGGCCAGGTGCCATTGGCCTTCCTGGCCCTCTGGGCACGCCTGGCTCATGTTCAGCTGCTGTCGAACAGCACCCACAGCCCCTTTTCCCCCAGACACCTTTCCCGCCACTCTTCCCCAGCCTGCAGCTCTGTCTGGGGTTGTAGTGACCCAAGTGCAGAATGGTCTTGTTGACCCTCATGCAATGAGGCTTTGGAACATCAATCCAGTCTGTTCAGATCCCTCTTTAGAGTCTTTCTGCCCAATATGTCATTTTCTGGAAACAGTGCAGCTGTCCAAGCCATGTGCAGCCAGTTTCTCCAGGAAATTCTGTGGGAAATGGTATTAAAAAGGCTTTACTGAAGTCCAAGCAGACAACAGTCACAGACCCTTTCTCATCCACTGAGTGGGTCACCTTGTCATAGAAGCAGATCAGGTTTGTCAAGAAGAACCTGTCATTCCTAAACCCCTGCTGGCTGGGCCTGATTCCCTGTTTTTTTGTGCCACATGATGGCACTCAGGATCATCTGTTCCATATACTTCCATAGCACTGAGGTCAGGCTGACAGGCCTGTAGATCCCTGGATCCTCCTTACAGCCCTTCTTGTAGATGGACATCACATTAGGTCCCTTCCAGTCAACTGGGATCTCCTTGGTTAGCCGGGACTGCTGGTAAATCATGGAAAGCACTTCCACCAGCTCCCTCAGTACCCTCGGGTGGATCCCATCTGGCCTCCTAGACTTGTGTGTGTCTAAGGGGTGTAGCAGGCCACTGACCATTTCCCCTTGGATTACGGGGGCTTCATTCTGCCTCCCTTCCCTGTCTTCCAGTTCAGGGAGCTCAACACCCAGAGAACAACTGGTCTTACTACTACAGACCGAGGCAAACAAGGCATGAAGTGCCTCAGTCTTTTCCTCAGCCTTTGCCACTGTGCTCCCCCCAGACACATATCCAATAAAAGGTATTATATCTCCTTAGTCCTCCTTTGGTTTCCAATGTATTAATAGAACAGGTTTTATTGTCTTTTACAGCAGTAGCCAGACAATATCTGGTCAAGGTTTGGGTCTTCTCATTTTCTCCCTGCAGAGTCTCAAAACATCCTTGTAGTCCCTTTGTGTAGCCTTCCCCTTCTTCAAAAAGTCATAAACTCTCCTTTAAGTCCTGAGTTCCAGCCAAATATCTCTGTTTAGCCAGGCCAATTTTGTTCCTCTGTTCATGTTTGACTCAACATTATCATTAGATCACACAGTAGGGGTACAGAATGACCATTTTTATTGCAAAGACTGTATATGCCCTTTTCCCTAACTCTTTTATCCCTGCTAGGGATTTAGCACAAATTGAAATTTAATGCAGGGTGTGTTTTCTATTGTGAACTACATATATCTGCTGTGAAAGTGGTAATCAATAAAGATGATGTGCCACCTTTCTTGCAGCATATAGACTTGCTAAATTTTTGGTGCACGTTTCTGGTTGCTTAAAAAGTAATTCTGCTTTTCTGCCTATATGCTGCTTAGGATCATTTCTGCATTTTCTGCTGCTGTTTTCACCACTGTTCACATATTCCCTGGATGCTATGAATGGGAACATAGCAACCATTCTGGATGGGAATGCCAAGTGAAAATAGCTAAAACATGGAGATATGCAAGAGAATTAACTATTCAGAAATCAGACTGGGGGCAGAAACAGATGAATAGTAGTCCTACTGCATTTGGCTTAAGTGAAGCTCAGTGCTTTACTTTGATCCTTTTAAGTTCATAGCACCACTTGTACCACTATAAGAATTCAGTACTATGCAAAGGTAAATCTCTAATACTAGAACTGACAGTAAATAACTTGTGTAAGCTCGACTTTTTATCGATGAATTGGGGATGTGTTTCAGTGTGGTGCAGGAATAAAAATCTGAAGTATAAGCAGGAGCTGTAAATGGTTCTTCCATTATCTTCAAGTTGACAAATAAGCAGCCAATTTCAGATATGATGAAACCTGCTCTGTGGAAGAGGTTTTTACTTATCTAGTCATCTCATCCATACTGGGACACACTGACTCTTACCCAAAGTGTTCTTTGGATACACACAATCCACAGACTCAGGTATTAAAGTAAAGTTGTTAGAAGTGAAGTGCCCTACCACTGAGCTCACTTTAAAATATGCACGTATTGAAAAGTCTGATTTCAGAACAATGGATGAGTGAACAGTGGATCAATGGAGTTGAACAAATAGTAGTCTTTTTTTCCTTCTTATTTTTGGCTTAAACCGGAACAAAAAGCAAATCCTTTTTCAAAGTTCTGAGAGGTTTGTACTGGAACTGAAACTAAACCAGTTGCAGTCACAACTGAACCCAAACTGGCTTAGGGCAAATGTGTTTGTTATATGGGACCCAAGGCTCAGATGCTGAAGAACAAGAATGTGGTCCCTAGATGAGTTTATAAACTCAGTGATGATCTGGTGATTTTGCTCTGGTCCTTCTCATCTGTCTAATATCTTTCCTTTGGCCCATTTTTCATCAATTTAATGTAATATCCTTTTGGTTATTCAAAATTTTCACATGTGAACTATATGATAAATATATAAAAATATTTAAAAATTTACAGAAGTTATTTTCCTCCTGCTGCACTTTCCGGAGAAGCTAACACTAGCCAAAACTACCCTACACATAAAGATTTTATTTTATACTCTCTATCAGACTAGAGAGAACATTATGGAATCTGACTCAGAAAACATGAACATTGAGAAGTTGATTCTGCCCCTTTTGCAGCACAAGGTACCATTCAGAGAAGCTTGGATTGAAGGAAAACCCAAACGTATGGAAGCAGCCTACAGTCAGCTGAAAAAGCCCTGCACAGCCTTCCCTTGAACCTCCCTGGGAAGGAGTGGAAAAGTGGGGGAAGAGTGAGAAGAATCACACCAAGTGTTCCAGGACAATTTAAGCTGGTTTGAGGTCTGATTTCTATCCTGAAATTCTTGCTTCATGCTGTAATTTAGCCAGATACTTTGTCAGAACAAGAAGCAGAACCTGAAATCCAAAAATTTTATATAATCTTTTGTGCTGGCAGATCCACTATTGCATTCTTCCAATAAAATATTTAGAAAAATGCATTTTTGCATTGTAATAAACCTTTATTTTTAGTCTTTCTGTCACTCCTCTTAATATGGGCTCGTTTACCAGCATCATTCCTCCTGGACTGCCTCTCTAGGGATACAATGTATTCTGATTGCATTGTGCCTATTCATCTACAGTGATGTTGAGTCAGTTGCAGACATATTTGAACATTTGGTAGTTTAACCTTGAAATAAATGGTAGGGGGATGTCTTTTCACCACACCCAAATGTGTTCCTGACTAATCATCGATTTTTTTACTTCCATTCCCATGTCATTATTATAAATCAATTTTTTACAGAAGAAAATCTCCTTCTTTAAAATATTTTCCATTATCCATAAATAAATGACCTCACCATCATGTCTAATATGCACTTGTTTTGTGTGGGTGTTTGCAGGGCATGTATATGTGTGTATGTGTGTGTGAATGCATGTTCTTTCTGCAATTTTACGTCAAAGTTAAGCTGAAAATCTGTGCTTTGGTTCCAGGCAGGAATGCAGCTGCCTATTTCCTAGGGGGAATAGGGAGCCTAACAGCTGGCCCTGCTGGAGCAAAAGCAAAACAGATATTTGGCTTCAACAGCATCAGGGTTTTTGCCCTCCTTATGCTGGAAACTTAAAAGTTATGAAGGACTGACCAAACAACTCTTTTGTATTTCACAAGGCATGCTGTGCACTCTGGGTTACACAAGTCAGTGTTTCTCATCAGTAATTATCTACACCTGCTAGGAACCAAGTGCCATCTTTAGGAATAACACCCAGTATGAACTACCAGGATCTACAACTAGCACAATTATTTTTAAAAACATTCAGAAACGCGTGGTGATTATCCTTAACATCCATTCTTGGCCCATGGATGCAGTGGTACCTCAGGTAACACAACCCTGTACTAACAGAACTCAAGAACAGAAGCTCTTCAAAAAGTAGTTTTTAGGTGCCACCTGAGCAATGGGTAATTATTCCCTAGCACATGCCTATGTAACCCCTAAAAGCTGAAAAATGCAGGGACTAAAGGGTGCAGATTCATAAAGCTATTGTGGCTCACAGGCTGGAGGCTGGGCCACTCCAAATCAGAAAATGTGAACTCTTGTCAGCCACAAAGAGGTTTCAAGTGCCCTAAGGAGATGTGCATAAGGAAATGACTGAACATGAAATTAAAAAGGTACAGGGTCAGCAAGGCAGCACTTCACATATCCTTATTGGTAAATATCTTTACCATTAATTTACATATTCCTACACAGAAATCTTTCTGGACTTAGCTTAGCAGGCTATACTTTATGACGTTTTCAATATACAATAAACAACCATTGCTGATATCTTTCCCCTTTTTTTTTTTCTTTCTTTATTTTTTTTTAATTTACTGTATGAAAAGATTTACCAAGGAATCTGAATGAAGCATGCATACCAGGTCAACTGGCAGACAGAACTCTTGTTATGTTAATGACATATACCACTCAGACTGTTAGACTGTTTACATTTTTCTCTGGAAGATTAGGTATTTGGCAGTAATTCCACCAAGTATAGTGGACCCATAAAGCTGAAAAGTTAGAAGGTCTACTAAAAATGGGAACTCATTAAATTTATGTCATAACAGGTAATAAAAGCTTTTATGCATTACAGTCTATAAAAATAATACAGTAATAATTAACCAATAATAAAATATTCAGGAAAAAAGAGTTTGGTGTGATGACAGAAGAAATGTTAAATTTCTTTATAATTCTGTTGTTACTGAAAAAGAATTAAGCTTGTTCTCACAAGATTGGTTCAATTTACCTTCCTAGTTTATCATAATATTTCTTCAAATGCGCTCCAAAATTTTTAGACTTATTAGTGTTGATCTCCAGGATCATGACTAAAATTGATGAAATTATGGTTTTTAAGTCACTTAATAATATTATCTTTTTTATTATATATATGTATACATACATGTTTTTAGTTAAAAAAGGTAATTAATTAGAATGGAGTACATGATTTTGAAAAGTAACATCATCATGGCAAATTTTTCAGTTTCTCAGACTTAGATTGCCTCTGCCCCAGTAGCAGCTCTTTTATTAGTGTTCCCTGCAGGTGCCACTGGATGTTTCAGTATGGCTTTGTATTCTGACACTGATTTTCCCAGAGTGCTTTTCTCATTGGTGTCTGGTAAATTTAGCAGCCAGCAAGGTGATTGCCTTGTAGGTTGGGTTGATTGCTTTCCTTCTAAATGGTAAACTGTTCTTAGGTTTCTGATAGTTTTTGACATTTCACCGTGTTCTGAAGTGCTTGTTTACTGAGTTCTGAAAGTTTTCCAGCTATGTGCAAATTCTGATTGATTTTTTTTTTTTAATAAAAATTTTAGACTTAGAAAGTAGATATAGAAGGTCACTATCTCAGGGGAAGGATAGTTTACTAGTATAAGCAGGACAGCTTTGAGGTAAAGTCATAAAATTACGCAGTACCCTAAATAATTTATAAGGGAGACAATAATATAAGATAATAAAATAACTTGTAATAATTTGCAATAATTCTTCCTTAGAAAGTCTGTAAAATATTATTAGAGTAATTAATCAAATGGAAAAAAAAAAAAAGCCTGTGTATTTAGGAAGCTAATACAAAGCAAAAATTGTCCTGCCTACCTTACAAAATAGATCAAAGCCAGTAATGAGCATAAAATCTGGACAGTTGCCTGTGAGGAGTCAAATATTTTAATGATGCTTGCAAAGAGGAGGACCTGAATACTATTATATGTAATAAAAAACATTCTTAAGATTGGGAAGACAAAGAGATGTCTTTTATCCTTCTGAGCATACAGAATTTGTATTTATTGCTGTAGTAAGCTGTCTAAAAACATCAAGGAAGATGAACAGGAGATCAGATAAGATGATGGCTAAACAATTTATTTAATAATACTATGTACTACTTCTGGTTTTGTTCCCACGTCTCTGAAATTCTTATTAGCATATGCTAATGAGCATTTCTTGTCAGTCTTCAGTAAATTTCATGGTTTAGGATATCTTTCTTTGTTTGTTTGTTTATCCCAAAATTGTTCTTACAGTGCTTTCAAATACAGACAAAAGCTGATATTGCAAATCCCCCTGCTTCCTTCTCGCTGTTCCAGTATTTTCCCAGGGTTCCAGCAACTCTTTCACCTGCTCCGTTTTCAAAGCACTGCCTGAGGTACAAAACCTGTTTTTCACCAGTTTCACATTTCACATCTGCCACACCAAAGCACAGAAGACTGTTTAACTGTGTGTGCTTCCCAAAAGCAGTGATCCATTCTCTCCTCTGCCACCTTCTTAATGAATTTTTATTTTCTTTATTACAAGTGCAGCAAGGATCATTGTACTTTCTCAGTAGGCTACAGACACCTTACAAGAAAATTAGTGTTTTAAAGGTGGTATCTTAGTGTCTGAAAACTGGCAAGAGGGCAAGACAGTGGAATTTATATCTGTGACCTGAGAGCACAGTATCTCATGTGCAGAGAGGCTTTGATATGGGTAATAAATGGATGCCCAACAAGAATCCTCAGACGAATCTTTTGACAATTCAGGCAGAGGTTTCAAAGGCATCCCTCAGCCTTCTCCTCTAACCCTTGAGCACAAACTAAAGCGTCATGTTCCTCAGCAGCTGGTCTGCAGAGAGGTGCCATTTGACAGATCCTTACCAGAACTATGCAGTAAAATTTTGTTCTAAGACCATGTTATTCTACCCTTCAGATAAACAGCAAACACGTGTGTACAGTCAGCTCATTTCTACCTTTCTGAGGGACCCAGCTGGCTGTGTAAGGTAGCTCCTTTATTCAGAGTGAGACATGAATCAAAACTTCAGATGTAGGTGTACAAATTGCATGGCTTCAGGTTCCCAAAGCAGGAGGTAAGTTCTGTCCTAGTTTTGCTTAGAGGGTTTAGTGACACCATCCTTCATCACTGTTACACAGAGGTAGAATATATATGATGCTCCAATGGGAAAATAAAGCCAAATTTACTCTGCCACTAAAACAGAGCTCTCAGACCTTAAGGTGAGTGAGAGGACAGGACCTGGCATATCCTCAGCAATTAAAAGAGGCTCAGGGGATGTGCTGCAGCTCTGCTCCTGCGAGAGGCCAGACCTCCTCATCACAGTGCAGCAGCACATGGTCTGGGCTGCAAAGGCCAAAACAAGAAGATCAGCTATTTCATTATTCCAGCCACTTACTATTTATACATTTTATAAATGCATATTTACATAAAGGTAATACCATCCAAATTAAATCCAGAATAAAAATGTACTGCAAGGGCATCATATTAATGTAAATCTATGCAAAAGTATAGCCTTATATAAATTCAATATAATTGTATTTAAATAAATGCATTACATATTTGTATTTTTAAAAAGTAAATGTAAGTATACAAATATATATATGCTCATCTTGAAATGACTGAAATTTCAGAACTTTGTTTTCTAAATAAATTAAAAAACAATACTCCACAGGACATTCATTTAGTGAACTGTATTTGAGGTATTTCTCTGTATAAGAAGTAGGCATGATAGAACTATTTTATGTCAGGTTAGTTCGTTTGAGGATACAGAATTAAAACTAAAATGTTCCTAATCCAGGTATGCATTTTGATTTGTTATGTCTTTCATGCCTTTTGTGCTTATCACTGGTATTATTGGAGTAAAAAGGAGTATTTCAAGGAGATTATTTTTTTCACAATAGAAAATTCAGACACTATTTCTTTGCAATTTAAACATAAAATTTTAATTCAAAATTGGGAATTACTATATTTAAAAATAAATATGCTTATTTTAAAAAGAATAGCTCTTTGATTTGCTTATATTTCTGAAAGACTATGCAACCTGTTTTCTAATATTTCAAGTGGAAGGGAAATGCAGACTTCCATGAAATTTAGTGTTCCACTGAAGTACAGGAAACAGCAGTCACAAAATACTGCCTGGCAAAAAAATTAAATTCCCTTGTGACAAATTGCTTGAGAAGAAACCCTGTATTTGTTTAAAACCTGACAGAAAAATACCACAAATTCCATCTGAGGACAGTGATTGTATTTAACAAGTTGCCCTTCACACCTATTGTATCTCTGATGGCAGCTGCATATCTTCTTTCACTTACTGGGATATGCCTAATATTATAGGAGAAGTATGTGCAGTACAGGGAACTGCTGGCTTTATGCATAACCATCAAAAGAAAATAGTTTTCAAAAGGATTTTCATTTAGGGTTTCTTTACTACTAGGATCTCTAGCATCAATGTGTCACAGAAAAGTCACTTTCTGTTGATCTAGGAGCCTGTGTGACCTTCAGTGGAATTCCTAGGGAGGGAACCACTGTGACCTGGCCACTCTGGCCAACATGGGGTGACCTGTAGGTGACCATTGATCGGGTCCACATCTGCACCTGCCCTGTAGCCCCCAGAACTGGTGGTGCTCAACTACAGAAAGCTGCATTCCCTTCCCTCCTCTCCCCAAGCTATCTCAGATTTCCAGATTACATACCTTATTTATGTATTTTCTGTAGCTGATGGTCCTCTCTTCTAATTTCTTATGGGAATCATGCAAATGCAGATGTCACCTCGTTATGTAGACATTGTAACTATGTTTCCCTGTGGACATGTAAGTCTGTCCGTTGGAAGCATCAGCTTCCATCCATCATGCTAAGGAGATAACAAATCATACCCATGATAAAGGAGAAGATTCACAAGTGCTTTGGCCCAGCCTGAGCACAAAGCCAGATGGACTGTAATGTTATGGGGATTATTGAAGTTATCAACTGCAAGGAGTGTTCTGTGCACGCACTCTGAGAAGGCAATAGGAAAGGACAGGGGCTGCAGTGGGTTGACCCTAGCTGGATTCCAGGCACCCACCAAAGCCTCTCGATCACTCCCTTCCACAGCTGGACAGGGGAGAGAAAATATCAAGAAGGGTTCATGGGCTGAGATAAGGACCAGGAGAGATCTCTCACCAAATGCCATCATGGGTAAAACCAGGCCAGAATTAGAGATATTAATTGAATTTATTACTAAAATAATCAGAGCAGGATAATGAAAAGTAAAATAAGATCTTAAAAACACCTCTTTCACCCCCTCCCTTCTTCCCAGCTCTAACTCCTCCCCCAGCAGTGTAGGGAGATGGGAATGTGGGTTATGATCAGTTCATCACAGGTTGTTCCTGCCCCTCAAGGAGAGGAGTCCTTTCCCTGATCGGTGTGGGGTCCCTCCCACAGGAGGCAGTTCTCCATGAACTTCTCCCCACAGACTGCTGCAATGTGGGTCACTCTTCCACAGGGTCAGTCCTTCAAGGACAGGCTGCTCCTGCGTGGGTCCCCCACAGGGTCACAAGTCCCACCAGGAAACCTGCCAGGCACATGTTCCATCATGGGCCTCCTACAAGTTCACAGCCTCCCCTCAGGCATCCACCTGCTCCAGCCTGGGTCTCCTCCATGGGCTGCAGGTGGATCTCTGCATCCTTGTGCCCGCCCTGGGCTGCAGGGGCACAGCTGCTTCACCATGGGCTGCACCATGGGCTGCAGGGGAATCTCAGCTCCAGCACCTGGAGCATCTCCTGCCCTTCCTTCCGCAGCGACCTTGGTGTCTGCAGGGCTGTTCCTCTCACTCCTTTCTTCTCTGCCTGCAATTACACCTGCACAATAACTACTTTTTTCCCTTCTCAAATATGTTATCACAGAGGCATTACCACCATTCCTGATGGGCTCAGCCTTGGCCGGCAGTGGGTCCATCCTGGAGCTGTCTGGCGTTGGCNCAGGGTCACAAGTCCCACCAGGAAACCTGCCAGGCACATGTTCCATCATGGGCCTCCTACAAGTTCACAGCCTCCCCTCAGGCATCCACCTGCTCCAGCCTGGGTCTCCTCCATGGGCTGCAGGTGGATCTCTGCATCCTTGTGCCCGCCCTGGGCTGCAGGGGCACAGCTGCTTCACCATGGGCTGCACCATGGGCTGCAGGGGAATCTCAGCTCCAGCACCTGGAGCATCTCCTGCCCTTCCTTCCGCAGCGACCTTGGTGTCTGCAGGGCTGTTCCTCTCACTCCTTTCTTCTCTGCCTGCAATTACACCTGCACAATAACTACTTTTTTCCCTTCTCAAATATGTTATCACAGAGGCATTACCACCATTCCTGATGGGCTCAGCCTTGGCCGGCAGTGGGTCCATCCTGGAGCTGTCTGGCGTTGGCTCTGATGGACATGGAGGAAGCTTCTGGCAGCTTCTCTCAGAAGCCACCCCGGTAGCCCCCCCCATTACCAAACCTGGCCATGCAAACCCAATACAGGGGCAAGACTGTCTTCCCTCTCTCATGAAACGAGCATAACAAATATCAAAGAAATCTTAATTTTTCTTTTCTTTGGTATAGCCCCAAAATCAGAACCGACAGAGGGAAATAGTCTCTATGACCAATGAGTACATGACATGTCGGCTTTTCCAAAACAGATTTAGTAAAGCATTAATCTAACCAACAAATAGGTTTGGTTCTGTTTGGTTTTCCCCACCAGTGTCAGCACAGAATCCAGGCTCCAGAACTGCAGCAAAACCTGCTTGTGGCAGAAGGTAGGACACCTTCAAAAAGCAAGCCTACATAGGAGTAGAGCAACACAGAAGTGTACTGAAGACCTTTTATTCACATTATTGGCCTAAAAGATATTTTCCTTTTAACTAACTCTTGCCTAGTCCCATGCACTGCATGCCCACAAGCAGCTGAGCTCACCTCCCAGCTTAGTTTCATCTCAAGGGAATCCACTCCTGCTCTTCAAGACTTTTCCATGGTGTGAGCCAAGGCATGGTAAATGGGACTGGAAAATTCCCTTTCAAAGGTAAACTCCCAATCCAAGTGATGCTGCTAAGGGTGACTACTCTTATACCATGTGAAGGCACTGGAGCACTTAGATAAAGCCTTTCTTTAAAAGAGGACTGCACATCCAGCACCATATTGAGAGAAATAAGAGATTTTTTAGGTGCAAAGCAAAATTACTTGTTTCTTGAAATATCACTTCAAAAACTGCAGATATTTTAAACTAGTCTGAGGATGGATTGGGGGTGGACTTTGTTTGGGTAGGGTATATATTTTCATATAGATATATTTTCATATATATATATATGAATTCCAGATATCTAATTTAATTCTCCTTTAGGCCTAAAAATACAGGAGTTCTGAGTGAAATAATTATGTCTATGTGTTCCCTGACTCAAGTCAATTCTCTTGGTTACAACTTTACCATTACCACACATTTTTAAAAATTAATATTCAGAACAAAACCTCAAAAGCAGGTCATAAATTTTTCCATTATTGATTTTTACATTGAAAAACTTGGAAGAAAAGAAAACAATATACCTGCATAACCACAAAAATTATAACACTATAGTCATTATCTTCTTGTATTTAATTTTGACGGAAATAAATTTTACGCAAGTTACAATGCTGAAGGGAAAAGAATATGAGCTTGTAAGAACTTTTATTTTTGTTGTGAATTAATATACCTTAAACGTCAGTAAACATTCTAATGAAATAGCAGCTGAAGCAGTAGTGCATAAAGTTAATATGCATCAAATGACAAACAGGAGATGATCTCTTGGTAGGTTGATCCATAAAGTTTGTATGCATAATCCAAATTATGTTTAGCAATTCATACATCTTAGTTATAGCCCCTTTTTATTGCCAAGTCACAAATTGTATTTGTTCGAGTAATAATATGACTCTCTTTCGTGGCAAAGTTTAAACAATTCAGATGTCAAGTATTTGATCTGCCCACGAGTGCTTTGGGGGACAGGACTGGGGGAAGTAAATATAGCAAAGATTTTACTGAATACAAAGGCAACAGAGCAACTTGTCACTTTTTTTTTTGGCAATATAGCATCAGCATAACTTCAGCTCCTGGAGAGAGGCTTGTACTAAAACTGAGAAGTATTTCAGTTTTCAAGTTGATTACTTGAACATTACTGAGACATAAATGCCTGCAATTTAAGTTTTGACTAATAAGACTACTGCCTATAGAAAAAGATTTGGAAAGGACTGAGATATAGAACATTTATATGTGGTATAGAAAGAATTTATACTTAGTAATTGAGGAGTCTGACATATTCTGCTGACATATTTGCCTTTGATATCCAGATAGGGGCAAACTGTTTTTCTTAATACAAAAAATCTTGAGTTTTAGTCCTTTCAGCCTAAGATTTATAACGTGGGCACAAAGTGACTCTGGCCCTTGAGTCTTCAAGAACAGTCAGCAGCAAAAATTGCACAGCAGTGTAACAGTGACAGATATCACAGAATGATATGTTCCCATTACATATCTGAGAACATGGATGGATTCATAAACAAGGGGGGGTGAAAGTAGAAAAGGAAGAGGAATACATCAGATTATTACACAGTCATGCAGTTTTCTGCTAGCTGGTATAAGAGGTGCACTGAAATTAGATATGTATAGAATTTAGATTTCACTAACAAATTTTTTGTTTTTAAAAATCAGTTGTGTAGTTAAATAGAAAAGAGAACAGTCAGATGGACTTTGAAGAGTCAGTATAAAGGTGGTTATTATTGTTTAAGTATTAATGTGTCAGGGGAAACCCTACCACCACAGGTTTTAAACTAAACAATTTCTCTTTCTCTGGGACTTTGAGGAGTCTCTTCCAAGTTCAAAATGCCTGGGAGAGGCCAATTTAAAGTAATATATTGGCTAACTGAAAAGTTATTAGCTATTCAATGGAAAATATTTTCCAAGTGTGTCCAAATATTTCACCTGCCATTAGTGAAAAAAATTCTAATGGTAAAGCTGTACAAAATACGGAAATTCTGTTCCACAGAGAATTTCAAATTTTACTTTGTTTTGATTTTAAATCAAACACAGCATTTTTTACACAATCTACAAAGGAGCTCTTTTAGGGGAGGAGGGGAAGAATGCTGTCTGTCAACCAAACCTACATCTTGCTCATCAAAGCTCAAATGTAAAGTTAAAAAAAAGTGAGACAAGCAACTTGAAAAAAATGCATCTCGTTTCAGTGCCTTTAAGAAGAGTGTTTGACTATAAAAAAATGAATAGATTTTCTTTAATATAAAATTCCTATCAAATGCACACAATTCCTGAGGCTTTAGTATTGATAGAATCACACAGTCTCAGATGATTTATTTCTTCTGGCTGAGAAGCTGAATCTAAAGAAAGGTACCCACTAGGGCCCACATATTAGGAAAAAACCCAAAAGCCTCAGTTGAGCCACACGCCTGTGCTGCCTATAGAAGCAGAAGACTTCATGCAGCTGGATTGCTGAATGGGCCCTGTGGGGACATTGGACTGTGTAGCCCTGAAAAATACAGTTGAAATACATCATATTTTTGAATATATTCTCCCTCTCTAGAGGCAGGGTATGATTTACATAGTGCTCCAAATTAGGAGTTTAAAAAAAAAATAGTATTAAACTTATTTGGAATTCTTTTTGGACACTTTTAGTCACTTGGAATGAAATCCTAGTTATGCTGATTTTGCAGGGAGGCTCAATGATGATTTTTAAGTAGTCATGATTTCTTTCACCCGTTACTGTCTATTTCAGCATTGCAAACTCACATTTAGCCTTCTTAGTCATTCAGATTCTCCCCTACTGACAAGAAGAGAATGATTTAATATTGTGAGGATAAGAGTGGAGATCCCAGAGAGTTATATATTTTTTTTCCTTTGATTACGTGCTCTCATTTTCTTGCAATTTTATCCCTTTGTCCTCTTCTATTTGATTTTCTTGCTGAGCATCCATTGTAATAAAGTGCCGTGTTCAGTGAAGCTGCAGTGAGCAATTTAAATAATAGCAGGTGTAGATGTGTAGGAATTTTGATTGTAATGCACTGCTGTGAAGAACTCATGCATTTATAGTGCAGTATATTTCTGAAACCATTATGGCAATAAGCCAATCAGCTCGAATGTGCCAGGGGCAGTGCTGCAAATGTATAGAGTTGATGGAATTCATTTCAGTCACTTATTCTTGAGGTAGGATTAGAGGAAATTTTGATCAGTTCATGCATCTCCAATTTGGCCTGCAGCTTTGAGCTCTGGCTGCAGCAGAGCTCTCAAGCTGAGCACAGATGGGGCTGGATAGTATCTGGGTGTGAAGCTTCCAAAAAAATCAAAACGCTGCAGTGTGTAGGTGTTGGTAACTCACTAGGCAGCATGCTTCCCTCGGGTCTGCTCCTTACATCCCTGCTTTTCACCATGTTGGAAAATGCCAGCTTGTTAGAGGTATTTCCTTTGAAAATAAGAGTTAAGATCCAGTTCCTTATCAGTTGAAAATCCTATTGTATGTTCTCCACTACTAGCCTTGATATTATGTCTAGCTTCCAGCTCAAGCAATTCCATTACATTCTGTCTGCTTTTTCCCATTTCATTTTCAAAAGGAGCAAGGTTAGGACTGCTGTCAATATAAAACAGCTATGACTGCATTTTGCAGAGAATTAGTTGAGGCTGTGTTAGAAGAAAACGGGGGGTTGTTCTGGGTACTAATCACAGCCTACTGCAAAAACTCACTGTTATACATATCTGTTGAGAAAATTTAGGACACTTACTTTGATAGTATAATCTCTATAATCTCTTCAAGTTATCCGTTATCTTGCAGTTCAAGTCAAGCCTTAGTTTTCAAACTACAGCTTCAGTCGTGCTAGAGGAATTCGGTTTAAAGTTCAAGCACTGCAGCTGGGAACACTTTCAGCATGTTATGCAGGTAAACATAACATGACTTACAGCTTGTGTACTCTATGAAGCACTTACCCACTGGACACAATGTTGAACAAGAATTTATATGGAATGGTCTGGGGCAGAGTAGAAAAGGTCATTTTTTTTCAGGTGCTTAACAGCATTTCTTACCCATTGGTTTTAACACTACTTTGCAGTCCAGGGTAGGTGTCTCTCAGATCCACTTCTAACACGTTTGCCTCTTAGGAAACTCTGTGAAGCTCTTCAAACATGAAGGAGGTTTTTACCGAGTTCTCTCACACCACAACTGTGTGAGGAAGCTGGGGAGTGAGTTTGGTGCTCAAAAGCTCTGCTGAAATACCGCTGGGGACTGGCGGTGGGCGAAGTGGCACCATGGCTGTGTGAAATGTCAGTCATGCCATGGGCCAAGTTCTGCTCAAGCTGCTTCTCCAGCCTGCAGAAAAATCAGTGAAGTTGCATGAATATAGAGCAACAGAGAGCCTCATCTAAGCCTGAACTTGCTCATTGTTTTGTAATTACACAGTGGATTGTTGACTTTTTTCTGCTTCACATTGTTTACAGGTTAAACATGTTGGTCAAGGTGTAGTGGAGGAAGTAAGGGTGACACTGTGAAGTTACATGCAGGAACATTACTTTTATAAAGTGCTTAGGAATCAAAAGCTGCCTTTGCACCCATTGACACACCATCATCACACCTCCTCAGTAACCCGCCCCCAAAACTAACAAATGTAGACAGGATGATAACTGATGTAATTTTGATGAAAATATCTGTGATCTACCAGAATTTAATCAAGAGATGTTATCATCCTGAACTTCTTCAGAGAAATACAGAAAAAATTATTTTTTGTAGTGGTGGAAGTGCATTTTGAGAGATGGGAGATAAAGAAACCTAACATGCAAATTATATCTGCAGTAGAATGGCCCTAGCTATCATATATTACTTAAAAAAAAGCACATGGGATATCTCAGAAGGCAGGAGCTCAGGATCTCTTATTCTCTTACAGCTGAGAGATTTTTTCAGTCTTACTGAGTTTTTGGTCCCTGTAGTTACAAGACAAAATGAACATATTAGGTTGTCTGATAAAAGCTCACCTGCACACCCACAAAAGGGCCCAGAGAGAAAATGGAGCAGAGAGACCCAAAATAACACCCTGTCCAGCCAGTTGCAAGCCCACCCCTCTAGCCATAAACACAGAGGAGACAATATCAGGCATGGGGGAAATCCCAGTTCAAGACTCAAAGGAAAGGGAATCCTGTCTGGGCCTTACCCAGGGCTGTCCCAGCAAAGCCTCAGTCCCAGTGTCCAGGTGTGAAACTCATCACCATGAGTCACTGGGAGCAACCCTCTGAATCATCTTTTGGACTAAGGATGGTTCCTGTCTAGGGGTGGGACACAGCACGGGATGCAGGGGAAGAACGTTTTAGCATTGCACAGGATTTTCTATGGGATTCTTGGGGAGGATGCAAAGATGAGAAAACGGAAGGGGTTTGGGGAGTTTGAGGGGTGATAAGGGAGCAAAAGGGTCCATTAACACACAAGCAAGGTCTGGTCAGTGCAGTTGTTTTGCCCTTGATCACCACAGTCTTCTCGCCTACTTGTTAAAGTCCACCTCCAACCGCTTTGCAGTAAGGGACTTTTCACCCCCTGTGTGTGTCCCTGTCTGCCTGCCTGCGAATCTGTGGTCCCAGCAGCTGGAGTGGGGCTGCATCCTTGGCAGCTCATGTGTCCAGGTGCCCTCAGCTGGGGAGAGTGAGCAGCCTCCCTGCCGGCTGGATCCAGCTCGTGTGTGTGTTCCTGGACTCCCACTGATGGTCTGCTGTCCTGCCCAGCCAGAGAGGGCAGCAGGACAGGGCTGTTGGTGCTGCCCATGCTTTGGGAATACCCTGGCTGCCTGTTGATGACCTGCACTGCCAGACATCTGTATATGTGCCCTGTGCCTGCTGGGAGTAATTTTTCAGCCTCGTTATCAGTTGGACCTGGGGACTCAGAGTGACAGCAGCCCTGTCTTCCTTGAGCTGTCAGATCCAGCATGATACACTTTATCATTATATATTTGGAATTTCCAATTCCAAATGCCTCCAACAGAATGACCACCAGTTTTTAACAAGTCTAAGCAGGTCTGCTGCTTAGCTTCCTGAATGCAGTCCTTTCCTTTGACAGGACGGATTTATTTCACTTGTAAGAAGAAATGTCTGCCCTGAGAGTCCACTGGTCATCATGATAGCCATGAGATTCTCACTTGGTGCTGGCAGCCACAGCGTGCAGATTTAAAACTCCTCATGAAAACTGTTCAAATACATCAATATATCTTAATATACCCTGCCATTTAATTGTTAGATAATGAAATGTCAGACAGCTGAGTTACAAATGGAAGAAGGTTTTTCAAGTTACAGAGTCTAATTTTCAAAACTCCATGTCTGAGACGCAATTGCTCTTCTAAACTAATAACTAACCACATTAACAAGGACTTGCTTAGGTACACAAAATTTATATGAATGCATGTGCCTGTGATAGTACTGGAAAGTGTTCAACAGGAATCATACTAATATTCAAATGCAAAATATTTTGAGGAAGAAAACTCTTAAAACTAAGAAAAAAATAATCAATAGAGAGTAAAAAAATCAGATTTTTAGGAAAACTGAAAGATGTCACAGAACAAAATAGCTAAAAATACTGACTTTCATGAAGCAGCACTGTAAGTAATGGAAGATGATTTATATTCATTCTGTAGATTACTGGAAAAAAAAATCCATAGATGTTTAAAAACCTTAATTGGTGTCTTAGGTTACAATGTAAGATGTAACCAAAAGTATGTATTCTATCACCATCTGTTAAAACCAGGTGGGGCAGGGTTCTTTATCTCTTCCATGACACATCCCGGATCACTCCCTCCAGAGACCTTCTGTTAATGGCCCATCCAGCCTCACTGCACGACTCATAAAATTACATCATCCCACTGTGAGATGCTCCGCCCAGGGGGAGGTACCAAGCATTCCTGCCTGGGTATAATCTGAGGTTTGGGCACCAGAGTCAGCCCTTACCTGCTGGGTTCCCAGAGGACAAGAGCTGCATAACCACCACTGGACCTCCAGAGGAGGATCAGACCCTGCTACAGGATCACTGCTCCAACAGAACCACTTCAAAGAGGATGCAGCCACCACTTAATGGGACTGAGACCCCCACCCAGCCCGGCAGGGTGTCAGGTCGTATCCTGACTCTGTCAGGTTAAGCCAGTGCTTCTGTATTATTGCCTTGTTACACATACTAGTAAAGAACTGTTGTTCCTACTTCTCATATCTTTGCCTGAAAGCCCCTTAATTTCAAAATTATAATAATTCAGAGGGAAGAGGGTTACATTTTCCATTCCTAGGGAGTCTCCTGCCTTCCTTAGCAGACACCTGTCTTTCAAACCAAGACAATTGGCTACTTTAGTCTCAAGAGAGAGAGAAAATAAGCCTGTTACTGAAAAGTACATGAGCAAGAAAGAAAGCTTTTGATAATGTCAGCATGGATCCCAATCGTTCTTTCCCAGGCTTAAGGTGAATATTGATTAGTGTGATTTCCTTGCTTTTTGGGCTGTGCTTTTTTTCACATTTCTCTAAGGAAGTTTCGAAACAGTCTCCAGTTGGGGTTTTTTCTTCTCATTTCTTAGTATGCATATGAACAGCATCTGCTTTCTTCCCCAGCAATAGCAATGATACGTTCCTACTGCCTCAGTTCTAACCAGTTTAATGTGCTGAAAAGCACAATGTTGCACGATAACAGCAATTCTGCAGAGCAAAATGTTGATGGAAAAGGCAGGCTGCTGTTAGAGGCAATGACGGGGTTATGGGAAGCCCAGATTCTCTGTGAAAGGAGTCGGTGAGGGTCTCTGGGAAAATATGGAGCAGCAACATCTGTGTTTCACTAAGCTTTCATGAGAGAAAATGTTCTGGATGTATTTTATTACAGGCTTTTGATGAAACTGAGATGGCACCATTGAATGCTTCCGAGATTAGAAATGTTAACATTTCCTTCACCACATTTGGGAACTGCTTTTGACAGAGTATGGCATAGCAGACACAGGGAGACCTGCTGTGTAGCAGATTTTGCCAGGCTCTATAGCAGCCATCATATGCTCCTTTAATCTTTCTGCCTTCTTTTTATTTTATTTCATTTTTCCTCTTCTCCAGCAAAATTCCTGATGTATAAAAGCCTGTGTTGTTTGTGAAGTAAAAGATTTGCAGAAATGATAATGTTTCACTTTCGATGTAAAGCATTCTTCTTTGGGCATGTTGCAAACAAGATTAGCTGTTTTCCTTTCATATTCTCTGCATACTAATTCCAGAGGAACTGCTGTGTTACACATGCACTTGGTTCCCTTTCCTTTGTTTAAGACAGTTAAAACAAGTAAATAAAAAACCCACTGTAAAGTGGAACCTATTTGCCTCAAGAAAACATAATAATGGACATTGAGACAATGGCAAATGCTGATGATGCAATGAGCTGCATTTCATAGACTCAGGGCAATTAGGCACTGAAAACTACCCATCCACCAAGCTCATCCACCCACACTGACAGTTTAAGAGCAGTCCCTCTAGGGAATTTCTAAGTGTTTTAAACAGTCTTATTTTTAAATTTCACAAGTGTCAAGACCACCTTGAAAAAAGAAAATCCAAGAGATATTTCAAATATAACTGCATATAACATCAAATACTACAACCATGAAGTTAGAAAAGCATAAATACAATTTGTATCTATGCAGAATGTTTAGAACTGAAGCTGAAAAATATGCTTTAACTGTGGTTATTGACTATCATAAAGTGCTAGAGTGAAATAAAATAAGTATTTATAAAAATGTCTATAAAGGGTCCATTGTGCCATTTAAAAAATTATTACAAGATAGTGTAAATGGATCATAGAGAACTATAATTCATAATTTGTATTTTTTTCTATTCCACTAGAAAATCTGTGAGTTGCCGTTCAGGAAAGATGTTGACAAAATGGGTATGTAGAGGAGGAAAGAGGTCTAGGGAACATGGGTGATTGAAAGAATCCAGGCAAGTAGCTTTCCACAAACTGTAGGATTAACAGCCTTCAAATATGCAAGGCTTTTCTGCCGCAAAGTTTGTCCATGTGGCTGGTGAATAAGCTAAGAAAAAGGGAGATTATGCTACACTATAGAAGGGTCAGTTCAGATGCCTGGAAAACTTTAGAATTTTAAGTGTAGTGACACAAAAATAGACTGAATGGAGGTGTCATAGAGTCCCCATCACTAAAATGTTTAAAGACAGATTAGACAAGCTCTTGCCATGTATGACACATTGTACAATTCATCCTGTCAGGACAGGAGGATGGATTAGATGATCACATGAAATCCCTTCCAGCCATATGACTATGTAGAAGAACAGAATATACACCCACTGTAATTTATAGCCTGTTTCAGCTTTACTGCTTCTCTTCATATTTTTTTTCTTGTCACCTTTACTGTTCTGTAATAAAATAACTGATGGAAAAAGGGGTTCTTTGCTGAAACACTTCTATGGTTTGTATTAAGGAAACATTGAGAGCATAGCAACTCCAAGAATACTGGACTCCTCAGGAGCCAGGCAAAACCAAGTAAGCAGTGCCTCCTTCATGCTATCAGTAATTGCTTTATGCTTATAAGGGCTCTAGGTTTGTCCCATAAACAAGGTAGAAAATACTTTCAGATATTTGTTGCAACATGCAAGATAGCGACAAGGAGGGAAAGACATGGATAACAGAAATGTGATTTGCTCAGTAAAAAGGAGAAAAGGAGTCATCTGCAACTTCCACAATGCATCTGGAGTAAGCAGGGCAAGATGCAGTGTGTGTGGTTGTCTGGAATAAGCTAACTGGAAGGAGCCCCAGCTTCTTTCAGCTCACATATCTGATGTACTTCCTACAAAAACCAAAGCACTGTGAGGGAGGGAGGAAGAGAACTGAGAGAGGAAACTGCAGGCACCACCGTGGTTTCATCCCAGAGCAGAGCTGGGCTGTAGCTTCGGTGTGCCTCTGGTCACAGGAGGGCACACTTCTAATTGAGCTGGACTCTTAAAGTCTAAGCTCTTTCTGAGCACGGTTTCTAGACAGAATAACTCGTTCCAGCTGATGGCCATTAGGTGTCATAGAGTTCAGCTGTATGATGCACCTACCTTAATTCAAAGTGTTAACTGGGCTGTGATAATTTGACCACAGCAAATGTCAGTGAAAGTTTTCTGTTCACAACTAAAAATCTCAGAAATTATAGAAAGGACCTGTTGAGAATCAGTTTAAAGGTGGTAACTTCTTGAGTTTTGGTACTTCTTTATCAGAACCTGCACAGACTAGCATGCCTGGAAATCAGCTGGAAATAACTTATAAATTACAGGTCATAAATGCTATCTCAGCCATTTCATCTTGTTTGAGAACAGCTGAAGTTTTCAGCTCAGATGAGTTCAGATCCCACCTGAAATAGGATTTTTTTCTCTTTACCTTGTTTGAGAGTCAGTTAATTGAGAAGCAGGATTTCCACCTAATTATTCTAGACATTCTAAATGCAACACTGCTCCTCAGCTTTCTGGAAGTTCTTCCTAAAGATCTCCTCCAGCTCTGGTTCTTCAGGACACAAAAGTCCTTGACAAGAAGCAGTACACTGGATGGCTGCTGCCTGCTAAGTTGCAAACTTTTGAAGACAGTCACATCTATTCCTGTATCTTCCTGATCTGGTAAAGATAGCATGGAAAATGGAAAAAAAAATTAAATCCCCTGTAATAACAACGATAAAACCGCCTTGTTCCAGTACTGATTGTTTTGGTTATTTGATCAGTCAAGCCTATCTGCTCATTCCAGCTTCAAAGAGACAAAATAAACTGGATTGTCTCTTTCTTTGAAAAATGGATTCATTTTTTTCAGCTAGTTCTTACTTAGAGATGGCAGATATTAGTTTTATACATAAAACTTGGAGCAACAAGCCTGCTCCTAGGGTGAACGTAGTTACATGTACAAAAGTTTTTTTCTAAACACCTTTTCTCTACTTTTGCATGCTTTACTGACTTTCTTGTTATTTCTATTAGCCCAGCCCCACAAGAAGAAGAGGATGTGAATTGTCCTGCTACATTTTGCTGTGTATGTGTGTATGGCTATGTGCATATGTGAGAAGCTTCACTACGGTCTCAGCTGGGAGAAGATGGCTGATGGTTTGCCAGCAGTGAGGGTGACTCCAAAGTTTCATTCTACCAAATTGTTGTGATTATCAGTTCAGTGCATAACTTGAATCCAGCCTTATTCTGCAAAGTAAAAATCCATAATGCCACCCTAAAATAGGGATGCTGGGATCAAAAGGAACCTGGAGGTCTTTGTGCCTCTCCATCCTCTCCAGACACAGCTCAGACACCCCAACTAGACTGGATGTTAAATTTTCAGAGAGCTTAGTTTCAGCAAGGTGAAATTAACCCCATGTGACAAAATGTTGAGTGATTCTATATAACTGAAGAACAGGTTCTTTTTGTCTGGACTGGAAATTAGTGTAATTTACCTTACATAAAATAAGTAGATAACATACAAACACACAGAAGAAAAAGGGTCTGTGTATCATTTATGCTTGCATAACACTTGTGTGGTTATTTACCTACATCCACGCATGTTGTGAATATGTAAATGAAGATGGGCCAATTTCATTACTGACACAAGCAGTGAGGTGACTACCCATTCCTATCAACAATGTGATTTATGTCAACAATGTGAATGATTCGTGGATTTGCATGGAGCTAACAAGTTATAGCCCTGTGACCTCACAGAGCCTGTAGATTTAGGAATATTTTTGTCAAAGTTCCTCTGTCAGTCTCTAGTTCTCTCAGCTATTGAATCTTACTCGCATACACTTCAGATTTAAAATACTACACTTCCATAATTTAAGATAAATATTAGGAGTCAATAGACAATATGTGTGTTCAAATCTCAAGCTGTATCTTAAAATTTCAAAAGTTTTTGATATAATATTTGCTTACACTCTTTGGGACTTTTTCGGTGAATTAAAAACTGACGGCCAACTGGTTTTCTGACACTTTATTTTACTTTATTTTTATTATTTGCTATATATTGCGATGCCCAGAAGGTCCACTAGAGGAATAAGTTCTCTCTGAAAAGAGTTTAAAGTGACTGACAGTATTATAATTTCAAGCCAGTATATGAGGCCAATTCAAAACAAGAAAATTTAAGTTGCAGAATCCAAATTTTGGTAGGAAAGTTACTACTCATTAGCCATTAACAACATTCACAGTCTACTGACAACAGCAAAATGCTGCAAAGTTTAAAGCAAACTATTAGAAAGGTTACCAAAACAAAGGTTATATATTAAACTTGGAAAAGTAAGATTATAAATAAATGCTATGCTTTTCCTTATCTACAAGAAACACTCACATAACTGAAAATGCAAGTTCAAATTATCCTCTCCCCGATCTCAGCAGAGAAAAGGACATTGCGAGGCTACTTTGCCACATGGTACTTTGTGATTAGAAGCCCTGCTGGAGAAGCAGTCCTGACCAGGAGCAATGGGAACCTCTGCAGAGGTGGGTGGGAAAGGCTCTTTGTACAGCACTGCTTCTGCCTGAGACACTCACTGTGGGCATCACAGCATTAAATTGCTTGGGAGGCTGCTCTTAGCTAAAATGTCTCTAACACCCTGGAGGGCTGGAAAAAATGGTGCTCCTGAGGAGATTCATGCCCAGAATGACAGGGAGAGAGAGCAAACAGAGAAAACGCTTAAATATCCTCAGAAGCCATGTCAATATCTGATCTGAAAAGTAGTCTTTAGGACTACTTTTAGGAACATTTAGGAACATGCTGACGTTTAGGAACATGAGGAGAAATTCTGTGCTGCAGGTGGCAGTGCAGAGCTCCCAGCATGGTGCAGAGCCCCCAGCGCTGCTCAGCAGCAGGCAGGCCTGGAGGCTTTTGCCTTCACGGGAGTCTCAGGCAGCTGGCAGAGCTCTCACACATTGCTGAAGGCTGTAGGAGGGCCTTGACCTGCCCTCTTTCTTCTAGTAAAGGTTACGTTACTAAGAGGCGCCCTTTAATGGCCACTTTCCTTTCGCCCCTGCCTCCCTGAGGCCTCTGGCAGGTTGTCCTACCCCTGCTGCCCAGGATATCCAGAAAGATCACCCCTTGTGTCACAGCAGTGGCCATGGCCATCTGAAGCTATCTGAGCCAGAGTTCACCCACCCTGCACAGGACAGAAAAGGATCTAGTTCAGTACTTCTCCTACCCAGTAAAAAAATATGCTGTAGGGCACCCAGGGCCAAAGATCTGGAGCAACCGGGTGGTTTTGCTTAATTCTGCGAGCACTGTATGCTGTTGAAGGCTGAGCAGCTCACTCTTCACACCTGCACAGCTGCCTTTATGGCCCCTTCTGCAGCAGCAGCACCAGTGGAGAGAACAGGCCACCTGTCCCAGCAGGTCAGTGAGGATGCCTGTGTCCTCTTCAGTGTCAGCTTCTGCAAATTTTCTGGACTTGACAGAAGGATCCTCCCACAGCAACCTTTTGGCTCAGTCTCTGGCTTGTTTTGTGGGCTACAATCTCTCCAACTCCTTCTGCTCAGCTCTTGGCACGCTGTCCCCACACTAAAATCAGGCCCTTCCCTACTGCATTACAGAACCACACCCGACTCTTCTCTCCCATTCTTGCATAGTTCTCCCAAGTCTTTAGCTTGGTTCCTCCTACAAATCTCTTTTTAATGTCTTGCTTTGTCATTCCTCTTCCTTTGGCCTATGAAGAGACATTTTTTTGCCAGTTCTCTGCAAAAGCCTTGACAAATTTGTTTTCCCATTCAGCTTTCCTACTTACTGTTCCCAGGTGCTTCCATTAGAATAGACAACAGCCAAATGACTAACAGTATTGCTGGTCTAAGAGAGATATTATAGAGTACAGTTCAAGGTGGATTTGAAGTGCACATTTTTCATGACAGCTTCAGAAAATTAAGCAGAATATAGAATTTGTTGAGACATCAAAGCTGGGGATGTAAGCAGGTACCCCTGAGTCATGAAAACTACAGTATTTAGTGGCACAATAGATCCAAGCTGTCTCAAGGTGACTGTTCAGCTGAAAATACTGGCCTGTGACCAAGGTTGAGCTATTACAATTAATTGTTAGGAGTACTGCCAACAAGTCTCTTCTGCCACTTAGCAGAGAAGTCTGAACACTACTGTGAGTATTAATGAATTCAGTGTGGCAATAAAGTTATTTTAATCTGAGGCTGTTGAAGTTCTTTTTAGTCTTTACCCAAGATTCATGGTCTGCCACTAACCACTATTTAAATGTTTTAGCATCATGCTTTGTGCTTCTGTGGAAAGAGGTTTCTTTGTCAGGCATCCTTGAAAGCTAACTATTGTGAGCTCATATGCTGTCTACAAAGAAAGAGGGAAATATATATACATATTTATGTTAACAGAGGTATTAGGTAAGCTCAAAAGCTATTGTAAACTCACAGAATATTTACACATGCACAATAAATATTGTCCATATGTAGATGTTTGTTATGGTTGTGCATATGCACGTGTGTGTACATATAAAAGGACCAAGCTAATAGAAAAACAAAACCTCCTCTCTTATGGTCTGAACTGGTCTGAAGTCTGGACTGGTAGTAAAGATCACTTTATATACATATTTTTTCTTCTTTTGAATTTTTGGGAAGCTCCTCATGGTACACAAGCCTACACAGAGTTATATGAGCACCAGAACAATGTTCATTTATGGACTACCTTTGGTTATTGGGATGGGGGCTGTGTTTCTTACTTGGTTTTGTTTCCTCGGTGACAGTGTCAAAGTCCATGAGGAGATTCTTATTGCCATGGTAATACAAATCAGTGATATTTATGAATGAACTTGTACACCTAGGAATGTTTGGCTACTTCTCAAACAATTTTTGCTTCCCATAGGTTTTATCTGGGTAGGTACAAGCCAACAAAAGTGCCCCTGCTCCTTACCTTGGTGTAGGAGCTGTGATTATCCTCTGCACAAGGCGGCAGCAAAAGAAAGCTCTTCAAACTCCTTCCTCTCTCCCCTGCACACCTCCTATTAAGGAGAGCAACTCCTTCAACTTTATTAATTGTGTTTCAAAAACTACCTGTTGCTAGTGGTTAATGTATGTCCGAACAATACATGGAGTTACTGATACCTTTTACTTTGGGAACACTGTCACACTTCACTTTCCATTTCTTTACCAATATTCCTCTGGGGAAAAGCTAGAAAATTGCATGCAAAGAAAGGAAACCCACAAAACAAATCCCCTTAAATCATTGATTTTTCCCTTTCGGATTTTATTTTTAAAACGGTATTTTTCCAATGAAAACACAATGACTTTGGGAGAAAGGATCAAGTCCAAGACAAAAAAAAAAAAAAAAAAAAAAAAAAGGGTTAAGCTCAATGCTTAATTAAGACATCATCACATGAGCTGACAAACTGTGATGGATGTACCAGTGGTACATCATGTTTCAGCATAATAATTTTGTTTTTCTACAGGAATAAGTAGTCTGAAGAATCTGACTATTGAAATCCCAATTAGCAGCTATCTAGATGAAGTAAAAGTGTGAAGTCCACCCTGCTAGTTCTCCTGATCCTAATCAGCATTTGCTGTTTGCTTATTTTTAGAGGTGGTTTTTATTTGCTTGTTGTTTTGGGGAACAGATTTATTTTATTTTCCTGGAGCTCAAAGTGTGTTGAATGGAATGTTTTACTGCAAATATTAGAGTGGATGAAGCTACTTTAAGGTTCATTAAGCCTCAAAATACTCCTAACACATCTTCCCCATATGGAAGAATACCTTAGGTGAATATTTAATAACCTTCATAGACTCTGATTCTTTAAAGTCAATAGAAGTAGTAAGAATAGCAGTAAGATTGTGCTTATTTTGAAAAAGCAGGGATTACTCACCTTGAAAGTACAATATAGTAAATATGTTCTTTATTCAGAGACATGGTAAAAGAATAGCCAGTCAGCTTTGGATATGAATATTCTCTACAGCCTTAAAGCTTGTTTTGATGACCGCAACCTTATTCCAAAACCACCGTGTTTAATAAAAATTAATTTCAGAACTTGAAGAATATTTTATTATGGAATACAAAAATACTATCTATGTAAAAACAATAAGTTAGTTTATTTACAATACTTTACACTATCCTGCTCTGGGGCTTCCTTTGCACTGGACTTACTTTCATTATTTTACACACCTTTATAATTTTGCACAAAGCATTTCCAAAAGCATGTCATCCATGTTCACCGCTCCAATGATGGGCCTGAAGAATAATTCAGCAACCACATTAGCATTAATAGATCTTAACAAGGAGAGGACAACATTCAGCTTGGCAAATCTGGCTTCATCACCTCTGTGAATGAGTCTGACATGTTCATTTAGAGCTTGTTGTGCTTCCCTCTGCAGCCCTTCAATGTACTGTGTACACTGCAGTCCAGGTAGATCTGAAAAGAAAAATCAATTATTTTGTTTACATAATTTTTGTTTATAAAACAACATTATTCTTACAGAACAACTCCTAACAGCTCACAGATTGTAATTATCACTCAAGGAAAGAAGCAAATTAAATTGCTTGAGGACATCTTGTATGCAAAGTCAACATGCCAAATTTTACTGGGCAGGTCAAATTCTTATCATATTGGTGTTCTAGATATTTAGTACTCTTCTTCACAAACCTTAAGTATAAATGTTCATCAACATTCACTTAAGTGCTAAACAAATTAGCTGATAAAAGCTTTGACTGAAGAATGCTCTCCAAAACACCATTACAGTGCAGAAGACAATAAAAATAACTTTTTCAGTTTTTCACTTCTACAAAAATGCATTGTTCACATTTAAGGCTTCTTTTGACAACTGTTTCTACTCCAGTTTATAAGTGGCAAGAAGTACTGACTCCAACATACAACAGGAAGTTTCCCAAAGAACCATAGTAAGGATATTGAAAGATGGAAGGTGCAGAATTAAGGCTATATGTGACCACAGAATCATTTTGGATGGAAAAGACCTCCAAGATCAGCAAGTCCAACCATTAACCTAACACTGCCAGGTCCACCACTAAACCATGTTCCTGAGCAGCATAGCTTCATTTTTGAACACTTTCAGGGATGGTGATGCAACCATTTCCCTGGACAGCCTCTTCCAAAACCTGACAACCCTTTCAGAGAAGTAATTTTTTTTCTACCAGAACAATGCCTCTATCTTTTTGCATTAGACCAGCTTCCAAATTTGACTCACGTAACACAAGCTTCACCATTGTAACTTTTTCTCTCTTACCTGTATAGGAGCAAAGCTACAGGAGCAGGATGATAAATGCAAAGTACTACAGTAGGAACCTAACCATCAATAACTAACAGTTTGGCAGTGGGAGTGCCGGAAGAGCCCTGTCCCACTTTAACAGGGCACTGCCATACTTGGGAAGTGCCATATCCAGCCTCACAGCTACCTTTCAGGTGAGTCACCGACATAATATGTCCCTTGGTAAAGCTGCGTCCATGGGAGTCTCCACAAAGAGAAATAACCAAAAAAAACCCCGATCGTAAGTGCCACACCAAAAGCCAGAGCAGCACTTTGCTGCTGGAAGCCCTGAGCCTTCCCTTGCTGCCCGGGGCGAGCAGACCGCCGGGCACGGGCAGACCCGCCGCTCCCGCTGAGGGAAACGAGCAAGGAGCCGCTGCTGAGTCCCAACTTTCCCTAATCCACTGGCAGGCGCCTGGAATTCGCTTTGTTCGTGAAAAGCATCTGTGGAAGGCGCCAGCCCTCAGGACCCCAGACCGAGCCGCTGCCGGACCCCCTCCTGCCTGCGGCCGGGGTCTTGAGGAAGGGGCAGAGGGTGAAACCGTGTTCCGCGTCCCTCTCCTCCAGCACCTTTTTCACCCTGGGGAAAGCCCCGGGTGTGCCCCGCTCCCCTGGGGGTACAGGCGGGTGTCCCCCTCCTCCCCGCTGCCCTGTGGCAGAGAGACCCCTCTGCCCCGCCCGGCCACTCACCCGGGTTGAAGAGCACCGTCCCCTTGAGGTAAGCGTACTCTTTGGTGCTGATGTCCAGGCTCCAGCACTTGGCCAGGAAGCCCTTGATAGCCTGGATGTCGCCGGCCGAGGGCAGGTGCGGGCCGTGCTGCGGCCGGCCCGGTGCCGGTGCCGGTGCCCGCGGCGGGGGCTGCTCGCCCTGCTGCCGGGCGGTGAGGATGCGCTGCAGCATGCTGGGCTCCGCGCTCTCCACCGTCTCCAGGTGCACCCGATCCTGCGCCAGCCCCAGCAGCAGCAGTGGCGCCCAGCAGCTGCGGACCAGCAGCAGCTGCTCCTCCAGCGGCAGCTCCTGGAAGCAGGGCACGTTCTGGACGAAGCGCAGCGTCTTCACCAGCACGGCCGAGGCCGCCTTGCAAGCCACCTGCGGGCTCCGCAGGGCCACCCGCCTCCGCGACCCGCACGGGCAGCCCCGGGGCGCCGGCCCGGCCGGCGGCACCGCCCGCTCCTCGCTGCGGAGGATGCTGTAGAGGATGCTGCTGTGCCGCCGGCCCTCCGCGCAGCAGCGGCAGCAGCGCTCCACGCACGCCATGGTACCCGCGGGTCCGGCGCCCGGGGGCCGGGCTGAGCCGCCTGGGAGGCTCGGCGGGGCGGTCCCTGCCTCCTGGGCCCGCCGGCAGACGCGCACTGCTCGCCCTCTGCCCGGCTCTTTAACTTATTTATAGCCGGCGGGGGTGTGTGCGTGTGTCTGGGTGTGTGTGTGCAGCCGCAGGCGCCGTACCGGCGGTTCAAAGGGGCAGACACTCTTTACTGGCTGGAAAAGAGGCGGG
>VXAD01001644.1:1074978-1195517 GCA_013399195.1 Dicrurus megarhynchus | reverse complement strand
GGGGGGGAGGAGGGGGGGGATGAAAAACAAACCAAACCCTCCTCCTCCTTCCCCGAGACAGCGATACCCGGGGGGAGCCGGCGAGCCGGCCGCCTCTGCCCGCAAGCTGCGGCGTGATGAGCGGCAAATTGCACCCTCCTCGCCCAGCGCGGGGCCGCGGGATGCCCCTTCCCGGCCCCTCTTTCCGATCCCCAGCCTGGCTGATGTTGTGCCGGGATGCTTCGAGCAGGGCAGCTCCCGCCGCTCTCCCGTTTTGCCACCGTAGGGAGCAGCTCCCTCCCCCGCGACCGTCGGGGGACCCCAGCAAGAAGTGACAACCGGCCCCGCTGACCTCACAACAAGTACCCGAGAGTTCTGGGGGAGGAGAGAGAAAGGTGTATTGGCCAAGAAAGGAGCGCTGAATTGGTCCAAATAATTAAATTCCCGCAGGAGGGGAAAAAGGTAACACCACTAATGCCATCGAGGACTTTTGTGTATGCCTGCCCTAAGGAGTGATGCCTTGTGTGCCAAATGAATTCCTCAGTGCTGCCGTGCGGGGAGAGAGAATTGGACGTGTCCCTGCCCAAATGGGTGCTCTGTGAGGGGTGCAAACAAGGCTCTGTCAGGGTGTCCTGAGGCTGGTGTCGCTGCAGCACCCACGGGGATCTCCCACCGAACCACTCCCATTAATAATTCCCTTGCTCTGCCTTTCAACACATGGCCCATCTTTCTGATGTCATGTTGTCCCATCCATGCATTTAAAACATTTTCATTTTCCCTTCAGGCTCTGTTTCTCCATGAATCTTTCCTCTTAGATACGTTTCTGTGACCCGTCTCCTCCAAGTAGCATACGGACTCCAAAGCAAGGAGATAATCATTCCAGGCCTTGATGTTTACACAGGAGAGATAGGCGAATAGTGATTCTCCAAGTGTGGACTTTTGAACGAAAAATAAGCACCTTCTCAGCTAGGCTAAGTAAAAGTGAGTGCAGCAGAGAGGAGTAAATAAACACTACAGAAAGTAAAGTTACTCTGTCTGCTGCATATGGGCTAAAACAGAAACATTTTCTGGTTCATGTGATCTGGAAGAACCTTGACAGAGAGTTAGAGAATGTAGCCAATTTTAAGCAAAATTCTGTACCTTCTCCACTAGTATCTTCTACCAAGAGAAGATTAAATCACCCTTGGAAAGCTGCATTTTCTTTCCATAATGTTATTAATTTTTTTTTTTTTTTTGAGAAAATATCATTGAGTGCTTTGGATTTTGTAGAAGCAAAATAATTTTGGGCTGGATCTTGGCAATTTCTTTTCCCTGTGAAGTCAGTCCTACCCTATCAGCTTACACAGGTATAGAGTCATATAATCTTTTCCCTCTGTTTCTTCACAATTGGACTCAGAGGGGATATTCTTTACCAAAGTCTTTTACAAATGGCTTGTGCTTTTTGTGAGGCACTTTTCTATAAAGTTATATGAAACACTGATGGGCTACCTGCCTCAGCTAAAGCTTGTTTCCAAATGCAAACTGTCCAAAATATAGATTATCATACTTTTGGTTTTACCTATGAAATGCATTTTCTTTTCCACAGACCCTAACAAGATAAAGCCCTTTATTGGCTTTGCAGTAGCGGAGAACTGCACCAATTAAGTGATGCCTGCAGTTTGCTGACAGGCCAGTTGTTTCACCAAACATCCTCTAAGAAAAAAAAGATGTTCGATATCCAAAACAAATGTATTAATATCAAATGTTACCAAAATTTTCATTTGAATAGTGTCACTGGTAAAGGGAAAACAGTCATTTATTTCTCTAGAACATTTCTTTGCCATTCTAGGTTGTTTCCTGTTATAGTCATCAGCGTTTCCTCAGCATTAGTACTTTAGATGGTTTCTTTCAGCCTTTTTAGTCTTTTTCCGTCTTTGTTTTTCAGGGGGAGGGGTTGTTCACTTACTTCAGAGGTAAATCTCGCCAATTTTTAGAAAAGGAGCATCTCTAAGCTTTCAGTTGTCTTCAGTAGCATTTCTCCTGTGAGGTACAGATTAGTAGTCTGACTGTGGAATCTAGATGTGTTTTTTATGAGTCTGTAACTTGGAAAATATCTATGGGAAAGCACGGTGCAGCTGAGACTGGAATCATTGCCTTTGCAGCTTTGACCTTGGACTCCAACTGTGGGAATGTTCTGCTTATTATGGGAGGATGCTGCTTACACAGGGCTATAGTCAAAGGAAATATTTAACTTTTAGACCAAGTCTACAATAGACTTTTTTTTCCCCTGATGTAGCAATATTGGTTGCAGGTGTTTAATTTTTCAAGGTATTTCTCTTTCAAACAAGTCTGAAATATAGATGTTATTCTTCTGTTATATAATGATTTTTCTGACTCGTCATTTTCTAAACAAACTTATGCAAAAAGGCCTTGTCTTTGATAACTATAGCAAAATGTGTATCCCACACTGAAACTGAAACTTGATTTACTACTCAGTGCCAGAAATCACACTGCTGTAGTTATAAGTGTACTTCCTTCTCTGACAAGTGCATTTAAGCACTCATTTCTCTCATTCTAATTCTTAATGTATTCTGATGTACATGGAAGTTTATTTTATTCAGGGTAGATCATCTCTTTCCCAGCTAAAACATTAAGAATGTCCCATAAGTATTTATTTGTGTTTTTCATGTTGGTATTTAGCAATTTTGCAGTCTTTATTTAAAAATCTCAGTTCTGCCTGTCCATAGCATTTAAGCTAAATTAAAATCAACAAAGCATTCTATTCACAACCAAAAAGAAAACAAAATCCCTCACAGACACCTAACTATTTGATGGAAAATGCATGAAAATCCTTTTAGCGTAAAGTGGAAGTGCCTGGTTTCTGCTGGAAGATCTGATGTTGCATGGGTATTACCGAGCTCCTTGTGGTACAGTCGTGAATAGGTTTACAAGCTTCCAGACAAAGGATTACTTGTGTGTATTGTTTGGGGCTTTTTTTGGTTGTTTCTGTTTTGGGTTGGTTTTGTGTGTGTGCGTGTGTGGTTACAGGGTTTTTTTAACTCAGACAAAGCCTTGGATATGAAGGTGATACAGTGCAGTCTTGACAGCCTCACTCTCTCATGTTGCTGCTCAGTGTCTCTGTATCACTCATCTGGTAGCACATTTGGTTCTTGGCCAGAGGGCAAGACTTCAGTTTCAGAACAAGACCAAATAAGCATTTGTTTTTATGCCATCAGTGCTTCAGTGCACCATTAGATGAGAGAAGCCTTTTTTTCCAGTGTAGAATTTGATCCTGATGCCCTATAAATACACACTCTTCCTTTCAGTATAAGTGTTTAAAAATAAAATTTTATTTTAAGATCAGATGTAAAATAGACTCAATTTGGTGATTAGTTCAAGAGATGTTAAATTTTCACTACAGAAAAACAAAATTTAATGTGGAATTTCGTTATAAGGATATGTTTAGCAATATGTCTTTTGTAAAAATAAATGCTTTATTAAAACAAGGTTTTGGAATTTAAGTATAATTCTATTTTTCATGCTTTTCTCGTTGTGACTCTCCATTTGTTAGATTGACCACCATTCATATTTCCCCTATTCTAGTGGGGTGATTTTTGAAATAAGTGGGGATTAAGGGAAAAGTATTTGTACCTATGTGCTGTGCCACATACTCCTGATGGCACCACTGCCCCCTTCCTGGCTGGGCAGTGGATTCCTTAGGAGGAGCATACTGAGAGCCTGAGCCAAAGGCACTTGATGTGGACCCAGCTGAGAGATGCTGACCAGAATTTCCACAGCCTTTTCAGCTTCCCTAAGGCTGTGATTTGAGAGTGTTTCTGTATCCCACCAGCAGCTCACCTAACAGCATGTGCTTGTTCTGGAGCAGGACAAGCATATGGTGACACTTTTATGGAATTAGCCAGAGTATATAAAAAACAGTTTATCCCGGGTTTAGACCTTCCTGCCAGCTGCTTGAAAGCAGGTGATGTCTAATCTGGTATAAACTGTAATGGTGCAAAATCAGCCTTTTAACATATCTTTAACAAACCAGAACATGCAAAAGGGAATATGTTGTTGTTGTTGTCAGATCAGTTCTTTGTAAAATGTGGCCATGGCAGTTCGGATACAGAAATAGCAATCCTGAATTTCAATTTACTCTTATTGGACCACACGCTTCACTGTCATATTTCCACTGGCAGAGAGCAAATTTAAGGAGGCCTTCCCATACCCCAGACCTTTTCTTCTTGTACCCATATGCTAACTTACCTTAGCAGATGCTAAGGTGAGTAGGTTAACTAGGTTTTGGGGCAGGCAAAATCAGGGAACAAGCAATCTTGTGAACTTTTTACAGTGAAAGGCACTCAGTTGTTTCCCATTTTAAAAAGATTAATTTATCTTTGGGGTCTGTAAATAGCTGTGGGTCTCAGCAATCCAAAACTGTACATTTAGATATGCTATTGAGGTTTCAGAGTTTAGATGCAAGTAATAACTTGTATTTTGGTCCAAAGTGGGTTCATGGGGCTCCCAAATATCTGCCAGTGTGGAATGGTTAAGGGTGCAGTCCCATAAGCCCTCCTGAGCCAATCTAGCAGCTCACTGGAGCTCAGGGAGGTGACTCCCACAGGAGTGTTGCTGACTCTGCTTTCCTTGCTCCAGCTCTGGCATACGCCTTGTTCTTTGGTGAGCCAAATCTTCTTTCTAACCTGGAAGCATTTCTGTAGCAGCCAGTACAAGAAAAGTAGCGGAGAAATGAGATACCTTGAAATGGGCTCTCCATGCTTTATTTTACCCAGTGACACTTTTGAAGTTTCTGCCCAACCTGAGAAGTTGGAACACTCGTGATACAGCAGAACTGTGCCTGGTGAGGCAGCAAAAAACTAACATATCAAGGGAAAAAAAGTGGTTTTCTCCTAATTGAACTGAACTGAATTCATCTAGGGCTGAAATGGGTGCCAGAGCAGGTGGAAAGGTGTGGCCTTACCACCCTTTCAGGAGAATGGAGAAAGAGCAGGAAATACTGCTGCAAACCAGTATTCTATTCCTCCACCAAGTGGAACTGCTCCCTCAGGAAGGTAAAACTCTAAAGCTTGTGAGCAGAAAAAATTAGGTGTTAGGAGAGGGCTTGTAGCAAGCTTTGGTTTTAAATTATTCTTTTAAATACCATGCGAAATTGATCTGTGCTCTTGCTGATGACACCTGAATAAGGGAATTGTGTTATAAAACATTAGCGTAGAAGTAGCTTTCAGTTACTTACCTTGAAGAATACATTGCTGATACAGAATAACAGATGGGTAACAGGCGAAAAGCTCAATTAAGTGAGATACTGTCCAAGGTTGTGGCTTAAAGAATAAAACACATTCCAGCTCTACAGTGGCAGGAGGATACTATGTATCCATTGCACCAATTTTTAAGTTTAAAGTTCTGTATGTTACTGCAGCTAATTGTCTGAGACTGGTGAGTTCACAAATACACTTTCATTTGTGACTAATATCATAGGATATTGTGCTAATAAAAATTTACATTCAAATAGGCCTATAATTTGGCATGTAGTTTATCTGAATATCAATGTGCAGGTTTTTAAAATCCATACATATTTCCATAGGTTTTAATTCATACATATTTCACACAAGTTGGATATTTTAAAATACTGTCTTCTGGTGAATCAGTGATATAATTTCTCATTAGATCAAGTTTGTGTTATGGAATTAAAAATTTCTTTCTTTCTTTTTTACTATTCTTCAAACATGAGTTTGAAAAGCACATATTTAATTTACAGCTTCACCTATGATCTGTATCTCAAATACTTATGATCTTCAAATAACTTCTGCAGTTCTTTGCATTCTTTGCTTCCATCACCATTCACCAGTTTTCTAAATTTCCTATCCATTCTGTAGCTAACAGGAAAATGATTTGGCATTCTGTTCTGCTGTCTGCTGGCAGATAAGACAGACTGCATCTTCAGTTTTGTTGAAATAATCAGGTTAGCTTACCCTGTTTAAAGAAAGGATTTTTCTAACCTGGGTCTTTTCCACACAAGCAGACTGGGGAGTGACCCAGCAGTTCTGTTGGTACATTTGGTGTACTTGCAGTCACTGATAGCCCAGAGTACAGTGGGAAGTGCTCACATCTCAATCTGTCCGAGCTGCAGCCAGGCAGCATCCTTGACTGGGCTGTGACTCAGACTTTGAGGCTGAGGGGGACCATCATCTCCCCTTTGTGATTTCCTGAGGGCACTGTTAAACACGGAGCTCTTGCTGACTGGAGTACAACTTCTGCTCAGCTCTGTGCCTCAGCAGGAAACCATTCAATCTCAGTTTGAAAATTCAGTCCAAGACATTAAAGCCCACCAGTCTACTCTTTGTTTATCCAGGTTTTTGTCACCCTTACTGTATAAAATTAGCACTGTGTTACTATTTTCCAGATTCAGCTTATAACTTCTAGGGTCCTGATACACATTTCCCTATTAATTTAAAGGCATGGGTATAATCCCTGTCAATATTCACCATTTTTTAAACGAGTAAAACATATTTTATCTTATAAAGAGCTTTCAAGCTAAAACTTTGAAGGTCTTTTTTCTCTTAAGACCTGTTTCTTTGATATCCTTTGTGCCCATTGCAATGCTTTTGACAGTTTCTAAAGCCCTTTGAAGTCTGGACATCAGAACTTCACAGAGGGCTCCACTTGTGCTGTTCTCACCAGTGCCAGAGAGAGAAGCATAGTAACTCTCCAACTCACATTCATTGCTCTGGGCTCTTACATTAAAGAATCATTAGTCTTTTGGGGTCCTAATTGCATATTGCACTGGGAACTCATGTTATACTGCTTCTCTGCTGTGACTTCCTACATAGTTTTCTGATCTTCTTTCAATGACAGAGCTGTTTATTAGCAGAGGTAGGATGTCTTTCTTGTTTCAATTCTGCATTTGGCTGCATTATAATGTGTTCCGTGTGAACAGGTCCAGCAATCCAAGGGGAACACTTTTCTGGCCTTCAATTACTTCTCCTCATCACCATTGATCCTCATCTTCATCCATGAACACCTACATTGTTGAGTTAGAGGTGGAAATATTTTCCTCAGTGTGTTTTTTCCATTCTAATTTTTAAATTTCTTAAGTCAGTTGTTGCTATTGCATAGTGCTGATGTTTTAAATGGTATGGCATGCCACCCAGAAAATACATTCCCAGAATTCTGAAGAATGTTATATCTGAGTGGTTACTTTTGGCTGGACATAGGCAGAGTTGAATATTACAGTGCATGACTATAAAAATTTATTTTGGCTTCCTCTTTTTATTAGAAAATTTATTTAGGTTCCTCATAACTGAAAAGTTTCATGTAATGTGTTATGTTAGAAAGACACATACAGTATTTTATGATAAAAAGAAAAAAAAAATAAGAGAAAAAATTGTGAGTTTGAATCTTCTGGTTCTTCTCATGTCTAAAGACCTGTGTAGTTAAGAGTTGCATTTTTTTAGGTGCACTTCTTCAAACATTCTGAAACCTCTAAATATTGGGGTAATAACACTGGAATCAATAACATAAATGTCACTGAAAAGCTCAGACAAATCAAGGATCATATGCTATTTTAGAGTTCAATAAGGATGTAATAGGCAATCAATTTAATAATGTTTAGATTGTTCTGCCTTGAATACAAACCAAGTAATAAAGGAAGTACATTGGATGGTGATAGAGTAGCCATAAGATGTGACATAGAAAATGAGCATGTGGAGGAAAACTTTAGCTTAGAAAACTGGAAGAAGAAATTATGAAGTGATAAGAAATAAAGAAAGGAAAAAGAAAAAGAACTGAAAACACAGAAGGACTTGCAGGGGATGGAGACCTTTTAAGAATAGACAGAATTAAGATAGATGGTCCCACAGAAATAGGAAAGATTGATAAATACTTTTCCTTTTATTCTCTCACAAACCGTACTTCACATAGTTCCATCTTTTTAGTGAAATTTCACTGGATTGTAGTTATTTTGCTATTTCCCTACTTTCTCTATCCTATCAAAGCATGTCTTTCTAGGTTTTGTCTCTGAAAATTCGGGTTCCTTAGAAGAGGCTGATTGCAAATTCCTTCTTTCACACTTTTGTTGTTTATTTTGCTTACTGGTATGCACCATGCAGAGGGTCCACCTCAGGAGGAGAAAAAAAACCCACAATGTCATCATTGACACTTCTTTATCTATTTCTTACTTCCAGGAATATACTCAGTTTAAATCTTCCACTTTTTTCACAGTCAAGTTTTCTCTGCACACCTGTAGCACAGTAAATCATATCATTACTTTGTCCTTTTAATCTCAGAACTGCAGTATTTCTGAGAATTGAAGCTGTTGCTGATTGTAGATGTTAATATTTAAAACTTTCACCAATTACATGAGGGTTAGTTTGAATAAAACAGTCATGTTTGCTTTTGATTTGAAGTATGACTTTTTACTTTTCATTAACTATGTTCTATCCCTACGGTAATAGGTCCCACATAAATCATAGAAAACTTAATCTGATATTTTGTAGCTTCTTTTTACTTCTCCTAAAGCAAAATTTTATGCTTTCCTTTACCAAACTTTTCAAGGGTTAGTGCTTTACACACACAAATCCCAGAAGTTCCCTGGAGACCTTTTTCTCCCATCAGCCTCCTTCCCCTCCACCTCCAAATCCCTTGGCAGTTCAGGGCTTTTAAAAGTTTCTGTCATAGCCAGCCTGAACCTTTGACACTCCTGGTAAGGAAAGAGGGCTTAACTTGGAAGCAGGTTGGACTACAATTAAAAATGTGGAAAGGAGGGAGAGAAAAATTACCTTACTGTAACAGAAACTGGCTGGGTGAGTTTTTTCTAAGATCTTGCTTACTAAAGGATATAAAGAGTCTTGTCCACTGCCACAGTAGATATTGAACTCCACCCTGACTCCTGGCATTCTTCTCTGATCACTGGAATTACACCAGTGTTAGGGTCCATGTAAAATTGTGCTGCCTCAGACTGTTCAAAGAAAGTCCTCTAAAGTTTTTTTCCATCCCACAAAATTAAACCAGGGTATTTTTATTAAGTCTAGGAGGAGTAGCAATGACACAACAAAATGACAGTCACTGTCCAAGTCCTCTAGGCTGTCAGCTATATCACCTTCATTCTAATGGTTAAATTAAACCTGCAGTGGCTTCACACCTTCATTTTGACAAGTAGACATACTCTTAATAACTTTGATTTGTTCCCAGTGATAACTACAACTCCCTGATGTTATGAAGCAACAGAAAAATGAAATCCCATGTGTTCCCAGAATATGGAGGCTGTGCTCTTCTCTGAGACTGTAATTTGGGAAGGATGATACACTACTAAAACAAAATTAACTGTGTTTCCCCAAAACATTTAAAAGCTGAGGTGATGTTGCTGAAGCACCATCATTTCACGTCTCTGTTGCTGACACAGCTTGTGTAGAAACAGTTTTAATAAAGTCATTACAGGGTCAATGGAAAATCTCTGTACATATCTGAAGTATGTTGAGTGATTTATGTGAGTCCATGGATATTCATTATGATGATGTTCTTTCAGGTTTCCATTGACAGGCAGAGCAATGTCACCAGTAATGTCCAAAATAAATTATGTCATCATAAAGCTGGACCTTAAATACAACAGAATTAAATTTAAGGTAACTGTTAAAGTCTAACAATTAAGGAAAGTTAAAGGACATATTTCAAGTAGAAAATTGCCCTGCTCTGGGTAAGTGTTGTCATTCAGCAGGCTTTGTGACACAGAAACAGACATCTCCTCTGTAATCTGTGCTACAAGTGCAAGGAAGAGAATGTAGTGAGACAGCATATTCTAAATTCTCTCCCCTTGCTGGGTTTATAGGTGCTTTGTATCAATACACTGTTTTCAATGCCGTGTGTCTCTGAGCTCTTCAGTTTTCTGCATTAGGTGTTTGTTGTTGTCTGTAACCATCAACAGATTCTTCAGTGAGGGTTCATGAGTAAGTGATTATCCCCAGCAATTGTGCAACTGGCCCCGGGGAAAATAAGGAGTGCTCATGGATTTCCTGATACAGCCTGCTTTTATATTGCCATTTATCTGGGATGATGATAACTGAATTCTGAGATAAGTGTGCCATTGTGCTTAGGATCTCTGACTAGTAATAAGAGACTGTCATCAGTTTGGCAGAGGGATCATCACAATTGGCTGAAGAGGATCAAAACCAGAGAGGACAAGCAACAAAGATGTGAAATTATTTGCCTGAGATTATTTATTAAATCAAAAACAGATTTGTGAAGCAAATCTGCCAGTTTGTTTAAGCCAGCAGTAAATTTTCTCAAAGGTTCAATGAGGTCAAGGTTCATCCCACATATTACGGATTTCCCAATTCATCCTCCCTTCCACACCAGGCCTAGCATACACCTAAATTTTAAAATACTGCAGGCCATGTTCAATACAGTGTGTTCATTTTGCTGAACATACAAAATCAAACTCGAAACTTGCTTCCCTAATCAGCTGAAACAGAGGTTGGCGAATTTCCTCACCAGTGAAGCACTGAGAAGTGTGAGCAGTATTCACAAAAGATCATGCTGGCTATTAAATGTTCCAGGTCAAAGTCCCACTTTCAGAGAAATAGCGGAAGCTAACATAAAAGGGAGTAGTCAGCATTTCTGGTACCAACACTGGGAACATTTGCCTATGTGTCCACCACTGGTGATGTGGCAGAGTCCCTTCCACCCAGTAAATAGTCCAGTGCAGAATCAATTCTGCAAAATTTGCCATTTTGCTTTCATTAATCTTCTTTTTTACCTTGTGTGGTGGTTTCATGCAGGTGTTCATTCCCCAAAGCCCAAGTTTTTCTCTGAAAATGCTTTTGTAGGCATTAACGTCAGGATCCAGTCATATCTGCAGTAGTTTTCTCCAAAACATAGAAGAAACTGATACACATCTGTGCCATATTTCTTGAAAGCATTATTTGTTCCTGGGGAATGGGGCCTGGGGAGAAGAAAAAATGCTTAGAAAAGCTGGATAAGAGGGCTTGTTCTTTCATAATCATCTAAAGCCATCAGAGTGGTGTTTTAGTTCTTTGTGAGAAATTGCTGAAGTTAAATGAGAGCAAGCAGGAAGATCAAGTGAAAGAGAAGATAATTTTCCTATGTTGAAGCCTATCATTATGATGAAATTAAGAATATGATTAACATCCTCAAGGACACTATCTGGGAAAAAAAAGCCAACGTTTTGAGACTCCAACTTAATAGACACAATTTGCATGCTGTTATCCTAGATTTGACTGCTAAAAGGGAGTGAAAATTTCAGTGTTTCAATCCAGTGATAAATAGTGGGTTAATTAAGAGGGAGAGGCTCTATTTTCCCTTTTTAAAGTTGTCCCTGCATGAAAGCCTTGCTGTATATCCCATATCTACTATCAGGGCATGTAACTGCTCAGCCCAGTGATTTTGATTTGTGAAACACTACAGCTTAAGAGTCCCATGGTGAACTGATGAAAAAAGGTATAAAAATAATGAACCTTGGAGTTATGTATAGAGAAAACATTCCTATTTGCTTTAGCAGCTTTACAGTTGTTCAGCTGCTTCATTGCAGGCCAAGAGCCATGCAGAAAAGAATGGAAACAAAATGGGTAGAAGTAAACAGGAAGAGTAAAATTTGTAGAGTCAGAGCATGTCCAGTTTCCCAGTAGGTAAGGCTGTTTGCCAATATCAAAATCTTTGGTACTTAATTGTACGTAAGAGTAATGTGATTTTTTTTTAATTAAAAGGTAAATAATAAGAAATAAGTCTGTGATTTTTTTATTTCCATTAAATTCACCCTTGCATGAATGATTCTGACTGAATACTTTTGTTGACTTTTTCAGTAAAATGGTGCAGTTGTGCTCTAATTTAAATAGTTTTATGGTCATAAGGTCTTACACTCCTAGCCCTTTATTCTGGTGCTGAGAATTCAGTGTTTAACTCAGGGCAATGAAGAAAATCCAGTTCAAGGAACAAATCAGCTTTTCTACTTTTCTTTGCTTGTGTCAAGAGAAAATAAGCTATTTCCATAAATTTATATACCAATGAATTTATAGCAATTTTTATATCAGGGATTATATTAAATTTGCTTCAGAAATATGTATTCATACATATTACCATATGGATGTCCTTTACTCATTCTGAAACAATGCAGCTACTTCTGAAGAAGACCATGGCTGGATTAATGAATTGAAAGTTTCAAGATCTGATGACTGCTGAAAAGTTGGTTGCTTCCTTAAAATATTCCAAGCAACTAGAGAGACCATCACAGAGCAACAGAGATTCATTTGATTCACAATCAGATTCACATATTTTAATGTCACCTTCTCTGGCAGCTTTAGTTTTCATTTTCATTTAAATCATACAACTGTATAATAAGAATGCAAATCCATTTTCCAGTATTTTTGAAAATGAACAAGTAAATTGCTTGAACCTTGTAGCTCAATGTTCAATTTACGAATCTGAGGATGCTCTAAATCTTTTGGTTAAAAATTTGAGATGACTGAAGTAAACCCACAGTTTTGAAAAATAACTGGGTAAATGGGAAAAGAAAAACAACAACAATCAAAAATCTAAAGTACAAGAAAACAGTTTCTTTTAAGAAGAGATGGTAAAAAACATCAGGATAGCATGAGTGACTGAAAAACAATTCATGACCCACAGTGTGATTCAGACATATAGTTTATCAGAAAGTTGTTCTGAGAGGTTGTGAACACCTTGATTTGCCCTCTAGCTCATTTTATTTTGACTCTGAGAGCCATCCATCCATCCATCCATCCATCCATCCATCCATCCATCCTTTTCCCTTCATAGCTACTAGTTTCTTCTATGACTAATATATTTTATGGTTTTGAGTTAATTTCTACTAAATTCTCTAGTTATGGTGATTTTTTAATTCTCTTATTCAGATTCTGTACAGTATGAAGAGGTCATAAGTGAGCCAAGTCTTTGTAGTGCTCAGCCAGTAACCAGGGGGAGCAGAAGCTTGACCAGTGTTCATATAAGTTGCATCCCACCTTTCCAGGGTCAAGTTAGTCCCTAGTTTTCCATTTCACATCCTGTGGTTTACCATGGTTGCTAACAGCATCACTAGAAGACCTAAACCTATGGAGAGTTCTCTCAGGGCTTAAATTTAAACTCAGTGCTTTAACTTTAAAAAGTCTGATTTTTTACATGAATTCAAGAAATCTGCCCTGAGCATAATATTTGAAATCTTTGAATGTTGGAGAATGTGCCTTTTTAACTCCTACTTAAAATAAATTAAACCTCTCCCTATCAGTTCACCTTTTTATTATAACCTTGCAATTTAGTCCCATAACACCTAAATTCAAACCAAATTACTCAAATAGATTTGGATACTTGGATTGGTTTATTCCTGTCTTCTTGGCTGCACTTCTGCTGTCAATCATTTTCAGTGAAATAAGGTGAAATAAAGAAATTCTGCCTTATTTGTGCCTTTCTGTCCTAGCTTCATGTAGTGGCAATGGATGGGAACGGCATAAAGAGGCTCTTAGAGCAACAGGAGCTCCAGCAGAAGAATACAGAAGTAGCATTCTGCAATAATTTGCATAATCATTACAACATTGGACCACTCTGTTACCTGGAATTCTGACTAAAGAAACACTACAGCATGTTCGTATGAAAAAATCCAAGAACATTGATAAACTAATCAATTTTGGTTTCTTTCCCCCTCCCTGCACTTGTGTGACACTAGTCTGTGTCCAGCCAGACAGGCCTAACTCAAACTATCTCAAAGCAATTTGTCTTGCCACAAAATGGAGAAGTTTTTTTATTCCTTAAATAAAAATTTCATCAGCAAACAAAAACGTCTGGGCCATTTTTCAGGAGGTAGGCAGTAATATGTTCCTGTCACTACTGGATAAACAGAAATACAGATGGTGTCATGCATCACTGGTGAAGCAGGACTACAGTGTTTGTTTCACCTGCTGTCTCAAACACCTCAAGTGTTGTCACAAGTAGAGAGACTGTGAATAACCACAGGTTATTTCAACAAAGCTTCTACTGCCCATTTTCCACTGACTATTTTTTTTATTTCTATTATTATCCCAGTACTAAATAACAAGCAGGAGAAGCCTTTTGTCCAGAAAATGTGTGATAAGGCAGTGCAGATGTGGTTTGACTGTGTCATTTTAAAATAAACAGGAGGCAATTTTTCCTGATATACACCAGCTGACTGATATCAGTTCTATTTGTTATCATTGCTATTAGAAGAATGATCTATTAGGACTTCTCTTTCCCCTAGAGAGGCTTAAGTTAAAACACCAAGGACATTCTCAAATAGACTCTAATAGTTCAGACATTCTTATCAGCAGCACACGATGAAACTGTGCTGGCTTTCTCCTGCTTTTCCTACAAGCTTGTGAGACTTTTCTCAAAGCATCAGCAAAGGAAGGGCAAATTCTATGTACATAAGTGCAAAAACAACACTACCAACCTGCGTGGTGCTAGCATATAGACAGCTGTAGATGGCTTTGCACCTTTCCTGAGTACCCAGTCTTCTACACCTATTGTCTGGAAGTTATCTGTTGAAATTCCATTTGTAAAGAATTTGTCTATACCCCAGAGAAAGCTGCAATGGATTCACAGGAGGATGATATGCTTTGTAAAATGCAATGAGCAGCTTGTGGTCTTTGTGAAGAGGCTATCAATATCTAGAAAAAATATTCAGCATGGCCCTCCACATACTCACAAATACTGTTTCAGAGTAGATCATGAAAGTCTTAAGCATGCCAAATCCTATAACCTCTTTTGACTTTGGAAAATAATATCTGATATTTAAAACTGTATCTTCTTTATAATGGCATTAAAACCAAATTTGTCCACCAGATTAGGAACAGAATTTAAGCAACAGAGTAGGCAAGTACATTCTTATTACATGTTAGAGCCTCTTCTTCTATTTTTTGGTCCAATGATACTGCATGAACTGTGCATAAAATCACTATTTTTTTCTGATTACCTTGCACAGCATCCTTGTTGACTCATGTCTATCACAACACATTCATTGTTTTCATGACACAGCTCTTTGAGTGAATTTTTCGATTCTGCTTACTTGAAATTCACCTTTCTCTATACCCTCTTTTGTGATGGTCATTGGGCAATGGAAGTGCAGTGCTTGAGAAGTGCACCAGAGCATAGACACAGGCAAGGTGAAGGGAAATGTGTTAAAGCTCTAAATTACCTCAACGAGACACGGCACATTATCAATGCTGTTTTCAGACTGCTGTTTATGGCACGTAGCTGTCAGTCTAAGGGTTTCAAGCACACCACACAGACACTCTGTCACATGCACTCACACTGTGCTCTGCTGCGAAGGGAAAACAGCAAAGGTCCAGGGATTTAAAGTACACAAAAGTCTGGTATGTTTTCTTTAATGAAAAGCAATCCTTCAGAGCAGAGGTGTTTGATATTTGACATATGATACTGACAATTTCTAATACGTTATAAATTTGTATGCTAGTTCACAGGATTGTAGGAGTGCAGGCTGCTGCCCAGAGGAGCTTACTGAATCTGTTAAAGGTGTCCTGGGCTACCCTGAGCTCCATTAGCATGAATGGAGCTGTGCTTGGATATTGTGCAGAGAGTTCCTAGGTTCCTGTGACCGTCTTTAGCTACATCACCATAGCATGTAGTGACAGCAGAGACCAGAACTTGGTTTGTAATATTGTGATTTGCCTTTTCCCCCATAACTCTGAAATGAAAAAGGGTATCCTGCAGTCATTTATTTTTCAATTTCCTTGCTTTCCTTGACTTAGTGATTGTATCAAAACATTTTTGAGTTTGTTTTTCTGAGCTTTAAAGGGGCTATGGGCAGTGCACAAACATAAACAGAACAGCCCTGCTTCTATCTCAGTGTTTGTGCTTTGACTGTCAGGTAAACACAAATGAAAACCAAAAATGTTTATGACTTGGTACACCTAAAAAGGGGAAAAAGAAAAGCTTGTTTACTAAAAGTTCCATCTATGACCTTTAAAAACACAGTGTACATTATTCAGAAAGCAAAGAACAGTGACAAGCCAAGCGTTCTTTTCAGTAGAAACACTCTTCTGAAATTATTTCATAATTACAAAATTTGAAGACGTACCAAGGACAATAGAAATATAATGTTTCTCCGAGAGGAAAAAAAAGGGCATTGTTTAACAAAAATGCTGGCAGTGCAATGAAGCAATTCAAGAAACTCACAATAATATGTTAATTTAATTTGCCTCTTGTGCTCTCTTAACAGAACCTTTATTTATTTCCGTTTACCACCTGTTTCATCCTTCTGCTTACCATTAGATGCTAAATTATTTCTTCCACATGTTAATGGTTCTCTAGTTAATCACCATCCTGAAGTGTGGTGTAAAAGGTTTTCGCTATTTTTGTTTCTGATTTTTTTTTCATACAAAGAAATTGAAAATTATGGATATATAAACTGAAAGAGTTGTAACTGTTACCTTGCTTATAAAGGTCCACATAGTCAGTGTAATAATATAAATATGGCACTATTAATTTCAGATTTTAGATCTAACATATTTTACTATGCTGTAGGAAACAGGGACCCTGTGGTATTATGTGCTTTAACAGAAATGGAAGGTGCAACCTTACAGAGCTCACGTTAGAATTGCAAAGAATTGTAAAGAAATTCTATTTCCATATTAGCACTATATTTAAAAACATCACCTGGAACACAAAAAAATAGGATTATTCTCCTGGTGAATTAAATATTAACTTTTATTAACTTTGTGTTGCTGTACCATTTAATCCTTGATATTGACCCACTTTTCTCCATTAATCATTTGAAAAAGTTATTGCATTGAGAACTATGCCCTTGTCGTTTAGAGAAAAAAAAGTCACTGTTGAGGGCTGTAATTAAAATAAATCGTATATATTGAAAGTTTTAGCCTCCCTGTGTTAACCCCTTACAAGCTTGAGAGGAGGCTTGCGGGCAGCAACTTATTTTAAACTGATAGCAAGTCTAAATTAAGGTCCTGTTCAATACAAACATAATGAGAGAATTAGGTGGGATGCTGGCAGAGTGCTGGTGCAGGGCTGTGCAGGTCTCTGCTCATCTCCCAGCTCAGACAGCAGATACTGTGCCTGACCTTGGATAAAACAGTCTGTCTCAGACTTCAATTTCCCGCCTGTGAAAGGGGACTAAATATCTTCCTGCTGCAGAGGTCTGTTTTGAAAGTGGTGTTTATTCATGACAGAGAAGCAGTTGGTCAGGGAGGCTTATATAGATACTTGATAGTTCCACCAGCTGCAGCGCAAGGAGGTGGTACAGGTTAGGGATAGTGTGCCTGGGAAGGAAGGGTTCCACCTACCAGAACTGGTTGCTCCTGTACAACACCTCAGAGTATGGCCGAAATTCAGCTTTATCATCTTTATAGTCATGCTATTCTTTTCCTTTCTTTCTTTTCTGTTTCATATTTTTTGGTTGTATTTGAATTTAGTCTCCCTGATGATTTTCTAAGTCTGTAAATTAAGACTAATTGAGACTGACCAATAAACCCCAACAAGAGAAGAAGGTACAGAGGAGATGGGCAAGGAAATTTCTCCAAGAAGCTTGGGAAAAATGCAGGGTTTGAATGACCAAAGCTGTTATATAGAAGCTGACTTAGCACCATGGGGACCAGAGGGTGGCCTTTGTTTCAGGTCAACAGCTACCAACAGCTGAGTGGGTCAACAGGCATTGTAAATGTTTCTCCCTGAGTTAATTAGAAGAGTGGGAATGTCTCCCTGAGTTGGCCAGATCAGCATGGGGGAGGAATGAATACTGACTTACCCCAACACAGAGCACAAAAACTGGAAAACTAACAAAAGAACTTCAAAGGGAGCAGTAGGCCTGAGGTGGCTTGAACCCATCACTTTGGTATTGTGATTGAACTCCATATTGCAGCTCCTGTAAATGCATTTGGCTAAGTGTAACTTACATTTGCATTGTGCTGAGCAATACATTTTATATGACTCTGACAAATCAGAATTCCCATGTAACACAACCTTTAAATAAGTACATTTGATGTTAAACATTACACCCTCCATGGAACATCTAAAAGAACCTGATCAGACAGTATTGGGCTTTGGTGCTACTTCACACCCAGCTTCCAAAATAGGTAAAAGAGAGTGATGGCTAATGAAAGTGACTGAAAATAAACTTTGAAGTATTCCTCTGCCTTTTAATAGGTATTAGTCAACAATTTTCGTGGCTGAACATAATGGCTTTTTTTAACATATGTTTTCCCTTTTGTTTTCAGAGCAGTTTCCTAAACATGCCAAAGGTTTTAGCTGCTATGAAGAGTCCATCTTTTGGGAACTCTGTTTGGGTTTCCTCATGTTTTGCGAGAACAGCATCTTTTAAAAAAACAGCTGCAAGAGGATCAGAGATGCTATTGTTGGCAATAAGGAAGTTGTGGTGGTGTATAAAGTGTAAGTGGTTGTAATAATATAGGGGTCTGCTGGTACCACACCTTCTGTAACAGGTGTTCCATGCAAGGACCAATTATAAAAATGTATTTAAACCTAAATATTGCCACACTGCAGAGTTGGATAGTTTTTCAAAATTTATTTCAGACTTTGTTACTAGCTCCTGGTCACCAAAACAGTTCCAAATAAGATAAGGATTTGCACTGTATTTAAAAAGAGTATAAAAGGGCAACTATTTACAGCTTCTTGTGAAACAAGTTCATGTACGGACTTCAAAATATAAAAGTACATATTTGTAGAGTACACTCCAAACAGGAACTACAGGTTTTATACTTTGTTCTTGATTAAGAATTCTCAGTGTTGAAGAAACCTCTTTTAATACTAAGTACATGCTGGNAGGAAGGAAGGAAGGAAGGAAATGCAACTTTTGCAAGGCATTTTTCACCTTGTTGACACTAGATATGAGCAGTCTGTTTTGTCAAATGTTTCAGACTAATGTAGCTTTTTTTGCAGCTGGGTCTCTGTCTGACACATGAAATTCATGAGTTTCATAGTGGGTTTCTAACTGGAATTGTGATCCCAAACTATGCACTAATGGCTAAAGAAGAAGACACATTAGTTATGGAAAGTTCAGCTACTGATCTTTACAAACTTTTGGTTTTTGTTAACTTTTCTTTTTAAGCATTACAAGCAAATCTAGGTGGAGTTCATATTTTGAGATAGATACATATAATGTGCCCAGATGCTTAAGATGGCCCTAAAGGTAGCTGACAATGGAGAGCCTTACCAGATCCCTTTCTTCATTGCTTTTTTTAGTATTATAAATTTTTCTCCTATCTGTAGGCCAGTTTTCTTACAGCAGTATTTAGGCAAAAAATACCATGGGTCACTGTGACATCCATGGTTTGCATTGGCCATGAGCTGTCAGTAGGACATAGGAAGAGGTTGGACTGAAATATTTTAAGGGGTTATGTTAAGAATTTCTACTGTTTAATATTGCCATACCATGACTGAATGCAACTTAGGGGTATTTTCCCCTTAGACTGTGTGCTTATAGTGTAAACATTGCTCAGTAGAGTTTCTGGAGGGAGCAGAGTTCAAATTCCAAGTCTTCTCTAAGGAAAGGCTACATTAAAAACAAATGCACTCACCAGCTCAGTGCTATGTGCATTTGTGCTGAGCAAAAATCTCAATCTCACACTACTTTCAGCTCCTAATAGTGATTTCAGATTTTCATAACTGTACATAGCCCTTCGTTCTCCTGTGCTCTAGAATTTCTGAAGAGCATGACCACTTTTTTCCTCAGATAGGGAGATAAGTTTTAAGGTCTGCACTAATGAAAATGTGTACAAACTGCTGAGGGAAATTATTTTTTATTATTGTTATATAACTTTTTTAGTTTATTAAATTAGTAAATATACCATCTTTTGTAGATTAGGAGTATGTTTTCTAAATTTTTTCTTGGATGTGGTTAGTTTCATTTGCTCCATTTCAAAGGAATTATGATTAGAGATTAGGAATAAGAAATCTTAATCTCTTTTGGGGTTTTACTGTGTAAATTCTCATACATAAAAAGAACTTGGTAGTATTGGGGCTAAATGGAGTTGTAGAATTTTTTTGCTTTAACTGTGAAATTGTATGCAGATGAAAAAAATAATTCTGGGAAGGCCTAAGTCTTGCAATTATACAGGCAGTTTCCTAACATTCAGTATTTTTTTTTTCTTCAGGAGTTTGTCTATTTTTGCTATGTTTTCCTCACAAAGATGCTATAACAGCATGCCTGACCAACCTTAAGTTGGCTGCAGATGAGTGAAAACTCCAAGTTAATTGCTTCTTTCTGTCAAGGTCAGGAAAATCTTAATTTGGATCCACTGAGGGAGAAAGTTTTTCAACCAACAAGTTCAGCCTATTAGAGTGTCCTCAGCTTTATATGACTGAGAGCTTTCAACAGCACACAAGGGCAAGCTGACCTCATCTTTCTTGTGAAAACTTATTGCCAATTTATGCTTTTTATCGTTTGGGAAGTGCATGTGCTCTGCTGCATTGTGAATCTGATACTGTCCTTTTCCAAAGCCTGTGTTTTGAATCCCCTTCCTTCTTCAGCACAGCCTGGCATGGGGGTGCTGATCTCAGCCTGTTTAGGCACACAAAAAAGGTGTGGCAGCAAACATGTGCAAGGTTTTCATGAGGTTTTTGGAAGTTTGAAATCTGAATTGTCTTTTACATGTTTAAACCGTGATACTGTGTAATTTTTTATATTCTAAACTTTTGCTTGGAAACCATGGATTTTAAAAAAGAAAGGTAAGAGAGGGCAGAAACATCATAAGGGAAGTACCAAATATCCCGAACAGTTAAGAGATACTGGCTTCATACATGTTTATCATGAATGCATTCAATAATGAGTCTCTGCTGACACCTTCTATATGATCCAAAGAAGGCCATGCACTGAATATCCATTTTTTTTGAGGGATTAAGAGGCAAATTTGATACCCAGAACAAGGCAGTTTACTGCAGTGCAATCTCATGATGTGTTCTTTTCCCTTACTGCTTCAACCTAGATATTTTTTTCTACAAAACTGTTTTCAAATAAATTGCATTATCTGTAAGAAAAAATTGTGACATGGTAATAAAGCCAGTGACATTTATGAGGGAATAAAGTAATCACATTCATTTTTAATTGATTGGTGTGTTCACAGTTTCTTGCAGTGACTTGAGATGAAAATGGCCACTTTAGTGTTTTCTGGGTTTCTCTTTTATCATTCTCCCTGCTGGGTTCATCAGTGTTTGATTGCAGGTGGAATGAAAAGTAGAAGTAGTAGTTTCAGTAAGAAGAGCAAACTCATTCAAGGGGCAGCTTCAAGGCCCCTTTCTGAAGCTACAGATCAGTCTTTTTTTTAAGGGAATATGTTTTCTTACATCTCTATACACTGTTACTTTAAAAATCACATTTTTCCGTATATTAATTGACATACTTATTTTCTGGAACTTCTAAGTGACAATTTTCAACTTTCCCTCTCACTTTTCTATTTTCTTCATACCATGTACATCAGCTAAAATGCAAACTTTGATTCATTTGCCTTGTCCAAGATGCTATGAATAAATATTTACTATCTTTGACTTGCTTATCTTCTTTAAAAATCTTGCTTCATTTAATAGCTGATGCTATTTCATCCCTTCCTAACTTTTTTTGGTGACAGTTATGCATTCACTAGTCTTCCTTCTTTTTAACTTAGACAGCTCTGCCAGTTCAATTTATTGATCACATTTCTTCGGAAACAGCTTGCTCTCTGATACCAACGAACAAACCACCCCTAATAGTTCAGAAACATCCAAAATAGTATATAGGCATAATAAATGTCAAATTTAAGGATTTTGCTTTCCTGTGTACACTCTTTCACAATGATTTAGCTGTTTTCTTCTAGTCTTGTGATGTGCGTCTTTGCATGACACTTATTTTAAAAATATTCAAGACAGTGCTCTACTATGTGCTTCTGCAAATATTAAGCAGAAAATCAAGAGAAGAAAAGTATAGTAGAGCTGAAAATATTACCTCAGCTCTGCCTTCCACCATCACAGGTGCTATTGCTATTTATTTATCTCAGAGAGCTTGCTTCACATCCAATTCAGAAGAACAAAGAAAGGTGGGGAAGAAGGAAACTTAACACAGCAGTCCAGTCAGTATTTCAGGTCAGCTCAATATCCCTGCAGACAGTTTGCATTACAGAGTGGTTTTGGATTGTGCAAACAAGATTCTTCCAGGCGAAGCTAGACTGAAATATTATCCCCAGAAATGTACCTGATGCTCTCCAGATGCTAATGGGATTTGTTCAGCTGGCCAGACTGGAGTTAACCCACAGGAAACCCCCTGGAATGCAGGCAGCATCACTGTTGAATCCTCAGCACTGTTTTGTTCCACACACTGGCTCCCACTGTGCTGCACTGCAGTGCTTGTTAATGTGGCTACAATGTGATTCTGTTCCCACTTTACAGAAAGTTGTCCCTCTACCTCTCTCACAATTGTTGTAACAAATCCCAGTAGGAGGCAGATGAGAGACAAAATTCTTCCAGGGGAAGAAAGGTTAATGCTACATTTCAACAACTAAAATTGCTCAGTGCTGAGTATGCTCTTGGAGCTGTATTACAAAGAGAACCCAGAGAGAAAAAGAGAATAAACTGGATTCCTATGAGAGATGAACCAGCAGCAGGAGACAACGCTTCAGAAAAGGAGCGTTTTTATGTGACCAGGCCAGGGTTCAGAATCTGAATGAACAGAAAAAGCATAGATGCAGGTAGAAACCAGGAACACCTTTTCTTTCTCTGATATTTTGGTTTTAGAAAGAATAAAGCCGTTAGAGGAAAGAGACAGTCATAGAAGGGCACTGCTTCTTCCCCTGCATGCAGTTTTTCTCAGCAGCATCAATCATCATGCATAGTTTCTTAAAAATTTCCTTGATGTGTGTTAAAAATAACTTGCTGTCAAGCAAGATTTTTGAATCAAAGGCTGGGACAAAAGTATCAGTATTTGCAGACACAGAGTTGGTCTGTGAGGTGACCTCCCCAGTCACAGATACCACTTATGCTTCTCCAAGTGTCAGTCCCAGAGTACCTGTACTACACTTAAGACCCTCATGACAAAACTAAACATGGAAAAGTTCTCCAGGAGAGCCAAGCTGCATCTTACCAGAGGGAAAAAGACCTCAGTGTTTAATGGTAGAAAATCCTGCAAATATGTAAAATGCTCCCTCTTTCCTGAAAGGACATGATGTGGAGTGCTTTTGATACCCCTTTCATGAGAGGGTCTTTCTAAGATAAATCTACACCTATAGAATTTTCTTTATTTAGATCTAATAAGTGATTTCATCACTTATGTCTCAGCTCCATTGTCCTGTAATATTGGGGATGTCTGTTATATAAAAATAACTTTGAAATGTTCTTTTCTGCTAGCAGACTCAACTAAACACAGTAAGTAGATAACAGTGAATGCACTCTTACTTGATGTTAGTGGAAAAAATAATGATATTCTGGTTTGGATTTTGATAAACAAAACACATCTTCTGCAAGTAAAATTCTTTTCCCTAACATGAGAATTCATCTTTTTTAGGTGTCATTTATTTATATAATATTTTGTAACCCATCTTAAAATTTGCTTTATTTTTCCTAAATTTCATCTTCATCCTTCTTTTCTCTGATATTTTGGTAGCATGCAAGTTTAGGTTCAGCTCTGTAGAGGAAAGCAGTTGCAGCTGTAGTTATGTTCAAAATTCAAGATAGCCCTAAAAGTCTGAAGCACAGATTTTAATGTCACTTAATATTTCCTCTAAATGGATTCTCCCCCTAAATTAAGTTATTCCTCCAATGATTGATCAACAGACACTAACAGCTTCTTTCTAAAGGTGTCTTGCATGAAGTAAATCACAAAAGAGTAAATTGATATAACAGTGCTTTAAAGTAATTCAGTTAAACTTGTGAGCCATTAAAAACCTTTCCATGATTCACTGTATCAGGGCTTAATTTTAAAAGTTAATAAGAAACTTAACTCTCAAAGTCACCCTTACACTACCCACACTGTTACTTCTTTGAAGCTTCTGATCTCCAACACTGTCCATGTTCTCATGCATTCCCAGCTGTCCTATTCATCTTTTTATATTTCTTATTGATGATGTAGAAATTTCTGATGGGTGCAACACCAGCTTCAGATTGCTATTTGAGTACTTTTTTTTTCTCTTTGCTGTTATTCTTTATTGCATGATGAACAGATGTATGATGTTCCCAAAGCCCTTCATGGTGTGGAAAATACAGAAGCACTTTCTTGAATCATCCAGGAACTTGCCATTGAAAGGGCAGTGCAAGGAAATGAAGGAATACAAGTATTGGATTCACAGTAAATTCTGTAATTTGATATAATTATGCTTAGAATCTACTGTACTGTTTGTAAGAATTTTGCCTTTGTGATAGCACTTAATGGCCAAGTTTCTTTTTTACACACCATTTATCCAAAAGGTGATGGGCTTCTATTGATTTTTTTGTAACTTTTTATGTAACCAAACCTAATGTTACTCCCTTTGAAAAGTCTTTAAAAAGAGATCAGTGGAATCTTATCACAAATCTTGGTCTTTTTACAGAAGGCAAGAAATATTTTAATTGTGGTGAAGGATTCAAACAAGAATTCTATAGTGAAGACAGCTTTGAAGTCTATGCATGACCCTTGTATAGGTGCTGTACAGTGCAAATGTGCTCCAGGGATCTGTGATGATGGAGTTCACAAAGTGCTGCTCCAATCATCTTATACTTCTGGGGATGAAAATGTCACCTCTTAGCTTTTCTAATACTGTGGGTATAGTGCTGAAATCTCTGTTATTGGGAATTGCTAAATTACTGCTTTAAGAAATGTGTTCAGTATCATACTCTCTGGCAAAATGAAATTCTGGATGACTTCTTCCAAGGCTGCCTGAAAAGTTTCTTGGAGAACATCCAGAAACTGCAAAAGCATTTCCAGGATTATCAGAGAGTGAGGCATTTCTCAAATGTTCAGAAAGGCAAAAGCCCCAGGAATGTTTAAATGCTTCCTGTTTGTGGCACAAGCACACATCCCACACAGTGTTCTCAGTGCCAACTAAAAATAAAACAAGGTCTGCATTTAGGTCTCAGGAGTAGGTACCAGTACAGATTTTTCTGATGTCTAAAAAGACAGAAACATGTAAATTAGCCTTTTTTTGAAGTAGAACCTTCAATAGAGTTCCTTCCCACTGCATCAAATTAGTTCACATATTATAGGAATGTAGTGCTTTCGTGACTTAAAAGTTACTGAGATGGGGAACAGCTAGATAGACTGGTGAGCAAATTTAGGGTGATTGCCTAATTACAATTTTTTCCCTTAGAGATACAAGTTAAAATGCAGGTGGAGTAACAGTTCATAAAGGACTAGCAAATATTTTACACATCTCTGTCCACCCCACTTCTTGGTATGGATTATAGTCAAAATTTATCTACTTTAAAATATTTTTTTCCATAAGCTCACAGACCTGTCTTGTAGTGTCCAAGTCCTACATAATTTAAGAAATTTCTGTGCTGCAATCATCCACTCTAGAAACACTAATGTGTAAAGTTCTGGTTATTTCAGCATGCATCCAGCAAAAATGGCCTCACCTGCTGCTTTCTGTACTACATACTGGTGATACAAACAGAACCATTTATTTTAGGAGGAACCAGTGTTCAGAGTCCTTTGGTTACAGCTTGGAGTGCTTTTGAAGGGCAGCAGAAATGAATCAGAATTCTTTTCATTCTTGCGAAATAATTGAAAAAAATACTTGTTAAGCTGGTGGATGTTTGTCATAAGAGTGTGACAGTTTCAATGGTAAAACCAAAGTGACTAGTTTGTATTTTTCAATGTCTGAATGTTTATTTATTTTAGTGCTGTAACTGTTTATGTTGCTGATAGCCCATGCATTCATGCAGGTTTTGTCAATAGGATTATGTTGCAGCAATTGGTTTTCTTTCAATGAGTAAATAGCAAAATAATTTTGCTTTGCCTAGGCCCTAATCAAATATAAGTCCTATATTTTTGTGTGAGAGGCTGCATGTTCTTATCTTTCAATAGGTTATGTGTGCACTGATGAACTATTTCTGCAAGTAGCGCAGTCCTTCAAAAGTCACCTGTTCCTACTTATGTTTCCCCCATATATAATGTCAACAAACACTATTTTCCCAGGGAGGTGCTGTTTTCATGGTGCCAGCCTGATTAGCTTGTGTATATCAGGTACTGCTCATTGTTAATGACCTTAAAAATATCTTTCTCTGCTGTGGTAGTTTAAAAAGGTAGACTACTTTCCTTTTTAAGGATAGGCAATGCTATTTATTTGAAAGAAATAGCACCAATTTTTTTTTCCAATTTGTATGCAAACTCATTTAATTCTATATCAATTTATTTTTAAAAATCTTTACAATCAACAGGAAGCTAACATAATTTCATTATTTCGGTGGAAGTGCATCAGTTTACAAACAAGTTAGGATCTTTTCTTTACACTGCCATATCACAACACTAAAGTGCTTATATTCTCAGCATAATATATATTTCATTGTCAGGGTCAGACCTAGTGATGGTGGGGGGAAGTAAAATGTAAGCACCAATGTAGTGATTTCTGAAGGGATTTTTAGTCTGGGTTTTTTGGGTTTTTTTTTTTAGAGATGCTAGAAACAAGATGAAAAATCATTAAAAGGTTTAGAATATCCTGTTTGGTCTTTGAAAGTGAATGCTGAACCCTATTTCAGTAACCAGTGTGAAACAAAAATAGTGTCTGAGTTTTAGCTAAAAAAAGTTTTTCTCAAATTTCTTTGTGTAACTTCCTCTGAGAAGGCAACTGAGCCTCTGCTGGACCAAACTTCTGCAAAGGGTGGAAAAAAGAGGTGATAATGTGTGTCATCCTATTTAAAATAAAGGGATTGCGTGGGTGTCCCTCAATATGCTGAGGAGGATGACTGGCAGAGATACAGAGATATCAAAAGCTTCTGTGATTCTACAGCTAAAGTTGCATTTCAGAATAGACTTTCTGTGAAACAAAAATGTAGTTCTTGAAAAATCTTTACTGTGAACTTTCACACAGAATTATGGACTTTGGATAGAAATAGCAAAACAGCATTTTACATATGTCACAGAGACTTTGTATGCAATTATTCTTGGTCCATAAATCTCCAGATTACTATTGCTCTTTTTTTCCAAGCTGCTCACAACGTCTTTATCCATCTTCATCAGTAGGTCTGAAGTATTTCACCAAGCATTAAAAATTTCTAAAAATGTATATATGAAAAACTGTATTTTGAAGGTTTCAAAATTACTCACAGAACCTACCTGCAAAGAGCAGTAATGCCAGAGTCTTGTAACTGCATGTTTTCTTCACACACCCTGAAACAGTCTTAATAAGACCATTAAACTTTTGTGATTTCCTCTCCCATTCAGTCTTCTCTCAGATCTACATGTTTCTGTGCCAGATTCCTCAGCAGCTGATAAGAATAGCTTGCTCAGGATATAACAATGAGAAGGATGAGTAAGGAGAAATAAAACTATGTATATTTACTATTTTCTAATATGTTGTGGTCAGAAGAATGGATATGTTTTAACCAGATGGTTTAACTTCATTGCTTTGCTTTTGCAAGACTGAACAAATTGTATCAACTATAAATTTCCCAATAATCTGCAAGTTAATAAAGTTCTTTCATATAAAAACCTCTTCTGTGATTTTTAACGCTAGCCTTGCCATAAGGAAAGGTCATTGACCTAGTGCTTTTAGCAAAATGAAAGTAGAAGCTGAGCTGCAGCAGTTCTGCATTTTGCAAGAATTCCCTCAAAGTAGTGAAGATCAAGATCGGCATTGTTTGGCTTCTCCTCCTGTAGCTGAGATCCCGGGAGAAACAAGGAAGTTTTTATTAGACATTCTAAAGGTGAGTGAAACCACAGTTGGAGCAAGCAGCAGGGCGGCTGCAGGAAGGGCTGGCATCCTATGGAGGGATGTTATTGAGCAGCCCTCTGTTCCGAAAGGTAGCAAGAGAAAACTGAGGCTAGACCAAAGAATATATGGATTCTTGGGGGGTGAAGAGGTTAGACGAGTTGCAGTGCCCAAGACAGACAAACCATCAGTTGCAGAAAAAGTTTGTACTTGCTACCTACACATTTTGTCCATTATTTGTTCTCCTATAATTAAAGATTATATTTTAAGTGAAGCTGACAGCTGTCGTGAGATGTTATTACCTGAAGTACATAGACTGACAAAATGAAACATTCATTTGCCCTTAGTAATCACACAGTAAATGCATGGAAAGTTCATTAAATGAATCTGTTTCCTGTCAAACCTACAATGGAAAATCCCGGAGTGAGGTGAACTAAATAAATATGTTTGCATAAGTCAAACCAAGGTTTTCTGTGAAATTCATGTGATGCTTGTTCAGCAAAGAAGCCCAGTGTCTTTTCTGCGTTATCAGTGGTTGAGATGCATCCAGTCTGTGAAACTTACTTTTAAATCTTTCATCAGTATGCAGTGTTCCAGGTTTCTTTGACAGATGACAGGTGACTCTGGACAGAATTCTATGTTTATTTTTGTATTGGTGACTGCTGCTAATTTACTTTCTGGGTTTTAAGTCTTTTTTTTTTATTATTATTGTTTGGGTTTTTTTAATTTAATGAGGTCATTGACAAGGGATTCAAAGTTTGTGTGAGAAACGAAGATATTTAGATAGTGGCCATGGATTTGAATTAAAGGAATTGAATTATAGGTTGTCCAATTGGGTGGAAGTAAAAAGGAACGTGAACATAATTACAATAGTCAGGAAACAGGAATAACTGCTGCTCTGGGGGCCTGCCAGCACTCGCCCTCTGTATTTCCCTCTTTAGATGAGGAATATCCAATTTACCTGTGCAAGTCTGGGGCACAGTCAGTACCTAAGTGGCAGAAAGGAAATTACTTAAATTTTTATTTCTTAATGTCTTCTTTGAATTTCTTTTTTTTTTTCCATCGAAAACATTTGTTTTTTTAACTTCGTGATTGAAACTGGAGAATATATGTGATAAAGAATTCTGGGTAATGAAGATATGTATATTTTAATGCTCCATGCTAATAATAGCATGATTTATTGTATAGGTGGTATCTTCTCCTTTCTATGTACAATAGCAATCAAACAACTGAACCCCAAACAACGTTTGGCTCTGGTTCATGTCAACACTTCATTTTCTTAATATCATTTTAATTGCTCTATCAATTCAACTATTCTAAGAAATACGAAAATCAAAACTAAAAAGTTCATTTTGACAAACAATCGTGTCTATTTTCATTTAATGAAATATAAAATGGCTTTCTACAGGGAGTAAGAAAACTTGGAAGGCATCTTATTTACATTACCATACCCCATTTTCAGAAAAGTTTGTGTTACATTTTCACTCAGAAAACAGGCATGAAAAACTTCTGCTACTTGTAGAAATTAATGTAAAAACAATATAAATCTCTTTTATTTGCTAATGACACAGTTAATTATGATTTTGGAAAAAGTCACAGAGTTTTGACCAGAAAAGATTTTTTGTGGTAGAATGAAATATGACTGCCAATTCCTGAACAGCCTACTCTTCAAGTGATCTGCTGAATAGCTCACAAGTAAATGGCATTACTCACAAGTATTTCAAATAAATTGTATTTGCTTTCTGGCACCTCCTTCTGCACTTCCACATAGGATTTCTTGCAACTTCAGAGAAACTAAGAGGAGAGCAATCTGCCAAAGAAACACTGGAAATAAGAAGTTTGTAATAATGGTACTGTCAGGGCCTTGAGGTGAAGCCGTGTGAGGAGGGACTGAGGTCCCTTGGTCTGTTCAGCCTGGAGGAGACTGAGGGGAGACCTCACTGCAGTTACAACTTCCTCATCAGGGGAAGAGGAGGGGCAGGCACTGATCTCTGTTCTCTGGGACCAGTGACAGGACCTGAGGGAATGGCCTGAAGCTGTGTCAGGGAGGTTTAGGTTGGATATCAGGAAAACGTTTTTCACCGAGAGTCGGGTTGGGCACTGGAACAGCTCCCCAGGGCAGTGGTCACAGCACCAGCCTGACAGAGCTCAAGAAGTGTCTGGACAATGCTCTCAGGCACAGGGTGTGATGCTTTGGGATAGTCCCGTGCAGGGCCAGGAGTTGAATTTGATGATTCTTGTGGGTCCTTTCCAACTCAGAATATTCTATGATTCTATTTCTATATTTATGGGAGATGCAAAGAGAAGGAAATACAAAAGGTTAAGTCTAAAGGAATAAGAAAAAAAATGGTTGAAGCCTGTTTCTGTTTTCAATTAACTTGTTAAAAACCCTAAGCAAAACTGTCAAAAGATGCTGGAAGTATTTAATTAAAAACTGTAAAAGTACTGAAATGGAAAATGATAGCATTCCTTTTTAGATGTATTCAACTTATCGTTCTTTCCCAGTCAAGTACATGGGGAAAAAAGTATTCCCTGTGACTAAAGCAAACTTTCCAGTGAGATTTTTAATCCCCTCTGATTCAACTGTGAGATCCAGGCTGGGTTGAACTCTTCCTGTAGTTGTGGGATTTTCTAGAGCTGAACAAAAATATTGCATATCCATGCCAAGAAAAGGATAAAAGATGTTGTTGTGAAAAGTCTTTTTCTGGTTTCAGATCACAAATATAGTTTTGAAGGTCTTCATTATCTATTTTTGCTAGTACAGTGAATTATGGCTGAAAGTGCTATCTGTAAAGAATTTCTGCTCTCAAAGCAAAGATGACACAACACAAAAAGATCCAATTTATTCTCAAAGGGTTGTAGGAACTCAGAACTCCATTTTGTAAAGATCTGACAGTCAGATTGTAGCTTCCTATTGTATTACTGCTCATCATCTCTGTCAGGGTTGCTGCAGGATGGCCTTCCTTTATTCAGGGCATACATTTGATACTTAGGCTGAGCAGTACAACAGGGATGAGCTCACACCTCATGAGGTGAAATTCATCTCAAACCAAAGGCAGACTTAATCAAAGTAATTTAGGCTTCCTTCAGAGAGCCAGTGCAGGGACAGAGGCACCCTTTGCCATCGTTCATCTCATCCTAGACTGCTGTCCAAGGGTAAGAATGATGAACTCACTCTGGAAAAATTCCTGATGGGCTACTGTAAGTCATTCATGGGCCTGAGCCCTGAAGCAGTTCTTCAAACTGGTCTGCAACCTGAAGGATGGATAAAGCCACCAGAAGAATTGTCAAACTGGTCTGATGCTCTGTTCTCCAACTGTCCCTCCAGTATTGTATTAAAGTGGACAGAGGTGGCTTAATGCATTATTTCTGGCATATGAAGTTATGTCTCCTTCCTTATGTCTTCCACCCTGTTCCGTGCATTTCTGTCATATGGCAGACACAGCCAGACATTTGAGAGGGGGTTTCCATCTGCCCAATGAACATGTACTGTCTCATCTGGTATTCTGTCTCTGGACTCATCTGTTCTCCTTTGTCTTTGTCCAGTTACAATAAGGAAAACAATGTTTTGCCTGTTCACTTTACACCCAAACTATTTAATCTTTGTCTGTGGCCATTCTTTTTTTCCTCATATATTAGCAGGACCACTCTGTAAATGTCACAGGACAAGTTCTGATATTTATCAATTTTCCTTTTAAAGAGAAGGTTAGCACAGGAAGAAGAGGTGACATATTAGAAAAGCTAACTAGAGGAAAAACTCTTCACTCTATAACACATCATGGCAGTGAGAGATTTAAAGTTTGATGAAGATGCTGCAATCAGTAGAAAATATTTTACGTTATGCAGCAGGTCAAACCACATGATCTGTGTTCCTCCCAGGTCTCAAAATCCATATATCTTTAGTCTGCTTATTCTTCTCTATTGGAATTGTATTTCTCTAGAAGTGATTAAGATGCCAGACTAATTGAAGTTTAGGATAATTAAGAAGTTTTAGCTGTAATGGAAATAGAAGCAGCCCATATTAGATAAAATTTATTGTAGCAGCTTGAAAGAATTTACTGTCAGAAGGAAAGAAAACTGAAAAACAGCGAGCCACCAGGAATATGCAAAAGAGAGGGAGGACAAGCCTGACAGGAGAGAACTGGAAAAGTGAGAGAGCAGGTACTCACTTAACTCTGTTACAGACCTTTCTGTGTCAGCCACATATTCACGGCTGCATAAACCTAGAGGAAATTAATGTTGTGAATCCTGGATTATTATTTGGTTTGTAATTGCTATTTATTATTTCTATAATTGTTATGGTCTTGATCTTTACGGAAGGAAGACAGACTTTTTAAAACCTGGAAATGTTAGAGACTTTTAGCTTCATATATTTTAAGTTTCTGAAGATCCAGAAGGCAAATGGTAAGAAAAGCAATTAATCTAATCTCTGAATTGAGCTTTCATTCCCTGTGAAGGTCAGAAATATCTGATAATCTTTGCTAAAACTCTAATGTGTCTTTAATTTCTTTCTGGCACACTGATAGCAAGAGCTAATTTAGCCTCAAGAAGCAGATTTGTGTATCTTTAAGTCAGTAATTGGCTAATGACTGTCTAAACACTGATACTGAGGTGCACAGGGGTGCCAAGAACTGGTATCCTATTGTCCATTTGCAAAGGGAACAAAGACATTCCCACAACTCTGCAAGGACAGGGCAATCATCTGGTCATGGGCTAGCACCCTACCTGGTGAGGTTCTCAGAAATTTCCAGCCTCAGCTTCAGGGTGACGGCATTTAGAAACCATCCTTCCTTATCTTCCACACTCAAGCATTTTATGTCCTTGCCCATGTGTCTCTGAAGTATATTCTCCCTATTTGCCTTTCCTCCCATTATTTCGTCCTAATAAACTTGCAGAAAATAAGTTTCTACTGTGCACTGAACCAACAAAAATAAAAAACCTATCCAGCCTGTTATCATTTTTTCATAGCCAGGATCTCAGGGCAGCCCAGGATTTAAGAACACATCTCAAAGATGGACCTCGGCTTCTACCATCTTTTCTAACCAAAGAACTGAAATATTGATGAAGAATATAAACCATTTAAGGTTAAAATACGTACTGTAAATCAGACACCAACAGATGACCCCAAACTGGATATATAGCTGAATTAATTTTGGTTTCACGTGACGTCAGTGTGGCCCATTGAGTGAGTTACAGCCTTGCATTCACTCTGGGAGTATCTATTATCTAATATGTCTTACTTGATTTTCCATTTCAGGCAGGCAAATTGGCCATGTATACTTGCTTGTGTCAGTAGCTAATTTTAGGTAGCCAGTCTAATTGAAGACGTTATGCTCCTTTAGCTTGTCAAATAGAAATTCACATTTTCTGATTAATGTGATTCATTTATATTAGATTTGACTTGACAGGATGACAATGTGTAATACAGAATACAAGGAGGACAGGGCTCTCCATCTCCTCCATCACATTTCATTATGAATTTTCTAGTCAAGGCTGTGGCCCACAGTGTCTTACCTGAGATACGATAAAATTTGAGCAGTATTGCAGCCATATATTGGCCCACACAATCTGTTCCCACAGGTGGGGATGTGCTTTCAGAAGGGTGACAAACTAAACTGCTTTCTTACGTTTGTAACCCTTATATGTAACTGGCTTTGTGGCATTTGGGTGTGATTGAAAAATTACTGAGGAAAACTTGAAGAAAAAGTGAAAATCCTTGAAAGAAAGCTTAAAAAAAACTTTAAATGATACAAAATAGCAAAACTGTTTTGGAGCAGGGAAGCATACAAGGAAAGTTATTGCTAACTAACACATCAGGTGGTGGAAGAGAGAAGGAGTTAGATGGAGAACGTGGAACAGTATCTAGAACTTGAAAAACGTGTCAAGAAATAAAAACATGGCAGCAAATAAAAAAAATACCAGTAGTTCCAGCACAGAGAAAAAAGAGGGAAAAGAAGTAGATAATAGAAAAATGGTCCACAGCTGTGTCTATGGAGGAGGAATATACATAAACCTTTGCTCAGGAAGGGGCTGTGTGTCAGAGATGCAGAGGGTGTCTGTCAGTCCAGAGCCTCTCAGACTCAGGGAGAAAGGAAGCAAAGGACAGAATCTCACCAAGACCACAGATGATATAAAGTATGTGGGATTAAGTGGAAAATTGTGTATTCTATTTCTTCTATAGGTCAAATGCCTTGCATACATGCAGTGCATCTTGAATATTCAATTGTCTGTGCCACAACAGTGTCCTTTCTAACAGTGCTGGTAATCTCACTGCCTTCCTGATAATTGTGGTCAGGACAGGACTTCACCTGCTGGAATAGATCAATCTGCACAGTCAGTCCAACCTGGCCTGGCCCATTTCTGCTACCCAGCTCCCACTACAGAGCTGCCCATGTACAGCTGTCACTGACTCACAGCACCACTCAGTTTGGATGAACCCTTGAAACACATCTAGTCCAATCTCCTCCTCAAATTAGGTTCAGCACTGAGTTGGGGTTTTTAGGGGCTTTGCAGAGCTGGGTCTTTAAAGGAAAAACTGTCTCCAAGGACAGAGATCCACAAGCTCTGAAATGTCCAGGTTAAAGCCCCTATTTCACTTCTGTGGTAAGAATTCACTTCAAGCCCTTCCCTACCCCCTGCAAAACTGGATGTGCTTCCCCATGCTTACTCAACCCTCCTCATACTACTCGTACAATGAGAAAGTGAGAATAAAGAAATCAGGAATTAAATGGGCCTCTGTCAAGGTGAAGGCTATATTCAAAAAGTAGTAGCACTGCTACAGCCATGATGGATAAAAGCAAGGCACAGTGCTAAAGAAAAATCCTTTACTAAAACCAACTAGAATGTCAAGGAAAATAAATAAACATTGGTATTTCCTGCCAACCGGTATATCATAAATATAAAATATGTCCTTCAAAAATCAGATACTTTTTTGAGATTCTTTATTCTTTATGCATATTCTTGTACTTCCATCTTTGCAATTTTGCAGCTGCAATGTTGTTGTAGCTGTAACGATCCAAGGAAATTTTCTGCAGTTATACTACTATATATATAAAACTCTATTTTTGAAACACAGGAGAAAATCCTGGTGTTTTGTGGCCAGAGAAAATATAAATAATAACTGAAAAATAATTTTGAAGACACTTAAAACAGATAAATTCTTGAAAGTGAGGGACACCTACACCACCTGGTCCATGTAATGTGGAGATTGCAGAGGATGTACGAAGAGGCTGGTGGGGATCTATTTTTTGAAAAGAAATGAAAGCTTTTTTTGTCATATCCTTTTTTCCAAATAATAAAATTTACTACCCATTTTCCCATTCCCATGCTCCATTTTTAAAGAGAATTCGAAGAAAAGATGAAAAATACGTACACATGTCTAAAAATAATTATTTTGTGTTTTATGAATGTCATTTTTCAAAGAAAAAATGTTCATATTTTACACAGATATTTCAGTTAGCCTGTGCTAATATTTGTGAATGGTAATAAAGATCTACAGTTGACTTAAATAAAATTGGCAACAAACTTGAGCTGTGCTTCTGCTTCTTCATAAATACAGCAAAATGTTGCCTCTGTCTTTTGTGAGTAATATATGTGACTACATATGGAACTATAAATATGAATACAAGAATAATGCAAGGTGTGTGGAAAAACTCAGAGCTGTATTTTGATGGGTCAAGTATAAGTGGAATCCACTGTTCAGGAATCCGTAGAGGAGGATCAGGGTAGGTTTGACATTGTGTTCCACTGTTGCCAAACAAAAGATGCTCCTCTTTTATAAATCCTTGTTAAAAGGGCTTTTTCCAAAGAGCTATGAGTGAGCCTGATCTTAAGAACACTTCTCCTGCTACCTGCTCTCAGCTTGCCTAATCAGGGTGCTTGTAGCTTGAGTGGCAAGGCCAGTGCACTTTTATTCCTCCACAAAAATATGGCACAGGTAGCATTACCCCAATTTCATCCTTGATGTTACCTTTTCCTCAATTTCTGGTACTTGTTTCTTTTTTGACCGTTAAATAAAGTCTGGTGTCTCAGTATATACTGTAACTTTAGCACAGAGTGTATTTATCTCAGAATTCCTGAGACAACCGTGTGTGCAGTGATCATATTCCTTCCACAGATACCACTATGGTAGTTGAACAGATTTGGAGGCGAAGATAATGGAACCAGAAAGTTTATGGTAATAATAGATCTCTTTCTCTTCATTACATGAGGCATTCTAATTCATGTAATGTTCCTTCTCCAGTGGAGGACTGCAGCACATTGCCCGTTTTTGAGCTCAGTATTAATTATGCTTACTAGTGATTCTGCAGTTGAAGGTCCCATGATAAACTCCTATTTTATTTTTAGGGGTTCATAATTCATCTTTAAAAGCCCACTTTGGACTGAAATATGTCACCACCATCTAACACCGACTTACCTGACGCAGCAGTAATATATGATAGATATGGAAGGAAGAAGCTGCACTTTGAATAATTCAAGGTGATTATCTCATGTGCAAAATCATTCTTTTCATGTGCATGTCATCAGAATGGCCATATAACTATGCACCTGGCATTGACAGGCTATATCTCATCATAGCACTCTGTCAATAAACACAGGCTGGGTCCTCTAACCTACTTTTTCTTCCTGATACAATTTGCATTACAAGAACTGAATTAGATATTTTTAAAAGTCAATAGAAAATGTGGGAAAAGCTAAATTTAACAGCCTTTGGACATTCCAAGTGATAGGATACATGGTAGCATGGTTTTTAAAAGATACCTTAATTTGTGTGTCACCGAAGGAGAAATCACCTCCTTTGACTCTTGTATTAGTGGCTCTTTGTGAATTACGCAGTTATTTGATTTCAGAGCAGAGCTACATCTTTCTAGGACAGGTGTGTGCATCACAAGGCCTGACACTAATGAATCTTGTTCTCAACAAAATCATCAGACTTAGTACTCTTTTTCCAGACTATAGACTCTGTTCAAAATTGAGTATCAACTTCTTTCTGCCAAAGAATACAAGTAAATTATAAATCAATGGAGCATGTAGCTGTCAGAGTCATCAGAATAATGATTAAGCTGCCCTTTGTATAAAGGAAATTAAGCTTCTACTTGATCCATCTCCATCCCAAGGGACTGTGAAATATTGCCCTCTCCTTTTTTTCCCCCAAGCCCAGTAGTGATGGGGAGCAGACCAGGGGCACACTGAAAGCTGGGAGCCATTAACCCAGTTACCATAGAACAGACTCACCTCATTTTGTCTGTACATTCCTCTGTGCTTATGTGCTAGCCTTCCCAAAAATTTATATTGTACACCAGGAAAAGCCCTCCAAAAATGCAAGAATGGAAATATGGATGTAGTTATAACAGTGAAAAAAACCATGGTACAGAGAAGTAGAGATCTTTTCTCCTCTAGAAACTATTGTAACATAGTTTTGCTTCTCTATTTGCTAGCTTTTACTTCACTGAAAACGAGGTAGTGTTTCAGTATAATTTAAATTCAGCACTAAAGTAGTTGCAACACCTTTGCAATATCCATCTCTGTCCCACCTTTTCCTATTCCAATCCTCACTTCCATCATTTTTTTCGTATTAGTGGACAGAAATACTTCAGTGAAAAATGGCAGTTTATATATTTCCTGACCATTTGACATTGATCCCCCCTTTTAGAGTGCACCTTGTACTTTGCTCGTTCCAGAGCACAGCTGTTTGCACCTTCCCTTAATCTGTACATACTGCATATCCTTCCTGGGTAATTTTGTTTTTCAGACATTCTTTGCTCTGATGAACTAGACCATCAATAATTCTGGATTTTTCATTTGGGTACAGACTTACAGGATAGCTCCATAACTGAGATGTGGCACAGTACACTCCACTTCCAAAGCTCTCTGTACCACAACTACTGGGACTAGAGCACCAACATTTTAGATGTATTCCTGTAGTATCAGCCTTCAAATAGATGTATTATGAAGAGGATCTCACAAAGAAACAATAATGGTAGAAATTTTGCTAACTATGAAGAAATACCAGGGAAGGTAGAAAATATCTCAGCCAGGCACTGTATTTTTAAAATATGTGGACAAAAACTATCTTAAAAGAAGATTCTTCAGGATTCTGCAGTCTGTTGGAGTCATATGCAATGTTTATTATTCCATGGTTTCTACTTGAGCCAGTATGACCCTCATAAAATTTTATTTAGAATTTACCTTGAAATGGTTCAAGACTGTTGAAGACGATTTAAAGAAGTTTTAGTATGTATGAAACTGAGGATGAAAGATTCTTCTTTACTGTGAGATAATTATGTATTGTAGTAAAATATGTTTGATTTTTCATAAATGTTTTCATTTAATAAATATTTACTATTTAATAAACATTGAATACTTAATAAATAAAATTTAATAAATAATTCCTGAATGGTGTTCAAAATGTAAGGTTAAAAGCATACATGTTAGTATCCTCTAATAGCATCTTCCTGAATTTATTCCATTATCTATCTTTGTAAAGTTCAGATTTAAATACCTTGGTTATTCCCTATTGTTACTGGATGATGTATAGAATAGAGTTTCAAAAGCTGACAACAAGATGTACTTAATAGTCTGAAATGGTACATTTTTCTCATTAATAAAAATAGTAGAAATTCCTCATTAATAAAAATAATAGAAATAATTACTATCATATTCAAAACTATCAGTGTAAGTAATAATCAAAACATATTTAAAAATATTTTAAATTATTCCAGGATCCTGACTAAACTTAAGAATCACAAACTAATTAACATTTTAAGCTTCTCTTCACCCTCCAAATCTGAAAGCTGTGCCTCATTACTTATTCTCAAAAGTGTGAATTTATATTTGTGGGAAAAAAAATTATCAGGAACACTGAACAGTACTGAAGAATTCTCTTCAAGAGAGTTCACCATCTCTCTTTGAGATAGCACTGCAAACTCATGTATCTTTTGAAGCTGATTTGTGCTTTTTAAAGATCTACTAAATATATAATAGATATAAGAAGTAGTTGATAGTGTTACTATTGCAACAATACAGTCCTCTGACACTTTCTCTTTTTCTGTTAGATGAATACCATGTAAAAAATTAGCAATGGCAAGGAAACCCACCACTGCTCTCATAAGACAGCTCTTGTTTCCTCAGCAACTCTGTACACAGAATGAAGAATCACTGCTTGGGTGCAGAGGATATTCTGGCTTAATGAAGCTGACCGGGGAAAGCATTCAAGGTGGAGAAGTCCAGTCAATTAAGAAGCTTCCTTTAGCAGTGCATGTGTTCTGGCTGTCTGTGCCTCTTGCATGTTTTGCTTTTAGGGAAATCGTCCACATCTAATGTTGTTCGGTGTCATTTTATCAAAGCTCTTGTTTGAGGAACTCGTTGAGAAAATTAGAAGTGATGAAGTAGCCCAAGGAGGTAATGCCAGAGTGCACAGGAGATTCTGATGCGAAGCCCTGGCTTCCTAATTGTTATTATGCTTACAAGGACACCCTTAAAAGAAAAATGAATGCCTTGTTTCACACCTGCTGTAAAAGGTGCTGCAACTCTGGAGCTTGCTTAAATCATTCTTCCTGCAGCAAACTACAGAATGAAACTCAGGCCATTTAATTTCCAAATACCAGTAATTAAAATGAGTCACATCATCAGAGTTTGGCAGGGCTACAGCTTTCTTTTATTTTTTCATTTTCACATAAATTTCAGTGAAGGTCAGATTTGTTGGGGGAGGAGAAGAACCTGCCTGCTTTTGTGCTCGCAGGAGGTTAAAATATGACTTGTTCATGGTGTCCCTCATAGTTCAGGACTTAATGGTCCTTGACGGGGATAACCTAGAAGTTAATTTTACTTTGTGTCCCAAAAGCAGTCATTGTCACCATAATCCTTCTTGCAGGCTGAAGGGTATCTTCACCACCTGATCAGACTTTCAATAGCAAGTGATGAGCAATATCATCAGCCAAGAAGCACTTTCCCAGTGTTTTCTCACAAAAGAGGAAAAGAAAAAGAAAAAATTGTGCTAGCTCACCTTTTCATAAATGTAATCCTTTTCAGTGCTCCTTGCTTTAAATGTGAGATTTTGCTCTTTATAAAAATCAAAATCAAGTACGGCAAAATGAGAAACCACTTCCTCTTTGTTTTCCTCCGTATTACTCGAGTCCTGCCAGGGAAAAGGATGAGTACATAATAGAGATATACACTCTCTTTCTTTTATCCAGTTTTTTATCCAGAGAAAAGGAATATTTGGTGCCAAAGATCAGCACTATCAGGAAGACCTATGCTCTAACCTCTGGACAGCAAAGTGTGCCATGTACAAAGAAATCTCAAAATAAATTGATTTCTTGACTGATAATCTCTAACTAAGCCAGTTTGGATAACACATCTTTGAAACACATACATATGTGATTTCTTATTTGTTTAAACTTGTCCAGATTCAGGAATGCTAGACATGGTAGGCAGAGCTGCCCTCCAGCCCTGTTTAAAGTCACTCTTCTAAGACCCAAGCAAAAAATCTTCTCAAGTAAACAGTTGTAAAAGTATTTTAATATAGGCATAACAGAATGCTTTTTTCCTTACTGGACTTCTGCACTAAAACTGAAAAATCCACTGTTTAATTCTATGCTCAGAATTCTATGCTACAAAGCATTTCCTCAATGGGAATCAATTACAGAAGCACTGGCTTTAGGATAGCTCTGACATTGCAGCAGCAGGGCATTTGTCTCTACAAAATTGTATAAAACTATGTCAAGTTATGGAAACAGCTGCAAAGAAAACTTTGCTGTGTGATGGATTTTGTATGTGATTCTATTAAATTCTGTGGAGAGTAGGCAGAATCACTTAAATTTAGTTATAGAAAAGAACCCCTACATTCAAATTTTTCTAATTGTGAAAATACTGCTTCAATTGCAACTACGATCCTAATCTTATTTTTCAAAGAAAAGGCCTTTGGTTTTTTTTTTTACCCCAGTGAAGATGTTAACAGGATACTTATATTTATTCCTATGAATTTTACTTTCTGTTGGGAAGACTTGCAGGGTACTTTGATGGGTTTAGTCATCCTAATTGTTCTTCCAGGTTGTGTGGCTCCAGAAGCATCTCCGTGAGCAAGGTAAGACATTTATTGGAATTGTCAAAATAAAAAAATTACCTTGAAAATTGTTTCAATTCTACTGCTAGAGAAGTCAAATCGAACTTCTTTTTCCTAGAAGGGCCAGCCTTGCCTATTTGAACAGGCTGGTAAGACTGACTTTGGGATTTCGGCAGAGCCCCTGCAGAGAGCAGATCTGCAGAAAGGGTAAATTAGAGCTGTGGCTGACAGCTCTACCCTACCCATTTGTAGGGGCTTCCAGAGCAATCCTAAACATCCCTTGGCACTTGAGGAGGGGCCCATCTGGAAAATTTTGCACTATAGGAATTGAACGAACATGAGAATTATATGTTTTTAAAAGATGTTTGATGTTAAAAAAAATCAATTATAAATATATCCAAATGGGTGGAATAGTTTTAAATACACTGCATGCTAAAAGTTTTTATCACAGCTGATGTCATTAGAATTAAAGCTGTATTGTTTTGTATAACTAATAGTAAACATTACAAGCACAATTCAGATTGTTTTCTGTTACAGCAGAAAGTTTAGATTAATGTAACATTGTCTCTTAACTATGATAAAACCTTCTGGCCTTGAAAGATAAGAAAATATGTTTCTTGATCCATGTTACCTTAGTAACTGATAACATCACCTTATGAGTATTAGTAACTGGAAAGGTGAAAGCAGTTTGTGTTTTCAAGGGGAAATAGGCCACTTTTTTTCCAATTATATGAAACTGGAATCTTCCTTACTCTGATCAGCTGGTATGGTGGCGATCAGTCTCTCTCAATAAGCATCAAGTTACTTATCAAACAGCACATGCAGTTAGAACTGGCAAACAAAAGAATTTCTTTTTATACAAAGCAAATAGTAGTTGAAATGTCAGCCATGAGGAAAATTCTCTTCCTTGACACTGCTCACATGAGAGAGGATTATTCAGTTTCACAGGCCCTGTCCTTGAATTATTTTTCACTGGAGTCATCTCTTGTAGGCGGTTAACACAAAGAAGCATTTAGCAGTACTAGGAATGCTCAAGCATATTCCCTACACTGAAATTTCACAGTAGTGATAATAACAGATTAAAGGTGAAAAGAAAAAAAAGTGCTAAATATTCTGTGATAATGCATATAAGCAACACAGAGACCATTATAATCCTCTTTGACCTCCCCTACCATTTCCAGTTTGGCTGCAGTTGAACAATATCAATTTCCAATTCAAACACTATTTACTCTCCTGAACACACAAAATAGAATAAATATCATTATTACAGGATTATCAGAGTAGGATATATTGAGTGTGAAAAAGAAAATGTGACCTTGTTTGATCTAAAATAAATATATGCCTACGAGTTAGCGCTCGTTTCTAGGGTTTAACACCTCCTAACACACACCAAACCATAGGCTGATCTCACAGCTCAGTGCTCCTGCTCACTGACATTGCCCCCACTGTGGTGTGGGGTTTCTGTGACCGTGAGCAGGTTCCCGATTCCGGCACTAACACAGAGCACACACTGCAGCAACAACAACAACAAGGGTGACTGCAGGGCTGTGAATTCCTCACAGCTCCATCATCCCTGTGCCGGGCTGCAGAGCCACCCAGTGCCCCGAGAGCTGCTCTGGGCTCGCTTTCTGCTCCACACAGGGAGTTCGGCCCCACGGGGCTCGTACAGCTGGGTTGTTGTGTAAGACTGAAGGAACTCACAAGGAAAAGGATGATAGGTGGGTTTTGCCCCTTACTGCACAAAATTTCAAGAGCTATTTAAAGTGAAGAAGAGGGAAAATGCAAGTATTTTTCCGGTACATGCTGGCAGCTCCTCAATTTCTCCTCTTTTCTCCATTAGGCCCCTCATTAAAACAGGTACTTCCATGATGTCCTGGCAGCTGTCTGCTAGTGGGCATCAGAACTCCTCTGAAGGAGACTTTCCCCAGGAGCACCCTCAGGCCCTTCCAGCTGTGAATTCTCTGATGTCTGCTAAAGTGAGGTCACATTGCTATCTTCTCTTAACACTTCTTCAAAAGTTATTTATAGGAAACTAATTGTCTTTGAGATGTCTGTCCCCTGACAAATTTAGATAAAATTGGTCAATGAATTGAACATCATTATAAATTAACATATGAGGGTATATAGGCATCTACAAAGAAGGTGAGTTCACATGCAAGCCTTAGGAAACCAAGCTAAAAAAAAAAAAAAAAAGTGAGACTATGGAATGATGAACAAAAATGGAGGGGGCATGTTTTCCCATTTAAAAGAAGATTTAAAAGATTAATTTTTTTAAAAACGGTATGGGCCAGTTATACAACAGAATGAGGAAAAGAGAGGGGGTCAACCAAGCCTTCCTGCTTTGAAGGACAAGAGGGCCCTTTATGAAAACAGAAGATAACAAGCCCAAAATAGAATGTGCTTGAAGTAAATGACTTAGATTTTTAAAAGCTCCAACATACAAAGGACAACATCTGCAATTGCCATAGCTGAGATGGCAATTACAGTGACTATTCATCTTAATAATTTGGAGAATAAAATAAGTGCCATGACCAAAAAGTCATATATTATAAGCTCATACTAGTCACGTTATAGAACAAAGCACTGGACCTTCACCTGAAGCTGGCTGTGGGCTGAGTCAGCACACTGGTGAGGATGAGGAGAGCTGTGTCCTGCCTTCCTTTGCAGTTTCTCTCCCATCCTAAGAGACAGCAGTACTCAATAGTAAATTTTAGGAAACACCATCTCCTTTCTTATTTTCCTTATTAGCAGCAGTAGGCACATTCTGCTACTCTATCATCAGCTGCATTGCTTAGCAAAGAATTCAAAGGGTTTGAAATTAACAGCACTTCTCCACTGCAAGAAAGAACAGCTAGGTTTGATTGTTGAAACCATAAATATTGATTATTCTTGGAACTACAACATTTTTATTTTAATATGGACAATTTTGGGGGTTTATTATGGAAAACACATACTCCTGAAGACAGCAGAGAAATACCATTCAAGCCTCCTACAGGAGAGGTGCATTTTGGAAAAGTCATTACAGTATTTTGACTGGCCTCTAAAGCGTTCTCATATTTACACTAGGATTGGTATTATCTTATTCCATGCTTCAGTTTGACCTTGTTCACCTAGATACCATGAAAACAAGCTTATTATTTTTTCCCCCTGACAAATATGCTGAGGCCATTACTGAATCAGTTACGAGTACTAACAGGACTCCTTCAAATGAAATTGTCTCTAAAACAAATTGCGATTCTTCAATATGTTGTGGCATTTGTTTCATGCTTCTGCATTGAGCTCTCAGTTTTATGCAATCTGCTGTTTGTTAGTCTCCTATGATCTACCAAACTTAGCTGTTTAGTGCTTGAAGGAATAAATAAGCTGACCTTTGTATTCCAATCTTCAAATTCATCCAACCTAGGGTGTACCTGGACACAAGTCTAAATACATTTTAAATTACTTGTGGTGTTACAGAAAAACTTTCTTGAGGAATCTGAAATTGTTTCAGAACCTTGAAAACCTTGATAATTATTTTTGCATTGCAATAAAACCCTCTTTCACATTTTGTACAAACAAGGGGAAAAAAAAGAGGTTATTTTTCCACAGGTTAGAAAACTTATAACTGTTGTGTTTTTATGTAATTTTTGCTCCTAATTTCTTTACAAGAACTTAAAACTGTAAAACTGAGGTTTCCTGAAGTAATCCCCTCAGTGCTTTTAAAAAAGTTAATTTACTCCTTAGAAATAGAGATAAATTCAGGTACTGGTTTACTTTTATTACCCATCTAATCCCTATCCATTTGAAGCATCTCAAAATATTTATGTGTTAATTCTCACAACATTCTGTGAGCTATAGAGTGCTATTATTTTCATTTTACAAGAGCCTCAGGTCATAGAAGTGTGTTTCAAAGCAAGCAACTGAATGAGCCTCCAAACCGCAGGTGAGCTCAGTGCCTTAAACGTTTGTATCTGTATGAATTTTTGTCCTGAATTTGTATCTGTATGAATAAAAATTGTGAAGCAGAGCAAACAAAAAATCACTGGATTAACACTGTTATCTATTCAGCTTTGGTATTCTTATTAATTCTTTTCTGGTTAATCTTGTAAGAAGTAGGAGATAATGAAAACTGAAAATGTTAGCATAAGTGGTAGAATGGGCTAATCGTGCATTAACCCTTTACATTTTGCTCACATTTTAAACAAATGCAAATGTTATTCTGAAGGACTTTCAAGGTAAATAATAAATTTTTTTTTTCATAAAAAGGAAAGGAAAGACAATATAACTTCAATGTCATATATCTTCCAGTACTAAGACACTCAGAAGCTGCCATTAACCTGCTATAAGATGTGCAACTACTGACGTGAAGAACACCAGTAGACTGTGTGTGCTCTGTTCAGCTTCTTTCAGGATGGAATTGTAAGACCTAGGATTTCTTTGTGGCCCACAAAATCACTGTTGGACTTCAGCTTAATAACAGACAAGAAACTAAAGAAACTTGTGGTGTAAATAGCCAACTAGTATCTTCAGGTCACAATCTGACGGATTTCAGCATGGGATCAAGGTTCTCAGGTAGCATAAAGCAGCTTGTCTCACCACAACTCCAGCCTTTCCAATATCAGTAGTGTGCACAGTTCCAGCTTAAGGACTTTATTTATTTTATTATTTGGGCAATTTGAATTGTTTATCAATCTTAGGTACAGCTTTGATTTTAAACATGCACAAAATTCGGGTGTGTTGGACCTTGGAAAAAGGGAAGGAGTTTCAGATGTGCCTTTGACTATACCTTTCAATAAAAAGACATAAGTAGACAAAAGATGAAGGAAAGCAAAAGATGAAGGAAAAAAAACCCCACAAACCCAACCAAACCAAAAACTTTAATTCATCACCATATTTCCATCACGAGAGAAAGACTGGGCACACTGAAGAATTAACAACTACACTTTGTTGCTATCTAACTATACACTTACCCTCCCACCTGCCTGTACTGGCCAGCACAGCAATCAGGGTGAGAAAGGACGAGATAGGACACTACAGAGTGTATCACAGAGGGGACAACACACGTCTGGGAGGGTGTAAGAGTGCAGCCTGACCCACAGTGTTTTATCTCAGAAAAACGCATCCCACTCGCGCAGTGACATCACGGGCATGTTCAGCACCTTTTGGAATGTGCCCAGATCCTCCACCCTTTGCCTTGGTGTGCTGCAAGGAAGGAGACAGATATAAAAATGTGCTTCTTCCTGGGTACTTGGGTTCTTTCTTTCTTGTTCCTGTTGTATATACCTTGAAATCAGGGAGTCGCTTCACAGACTTTCCAGAAGGCTGCAGGAAAGACCTTCAAATCCACAACTACATTGAAGCATGTTAAAGATTTCCATGGGAGGCAAAACAGATGAAGCTAAACAAGTTTGAGTTGGTTCAGCTTGTCAAATTCCAGAGAAAAAGGGCCAAGGTCAGAAGTCATACATGGGTACTATGTCTAATTCATCATTACCACCAAAAGTTTCTCAATACCTTGCACAAAGTTAGAGAACTTATACAATATCTTAAGCACTTGAGAGAGTGCAAGAACACAGGTTTTTAATTTCATAACTTGCCATGGAAGCTCACCTGAATATTGCACTTCCAAGCTCTGGTCCCACAAAACTGAGATGACATGAAATAATATTGCCCTGCTCCTTTATATCCCTGATGAGAAAAAGAAGTCATTCCTAACGCTCAGCAGTCAAGCCTGCTGCCAAATCCTCTCAAGAAATCTTTCCCAGGCAAAAGACTCACAATGAAACCAGAAAAAAAGTAGTAACAAAATGCCAAAAATGCTTCAAATCAGCACTGGTAAGGAAAATGTTTCTGGGACAGGATGACCCATCAACCACCCTTATTTATAACTGCATAAATTAGGCTAAATTATGATTATTTGTACTGCCTATTGCTAGGCTCTGCAAATACTGAGCTCCAAGAGACATCTAATCCCAAAAATTTGCAGGCTAAGAGCAATTTACTTCTAAAAAACCAAAAAAACCAAAAAAAACCATCACAAGATGATTGGGTCAAATTTATCACATTGCCACAATTAAAATTTATCATTCTCCCAAAGGGCATGCCTCTTTTATAGGTAATTACTTAAGGAGTTTAAAAATGTTAATTAAATCACTTTGATTTGTAAGGGATACTACTTATTAAATTATTTTCTCCTTCATTTTCTTTTTTTCTATATTTTTTATATTTTGTTATAGCACTGAGAAACCAATCTGGACTACCTAGATTTATTTTGGCTTTCCTGAGGATTCGAGTTGTAATAAGATGGGAGAGTAATGGGTGGAATAAGAACTTTTTTCCTGAAATTTAAATTAAGATTTCTGTTTTGTTCATTTTACAAAAGTCTACTTATGCTCAGTAGAGCAAACATGTTACTCAAGAGAGTCAGGCACACACGAGATAGAGCTGTGAGTCTAACAGAACATTAATCCTACAAATATAAGGGATTTGTGCTTTTCCCCACATAATAGTCTGAAAAAAATATTATTACTGGAGTTTTTTCATTATTATTTTCATTCCCAGAGGACCAAGCTGGCAAGGGTTTTTCAAAAATGTATTTTGAGAGAGTTCCTTTCTTGCAAAGATTACAATTTAAGTAGAAAAGAGAGAAATTAGAAGAGGAGGTCTGACAACAGAGACATTACCCAGAGTTTTGCAGAATTTTTTATAGTGTTTAATTATTATATTTATTGGTATCTAATCCCAACAGCAGCTCTGTTATAAAACCAGGAACAATAACGACTAAATCTTGTATTTGAGATTTCACTGAACACTGAGAAACAACGAAAATGTTTGTTTGTGCGTGTGTACATGAAATACATAAAAACAGGCTGAGAGTCTTACAGAATAGCATGTGGGACTTGTTGGGGGTGTTTTTGAAATGTCATGTCTCATGGAAATCCTGCTCTTGCATTTCTTGGCCCAGGAAGCACATCCTGCATGAAACCAACCAGAAATAATAGCTTGGAATTATAACAAATGTGGGCCATAGACATAAACACAACATCTCTGAGGCCATGACATGTCTATCACTGTCACTGGTATTTAAAAAACATTTGAAGAGGAATAACAGACAAACTCACAAAAGCTATGTTTTGCTAGGAAACTATGCTGGAGAATTAAAAAAAAAATGTACCAAACTCTAGTGTCATGAAGGATGGTTATTTTTTCCTTTGGTTTGAGTTTCAAATTAAGACATGTCAGGAGCTGAGATCTCACCTGTTAGATTAGTCCTAATCAGTTTATAAGTCCTGCATGTGTTGACTTCTAAAGGTTTGGTTATCCCAGTTGAGATGTTGGGCTCTATAGTATGTTGATGAAGATGTTACCTTCTCTGAGTGGGTTATGGCATGACATCTACGTCTGGCCACAAATGACTCAGTTGTCATCCTTCCAAAACTTTTTTTAAAAGATTATTTTAAAATAATTTGTCCATTCAGAGCCTTGTGCCTTCTGGCTGATAGACATGAACTTCAAATGAAGCACCAGCTCATCTTAACAATATTGCATACTGTGGAATTGTCCATTGAAATTTCAGCAGTAACTTGAAATGCCCAAAGGGTATTCTATATATAATTTCAATAGACCAGTAGGATTTTACAGCTTGGACTGGAAAATGATTCACTCCCAATACCCCTACCACACTACACACTGCTGATAAATCAGACACAAAAGAATTTGTGATTCAAATTAAAACTTCTTTCAAATACAAGATACACGTTATCATTGCTCAATCCTGAAGAATGGTAGTTTAGCTGTGACAAGTCTGCCAGACTTTGTTGTGAAATGCATGTAACAGTATTAAATAAATTATAGACTCATGCATAGCATTCCTGGTTCCATAATGGAAGGAAAGCAGGGGAGAGATTCACGTTTAGCAGGCATATACTGCCTCCTGAAAAACAGGATGCACACCAATATGCTGCCAGGAGACAAAAGGCTAAGAAATTCAAGCACACCTAATCAAACATCAAAGGAAAGAACCTGCTGTCAAAGAGGTCTTTTCTCTCTTCTCACACCTCCCAGAAGAACAGCTAGGGAGCAGATAGGAGGGCGAGCTGCCAGAACGATTGATGCACCACCAGGATTTACTGTAGATTCCCTGCTCACTTACACTACAAGACCACAGTCTCAACACTGGAAAACGTCTTAATCCCCAATAGCCTGGCCACTTGGTTTTCACTTAAATTTAGTTTTCATTCAACTAGAAGGATTACATAGCTATTGTTGTCCTTTAGTCATCCTGATCTACTAAACAACCCACTGTGTTAAGAACATTGTCTAAGGAAACTCCAGTCCAGTGTTTTGTGTAGGGCCCTGTGGGTTGGAAGGGACCACCAGCTGCTGTCCTGCTGCTGGTTGGACTTTGTGCTGCTGATTATCCCTATTTTAGCCCAACAGCCCAGACAATTTGTAACTCACCATCCAATCTGTAACTCACCAGTTTAAGGATACTCCAGGAGACCCTGACAAAGGTCTTGCCAAAGGCAAGGTAAACATCCACTCCTCATCCACACTGTCAGTCGGCCTCTCAGATAAATCAGGTTAGTCAGGCATAATCCGCCAACAGCAAATCCACCTTCTTGGTTCATGTGGCTGGAAGTGACTTCCAAAAATATTGGTAGCCCAGGGATTGAGGTCAGGCTGAGCAGCCTGTAGTTCCCTGGATTTCCTTCTTGCCCATCACCTTTCCAAGAAAGTCTTTCCTCTAAAGGATGCAAGAAAACCAAAATTCTGCTAAGTAACCACATCCAAAGTTCATACCTCCAAAATTCCTGCTGGCTTTCAACTCACCTCTGAGAACAACTGAACCTACAAGCTTTCACAAACACTTATTCACAGGAACATAGAATCTACTTGAGGGTGTGCTAAAAAAAAAAACCCTAGGCTGGACAGTGTCTAGTTGAAATCTGAAAACTCCCTCCAGCAAAGTCCCAGCTGCCTCCCTTTCCAGGCTCAGCTGAGCATGTGAAGCAGACTTCACAAAATATGACTTGTTCCCTTTCACCTGGAATATCGTTGAGTAAAACTCTTATGCAAAATGGGAATTACAGAGATTTCCTCTTCTCCCTGAGGAAACCAAAGCTATACATATAATTTCTACCAGAGCTGTGTCTATCTTGCTCTTAAAATGCTACATGGATAGAATTCCCTCGACTTCCCAAAACAATTTGCTTTATTGGTACCCATTTCTCCATCCTGTCTTCTCATCCTTTTTTATGAATATTTAAGCTAATGACTTGCTGTTTCCAGAATGGAGAATAATACACATACTTGTTGTGATTTTCCATACCAGGAGTGTAAGAATCATTCTGATCATCCTGTTACCCTTCTGTGCACAATTTCTATACTTTGAGCACAGTGTCCAGAGCTGGATACAGCCAAGTCTCCACTATGCTGAGTAAAGATGGAACAGTCTTTGACAAGCCTTAAAAACAATAGTGCTCTTCATGCATCCTAATTTCTTGTATGCCTTTTGCACAACATGGCATTCCTGACTCACACTGAATTTCTCCTCCACCGTTGTCCAAAGAACATTTTTGATGGTTAGGTGCTAGGCATGCAAAACATTGTATTTTCTCTCATTCTCCCCCTCTTTCTGTTTTGTACAGTTTGGGTTTGGGTTTTTTTGTCCTTTGGGGTTTTGGGTTGGCTTTTTCATTGGGTTTTTTTTAGGGGGGGGAGGGAGGGGGCAGGGGATGGTGAGGGGATATGTCTCAGGTGTTGTAGGGGATGCCACAGTGTTTGTTTTGGAAGGTTATGAGTACAATTCTTCAAGAGGGATTTCAGGCTGTGGAACCCAGAAGACTGAGGTGTCGCTGTACACCTCAGTGGTGAATTAGTCACCTGTGTCTCTGTTACTGAAATGTTTCTCTCACAACAGTGTTTTGAAAATAAAATCCTCCAAGGATCTGGAGACTCAAAGGCTCTGCAGAGGCATCTGGTGCCCTTTGTGTAGATCATTGTTTCCTGAACCACAAAGACTGGACCTGGTTACCTGCTCCTGTAGGGATAAGACATTTTAGCGGAGTCCCCATGTGAGTTGTTTTCAGCTCTATTCCCTGAAACTTTACTGGCACAAAGAAAATTGTCAAGAGTGAAGTTCTGATGAAAACCAGCATTTAGAAGAAAAATACAGACAAAAAACCTTCTGGATGCTCTGACATTTCCCTTTGAAAGAGTCACATTTGACTCTGTATGAATTCCAGTAACATATGCTTTGTTGTAACGAAGAGTGCCCGCCCTGTTTGTATTTGACCTGAAAGTAAAAATGATTTTGAAGTGCTAGGAAGCAAGCAACATCAAACATCCTCAGTTAAATACCTTACTGCAGTGGCCTGAAATGAATGTGACCCAGCAAGCCTTTGTTTGGAGCCAAGGATTTTTTTTGAAGTTATAAATTATAAATCTGTTCTTGTCCATGGTACACACACACTTTTTTTCTACCAAAAAAAAGCAGCTTGGAAGTGCCCTCATTAGCATTTTACAGTAGGCTTTTCTTTATTTTGAGTGGAGAAGCTTTTGTCCTAACAAGGGGCATGCCTGGATGAGGACAGGAACTGTTTCAGAGCAGCTGCCTCTTTCTCAGGTGAGGGGAGAGCAGGGGATGGGCAGGAATCCACCATCCTTTCTCTTGGCTTCTCTCCACCTTTGGCCTCCAACATTACCACACAACAGAGGAGCGTAAAGGGTGATGAGTACCCCAGTATGCCCCTAGCTTTGAAGGCAATTGAGTGTTTTATTCTGGCAAATCTCTGGTGGTTGTGAGTTTGAATGCTGTGACAGCAGCTCTGAGGTTCATTGGCACACACAGAGAGCTGCAGGCAGCGGGGCTGTTCCACACTCCCTGTCCCTCCCAGGTTACATCCTTCTGAAGGCACCCCACTGAAATAAAATATCAGGGTATTATTGTTGGGTTGGATTGGGGTTTTTTCCTAAGTGAAGCCAAGAGCTACAGTTACATGAGAAACTGAATGGGGTTTGAGGCACAATTGAATTAAAAAGCTGAGGAACACACAGTGCATGCAAAGACCCCAGCAGCCACAAGCTGAAACTGAGGCATCATCCCCTGGAAAAAGCATTTACAAAAGGCTTAGAGATCATTTAGAAAATGAGGACAGTGAAGAAATGTACTGGCAACTTAGGGGCAATGAGCACAGGTATAAGAGAGTGACAAGAGGTGCTGAGGAGCACGTGGGGCTGGGCAGGCACTGCAAGGGTGAGTGGCAGCCACAGGAGGAGGAGGAACAGGGGAGGCAGGTGGAGGGCACAGTGCTGGAGACATGGCTGGAGGCACACACCTTTAGGGGAGAAGATGCTGGGGCCTGGCACTGTGCTCACACCTGCTAAAACACTGCTGGAGGTGATGGCTTCACACACATTGAGCTATGGTGCTGTTGGCCCTGGCCAGCACAAGGTTTTCATACAGGCAGCAGTAACTTGGGTGTGTTATAGCTGAGATCATGTGTGAACACAATTTTTGAACCACCCTGTCCAGAGGCAGGATACTAGCCACAACTTAATTGTGAGTGGAGAACTGAGCAGAGTGAGTGTTCTTATCATTCAGTCATCAACATTTCAAAGAAACACCTCAGATTTTTAGTCTTTACAGGTGTTAAATAAAACCTCTAAATTTTTTTCAGGGGATCTACTGGTGTCTTCAACTAATTACTAGTTATGGGCAGCAGCATAAACAGTAACATTAGCTGCTTGAACGTTGCTGGGAGCAGGAAGAAGAAGGGAAAAGAACGTCAAAGTTTTCCATGGTGTCTTATGTACTTTCACGTATACCATTCCAGAAAAAAATTGAATACTGAACTATGCTGTAAATCCTGCAGTAGCCACATGAGGTACTCCTGTTACTTCCATTTTACCAACTGATACTGTAGAAGGAACTAATATTTTTTCTGCTTCTCAAAGTATCATGACAGTACAAAAGTGATTAGAGTTGCCAGCCAACTGGCATGATGCTAATGAGAGTCCTCCAACTGTGCAGCTGCTGCCCTGGCACCCTCTGTTCTTTAGATAGCAACAGTTGCATATATTAATTATGCCAGCAGGGAGACAGCAAATTTATGACAGTGCTTAGGGGAAAGCTGAATGCACCTGGCATTTACACAGAAGCGCAGAAAAGGGAGCATGCAATGATCTTGCCTTTTTACGGGTAATTTAAACAGTTATTCTTGTAACTTGGGCACTCTGGCATAGGTTGAGGTGAGTGGAAATGTATTTTTAAGCTAATGCATAGATTTAATCCCTTAAAATGCTTTTAACTACCTCTCTTCCAAGGTCTTTGGCATGTGTCAGCTTGAATACCTCATGCCTCCAGTGTCCCGCTTGCTGGCAGTCCTGCTACTGTGCAAGGATAGTTTGCAGATTCCCAGAGGTGAATCCTGGGCTGTCACAGACCCTCAGGGACTGCCTGGAGTCCCCGGAGCCAGAGGCTGATTAATCCTGACCGCAGGTGGAGCTCCTGCTGCTGCAGAGGCCTTGGCAGCTCCCTGACCCCCGTCCCCACCCCGCTCCCTCCTCCCTGCTCCCTCCATCCTGCTGCTCGAACAAAGCATCACTCCTGCATTGTTTGCTGCAGGAACTCAGCCAAGGAAGTCATAACAAGACAATAGACATATAATCTGATAACCTTGTTAACTTGGTTGAATCAGAGCTCTTAACAAGTAGAAGAGTTTAATAAAGTGGAATAAAAATATTGCAAATATTTGTTGTCAATGGCTTTTCAGCTGTGTCTTTGAAAACATAGCATTTCTTGTGCTTTTATATAAGATTAAAGCTAAGCTCAAGGACACTAAAAAACACTACCAAGGTCAGAAATGACTTTAAAAAACCCCTACTACAAATGTTAACTAGAGCGAGCAGGCAGACTTCTTCATTGTGTTCAAATATCAGCAAGTAAGACGACATAAAAAGATATGGATGTGCCATTCCAAAAATCTCTGTGCAGTAACAATCTACAATGCACTGTTTCATATTTTATCAGGACTAGGCTGTGACAGTGCCAGAAATCCTAAATGAAGGGCAATGGGCATTAACACTGTCAGATTAGCAAGTGAAGAGCAAATTGGTGATCCCAACCGCATCAATCACCCCCTGCTCCTCTCAGAAAACAGTCTGAGCTTCCCTTCCCACAGCAGGTACCCTGATCTGACTGGTGCCTCCCAGCAGGAAAGAAGCCAGAAGGCAACAAATCCCACACCACTGCTCCTCCTGGTCTGTGCTTCCTGAGAGAGAGTGCTCACATGTGTGTTCTAGTTAATTAACAAACAACAATCCATAAATCCCACTTTTCTTCTTCTGTGATTGTTATTTTTTTCTCCATTACCTAACCATGGTAATCATGTCTTTCATTTTAAAGCATTCTGCCTTAAAGTTTGTGGAAGACATTTGTAAACACTTGAACAAAAAGTTGTATGCAGTGCTAAATAATGTCTATAAAAACCACAAAGAGAGAATGTGTTATCTGTGGTCTCGACTTTCTTCCCTTGGAGGAATCATATGTCACGTGGGATAGGAATGTCATTTTGCCACTACCATTTCCCAGAGGCTTGTGAAGAATGTGAGACACTGTTTAAGCAAGGGATTTTTTTTTTTAATTTAGGGCAATCCAATTAATTAAATCAGTAGCATTTGTTCTATTTTTAGGCAAGATGAGCAGAAAAAAAAATTACAATTTGTAAATAATTGGAGGAAACCCTTTGACCCAGATGTGTCTGTCTTTCAGTGTTCCTAAAAGTGGCATTAGTGACTAAAAAATAAACCATTTCCTGGGAATCTGACGAGTGCTGAGCACTCATGAAAATCTGATCGCCTGTCTATGTGGCAGAAAATAGATTGAGAGATCTAACTTCAGTCAGCCAGACTTGAAAGTGTAGGGAAGGATCAATCTTGAGGAATCTTACTGCTCCATCTGTACAGTTATATCAGTATAATTTTTGGTGTAGGCATTATTTTTGTAGAAGAAATTGTCTTGCTTATCTTCGAGAAGCTATTTTAGGGTCTGCTTTCCCTGGCAGAAGGCAGTTGCAGCTATATTGGTAGGGTCTGTGGCTTGTTTTTGTTAGAAAAGCAGCACAGTAAAGCCATGAATTTTGAGGAAAAGAGGCTATATTTTTAAAGTGCATTTTTGGCAGTAGAAGTGTAACTCCCTGGGGTGTCCTGCTGACACGACTGCCTTGGATATTGCAATTTTTACTTCTTCAAACTGTGCTACCTAATCTTGCAAGAATGTGCCTGTGTGCAATGGCAGGACAGGGTCCTCACTGTGTTGGATGGGAAGAGGAGGGGGAGCTCCAAATCTCTTTCACATGACCAGAGAGGCAGGGGAAATATCCTATATGGAGCTGATAGGGAGACAGAAGTGGACTCAAACTTCCCTGATCCTTTGAGGCAACGGGATGTAAATTTTCTGAGAGCCTTCTTCAAACACAGCCTGGGGCTGTGGTTAGGAGGGGCCAAGTAGTCACTCCCTTCTCTGGTGGCTGGACAAGGCCTGGGCATCAAAATCATAAATAAATAAAATAACATCAGAATAATACTATAACATAATATAAAATAACAAAACATAAAAATAAAAAACATAATAATAAAATAACATATCGTAATATTATAAAATAACAAATATAATATTATAAGATTATAAAATAGCATGAGAATAAAATAACATCACAATCAGTCTGTTATAATCAGCAGCCTGAGCCAGGTAGTCATCAGAGGTCCCTTGAATCTTAGTTTATTTTAGGATTATGCAGTGAGACAGTTCTAGAGAAAGGAAGGGGTCAGCTAGTTCCCTCTCCTTCCTCTCTCCTCTCTCATGGGCAGGGTGATGTGCAAGAAATTATTTAAGAGTCAGGAGAGTATTCCAACTGTAAAAAGACAGTTGCATACTAAGTATTTTCCTTCAGCTTCATAAACAGGGCCTGAATTCTCTTTGTATCTTTAAAAATCTCATTGTTTAACAGGAACCTTTTAGTTCTTTTATTAATGTCCAGTCAATACGATTTCACTGACTCTCCATGTGCCTCTGAAAATAATCTTTGGCTGAAAATCAAGAACCACAGGGACAGTCTTGATCCAGCAAACAATGTAAGTATGGGTTGGAAGTGAGTGTTATCCACTTCACCAGAAAGGGTGAAATTTCTGTTCTAACAAGCAACTTTTTGAATAATAGAGATGGGTTCTATCCAAAACCATGCAACCAGCTGCTTAATTTCTGCTGCTGGGAGGTGTGCTCTGGGTATTCCAGGGCTGTGCTCCAAAACCTTGTAGAATAAGAGAATTTTTAGTTCTGCTAATGATGCATCATATGAAAGATTAAAATTTCGATAGCTTTAAGTCCCCTGAAACTTCTATTATGAAAGACTAACTTTTCACTGAACTGTGTTAAATAATATCAAAATACTTTCATTTTTTAGAAAATCCCATAGAATCAAAAGATATATTCCAGATATATTTCCAAATAATTCTTTATTAGAGCTAAAATGTCTCATGGCATTGTAGTGGACACTTTTAAGATTACAGAGAGTATTTTTTATTACCCAGTTCAATATTATTTGTCATCTGTCTTCATTTAACACAAGAAGAGGAAACAGGACTTTTCATTTCTACCTTCCTTTTCCAATTAGGGGCAAATGTGGTGAAACTGTATATCTGCATGATTTTCACAAGTTCTCTCTTATTATATTTTCCAATACTTGCAAGTCTTATGTGATTTGAGGAGATTGTTGCTTTTGTCTAAGGTGAAACTGAATAAAATAACATTTACTATATCCTCATTTAATGTGTAGTGTTTGTTTCACTATCTATTGTCTTAATGAATTTCAGGTTTGAAAAAACAAAGTTCTTTTCAGCCGTGAATATTATGTCTGTAAAAGCAGATTTTAGAAAGCATTTTTTAGTTACTTTACATATATTTATTTAATCACCAGAAGTCTGCTGCACATTGATACATCCCCTCTGGATTTCAGAAAGGTGCTGAGCACTCAGATCTTGTGGGTCTAAAGAGGAGCTGGACATACTTTGCACAATCCCTTCCTTGATGGCTCGAGACACACAAGGTGACTTTGTTACCACCTTCTCAGGATGCATGTAAATAAAATTCTTGCATAGAGTAGCCATTTGCCTCATTAAACATGCTCAGAGGAAGCTGATGTTTTGTAGTTTCTGCTGAAAATTTCTTTACATTATTTTGATCGAGGATAAATAAAAAAAAATTTAAAAATAAAATAAAGGCAGCCCAAAGTTAGCTCAGATTTCACGAAGGAGTCTTCCAAGGTTAGTGAGAGAATAGAAGCTACTCTTGGCACTACCAATGGACTTTTTGGTGGTGCCTATGGGCAGTCTTCAGACACAGCTAGAAAACAGCACAGGTCCTTCTGTCCCACTGGTAGCAATGCTGCTGGTTCCAAATGTGGAAAGCAAAGCAGATTTGCTTTCCCCATGCAGGAATCTTGACTTTTCCCTTCACTTTAGGATTTTCTTTGTGTTACCATGTTCTGTTCCCCGCCGGCCAGGCTGTTCCCAGTCTGGTCCACAGGTAAACGTGGTCCGTAGCCCGGGAGAGCTAGCGACTGAAGGATGGTAACTGAGGTTAGCGTGCCTCAGTTTACCAGTGCAGCCCAACGCCTCCTCAACAGCATGTAGGTGTGCTGTTCAAGCCAGTAGCAGAAGGCAAGGAGAAAGAGTTGGAAACTCTGTCAGCTACAGTCCAAGTTTATTTCCCTCCTGCCCTGGGGGGGCAAGAGGTAATTAGCTCGAAGGGAAGCTAAGCAGAGAGACCCCGTTTGCTCTCTGGCAGTCAGTTTTAAGGGGTTACATCATGAGGTAGAGATAACAGAATTGACCAACCATAGAAGGAAGACACACAGTGGTAAACCAATGAAGACCCCCCCAGGGGAGGAACAACACCAAACTAACAAATAACAAAACAGCTGGAGGGTATTTCAAACCACGCTGGCCTGTTAGGGCTTGAAACTTCTGTGATAAGAAGGCCGACGTGGCGTGAGTGACATGCAAGGGCTGGGCTACACTGCAGCCTCTGCCTTAGGTCTGTCTTCGGAGGCAAAGTCCTGCAATGGGAAATCATTCCATGTGTCCCCCTGGGACTGGACAATAGCAACATTACCAAAGTCTGCCTTTGACAGAAGCAGCCCCAGCCTGAGGTGTATGTATTCATGCTGTACATAAACAGAGCTTAGCAGCAGCAGAACTCTCTTGTAGCACCAATAAGAACTGTTTGCTCTGTCCAAGCTTTGAACATTCACAATTGTTGTGCCTGTTTACAGCCACACAGCAGGTCAGACAGGAAACAATCCCTGGAGTGAAACCACTCCAGCTGGAGACTTGTCGCTCACCCTCTGAGCGCAGAGTTTCAAGAGTTTACTCCAGATCCAAGTTAGAATGCTAATTTAAATACATCCAGTAGACTGGATGAAATGTGACGTCCTTTTACTCTTTCCCAAAAATAAGAGTTGTTAAATTAAAATTTAGACTCCATCACTGGAAGACACGTATTTTCTGCACTGCGAACTCAGTACTTTCCCACCTCTGAAAGCATTTGTCTTGCCACTTGCTTATCCTGTCTGGGCAATCCATCAAAGCGGCAGGAAAAGGATGAAAGCAAGCAGAATAAAGCTTAGAAAGCCATTTGCAAACCTTCTAGTTAATTGAAGGGCTACTAAGGAGGTTATAAGTAACTCAGTTCGGGTGCATGTAGTAGTGCTGTAGCCCATGGTAAGAGGGAAGCAGCATTGTCTGTCGCCACTGGAATTTCACTCTAATGGCTGGGGACTGTGCTTTAAGCTAAGATGCAACTTGAATGACTTAGCAGGAAGTAAATTCTTTATCTCCACCATTTTTTTTCCTCGGGATCCCCTCACTTGGAGTTTCAGGACACACCAGTGCCAACAAATGGGAGCTGCCTCTGGCTGGTGACCCAAGGGGAATCGATGTGGCCCGTGCCCCCACACCACAGCCCAGTTCTACAGAGGTTTGGCCAAGCTCCCATTCCTGGTTATTGTGGTGTGAAAATGAGGCCATAGCAAGTGCTAACTACTAATGAAGCAAAAGCCAGAGTATTTAATGATGCTTTTCATTGGCCACAGTTGCAGAGGTCAGTCTATGTTTGCTAGTATCCCATTCAGTCTCTCACTGTCTCTCACTAGGATACAAGTAAAGCTTATCACCTCTTCCTTTCCATAAACTTCCATATATTTCTCCATAAAGGAGGGTTACCAATTAATTTCCCTAAATCCTTACAAGCAGGTTCTGAAATCTGAGTGGAATTAGGCTTGAGGTGAACACTGAGCAAAGGGTGAAAACAACTGAAAGACAAATTGAAAAAAATTGCCTTTAATGATTTATATCAGATAAAATCCCATTACATTTTTATTAATGTGATGTCTGACCAGTGAGGATTATCAACTCCATAGCACATTGCTCGATAGCTTCTCTTTTTTGAAAAAGCCCAGGACATTTTGTTTGCCACAGAATATAGGTTTGTAAATCCATATGGTTTGTAAAGCCATAGAATAAATTATTGCTACATCTGAAATACCAACTGCATTTTGGGGATCCTTTACCTCTCCCCAGATACCATTTTTTCATTAAATTCCATACAAAACACACAATGGTAGGGAAGGTGTCTGAATATAAAGAGATTCAAGTCATTCCTGAAATATCCCCAAATCTATTGTGTTTTATAGCTCAGTCGACTTCAAAAAAAAGAAGAGGTATTAAGACTAATGAGATGAAACCCAGTGAACCAACATGGTTTTATAATATGGCAAAAAATATCCCTTTTTAACCTTTTGTATACAGACAGTATTGTTGTTGTTATCAAGCAATTATGTCAAGAGCATGAATGCAACATTCATATCAAAGGGGAACATTCATATTAAGCATTCAAATTAAAAGGAACTCATTAAAAAGGCAAGTGAAGTTCTTTTTCATGCAGAAGTCATTGAAGTTTATCTGGTGGTGTGATGTTGCTGTGCTCAACAGCATGAATTAAGCAATAAAATGTGACAGAGAGTGCAATGCTGAAGGTTAAATTATGACTAAAGGTGCATCATGAGTCACAAGGCTAAGAGAATAGAGATTTCAGTCTGGAGAGCAAGGCAGTCACCTTCTGAAAATGGACTGCCCGAAGTGACTTATGATTATTGTGTAAATGCAGAATACATGTAATGCTATGGTTAACTATGGATTCTCTGATCCAGGTCACTCTATTACCTGGTTGGAGGTGAGCACTGACAAGGGAGGCAGCTGCCTGCACTGTCAGTAAAGTATGGCCAAGTCCATACATATATATTGACCAGGAAGTGTAGATTCAATTTGTTTGTTTCTTAAAAACTTCTAAATGTTTTAAGTCTAATTCGCTGAACTGCTTAACTCAGCTGATAAGCAGGAGCCTCACGCTTTGCTCCATATTTTCAGGTAATATATAAATCATATTATTTTGGAAAGAAAGATAGTTTTATTGTTTAAACAGTAGCTTGGATACATTAATTTCAAGATAAATCATAAAAAAATTTCAATTTCTGGCGTAAGATCTTGAACAAAGCCAAAGTTAAACCCTTATTTATTTCAGTGTAATGTAGGACTTATTGTAGAACCTCATTTAAAATAGAAAAAAACCTGTTGCCAAATTACAATCTAGAAGATGGCAGTAAAATTAATCTGTCAGCTGTTACTTAGAAAATCAGAGGTATTGTTTTTTTCCTTTTGAATCAAGCCTTTTGATGTTCTTCTAAGCTCTAAATTGATACAGAAATCTAATTAAGACAGTGTCTTGTATGTGTTTCAATGTTCTGAAGTCCATTTCTTATTTCTCAGTGATCAGTATACATTTCAGAGTGTATGAATAGTTGCCCTCTATTTATAGAGTTCTCTTTATTCATAGAACTGTCAATGCTTTGTGTTTGCCTATAAGAACTTTAGGTTAATTTAAACCTGAACCAGACTCCTTGAGATACACCACTTCAAAAGATAAGAAGATGACACCTGCCCTATTCATGAATAGTTCTTCAAAAACCACAGAAGGAGCTTCCAGTGGGAAATTTCTGTTTGTGATCAAGCAGCTTAAAGAATCATTTTAAAACTAGAATATAAAGCAAAGGTTTTGCCTGATGCATAAACCTGTGAAGGTCAGTTCATGTAAAAAGCCCCAAAACATCATCTCTAACGGATTTCATTGTTTTGAAGAGTGAAATACATCCCTTTCTACCGAATTAATGGTGGTTTAGTACAGTCAGAAGCAATGACGCATCCTACCCAGCATGACAACAGCCACTGAGGTCCCCAGGCTTTGCTCCAGCAGCCTAAGGGTGGAAAACTGGTCAGAGGATCAGCAATGAATTCCCCAAGAGACACTTGTTCTTGTATTACAAAATCTCTTGCTTTAACCTTTCCCCAAAATCGTGAATCCCACACAATAATTTAGAAGTCTAATTAACAAAGAAAACTTTGATATTTGTCGTTCTCTCCCTGTGATCAATTGACTTTCCCTTTAATTGCACTGTCTTAGCTGAGGTCTGCAATGCACCATTTCTTAGGCTGCTTTGATAAAAATACCTCAGGCTCCTCTTACTCATCTCTCAGGTTAAGAGCTTATTTTGCCTTCCAAAACATGCTATAGGGCATTTATGGTTTTATAGATTAAATGGTCTTAACTAAAAGTTAATTTAAATTGTTTAAAAATAAAAAGAAACAAGAAGAGAGAAATATAAGCATGACCATTCAATGAAGTATTTTCTATTTCTGCCAGCATTCACTCTTGTAATTAGATGCAATTGATAAAATTACATAAATGCAGTTTACGGTTCAGATTCAATAATATGCTCCCAGGCACGTGTGCAGGTTTCCAGGATTTTTTTCTGCCTTTCTTTCAGTGTCTTTATTCTTCTATCCATCTTGCTTCTCTTCTTATTGCTCTTGCCATTACCAGACATTTTGTGCTTAGAGCTCTCATTATTATCCTCACATTTTCCCACAAAAACTTTCAATTTTATAAAGAAAATAGAAAAGGAAAAAAAAAGCTGTGTGTAGTTATACAGCAGAGTCTCCTATTCAACTATGCATAATTGTATTCCCAGAATAAATAAAGCACTTCCTTTCCTATTTTTACTTAGTTTTACAATCAAATTTTTTGAGCTTCTGAAGCATCCGGGTTTGGGTGTGAATGTATGTTGAGTATGTGTGCACATAGAAATGGAAGCAGAGATGAAAAAGAGCTTACTAAATCAGCATGACAAAGACTCTCTGGCTACACCTGAGGGCAGTGATCACAAAAGAAACAGAGAATAAATCTCCTATTAAAAGTGAAAAAGAGAAGTTTGTTCTGTGCTGAACTGTGAGACCAGCCATGACATGGAAATGCCTGAAAACACCAGCAGGAAGCTTGAAACACCAGGCAATTCCTGCATTTGCAGGGCTTAATTACAGGGCTTAAGACCATCATCAGGCTAGAATGGAATTGGATAAACAGAAACATTGAGAAAGGGATTGGGAAGAGACCACATTGGTGATTTGAGGTCCATAAAGATGTCCTTTACAGAAAACAGGACAGTGTGATACTTAATGTGTGACGAAGAAACTTCTGGAAGCCTGCTTGCTGCTTTTACGTTATTTATGGAATGGCACCATTTCAGAAATTCTTTAACTATCTTTAACCTTTTACACGAAAATATTAAAAATCTGTGCATGTGCACTGAGAAATGGTTCTATGTTCACAAACTGAGAAAGTCTGAGTCATGCATTTCCAGATTTTCTAATGCTCATGAAAAAGAAAGGAATAGTCCTTTCTCTTGCAGAAATGTCTTGTGGCGTGACAGAAAGAAAGATTCAATTGCCACAACAATTCTTTCCTCCCACTTTTCCAATTTGTTAGCCATCTTTTGCTTTGTCAAAGTAGGCTCAAGATTTATTGTTATTATGGGTCTTTAAGCATTTGTTGTATGGAGTTAATTTTCATGTGCCTCCAAAAATCGGACATTCACACTGTGATTCTTTAAATTACACACATCACTAGAAAGGTCTTCAAGACCTTTACAAACCATACCCACACTCTCTTATGAAGAATGGACTCTGGATAGGTACACTGTCTGCCAATGTTGTTCCTACAACCATTATAAGTATCTTTTTCTATCCTTTTAGGATGTCCCCCTTTTTTCATTCAAATATAATGCTAGATGTTTTTACCATTATACTAAGTTAATTCTTTTAAGTATTGCTGCTTTCCAGAACTACCTTATGAACATTGCCTTATATTCTTTTTTTCCATGCTTTAGCAGTATTAAGACATTCCTTCTTTGGTCACCAACAGCTTGAGCAATCCAGGATACATGATCTGCCTTTTTTCATTATTTAAGCACCCTTTCATTTTTGTGATGTTGCCAAAAATAGCCAGAAAGGTTTATCTTTTCTTCCTAATAAAAGCACCAAATTGACAACCAATATCAGCAAAGGTTTATATTTAATTCTCTATAAAAGCACCAAACAACGCAGTGGCAAGCAGTCATTCTAGTGGGAAGACTTCAGGCAGCCTTCCATTCAGTGATCATTTCCCATGGACAAGTGCAGCTGGAGAGCCAGGCATGGGTTTGTCCATTTCATATGGACCTGCACGAGTGACATGTGACATGACCTCAAATACTGTTCTTCACTTTGTAAAGATAATTGTTTCCATTCCCTTTCAGGAAACAAGAAGCCTATTAAGCCCTTACCTAAGATAAGGTGGCTTGAGACAGAACATAAAATTGAAAAGTATTGTAAGACAAAAGCAGTATCTTTAAGGTCACATCGCTGTGTGTCATCTATCTATATTGCAGTCTTGTAACCTTCCTGTCCAAATATTATGAAATAAAATGCCTCTTATTTTACTTCGATGGAGTCAGGAATCTTCCATTAAGAAGGCTCATCTTAAGGCCACAGCCCTTTGTTATGTTACTTCCACAGTGTTCTCCTGCTACCCTATCCAAAGGGAGGAATAATGTAGACATTGCTAGTGACTGTAGTTACAATGTTTTCCAAACAAAACTTAATTGGAGTATTAGAATGTATGATACTTTTGTGAAGGACAGTCTGTACCTTAGGATTTTTTTTTAAGAACTGGTAACAGTCAGGCTGCTAAAAAAAAAAAAAAAGAAGGATTAAAATTAAATGTGTATTTTTCTCCATTGTGCTGCATCTGTTTTCTGTCAGAATGAATCCTGCTGATCTTGGTTTCAAGGTTTCCATTCTGTGTGCTTTTAAACCAAGGTCAAGCAGTAGGCAGCAGAGGGACCTTGAAGGTGTCATTGGCTAGAAATACATAAGCTTTATAGCTACACCACTAATTATTTATCATACATAGAAAGAAATATAGATGGGCAAAATGATATAGATACTGATACTTCTATAGTTGTACACACACCAGAATGGCAAAAGGCAGAAGCTTATTTGGCTGTGCATGTGAGTATATATGTACATTTATTAGTGAGTGCAAATGTCTATATGGTGATGTGTGTTTCGACCTCTTCTGTGTCCAGAATTAAATTGTTTTCTGTATGTGCTATATTGCTCACACATTTAGTCTAAGATGCCTGAGAAATCTATGAAGGGAAAAATCATTTAACAAAGCTGTCTGTCTGCCTAGTATGGTTATATACTACTACGTGTTTTATCAAGGTGGTTTCTTTTCATTAAAAATAAAGCCCTTGGAATGAGGCCTTACACCTGAGAAGGCAGACATTTTTTTAGCGAAAAAAAGGAAAATATTACTTTAATAAATTAGGGCCTTCTCTTCATTCCTTGTTGTGTTTTTCCTTAATTTTGTGATTGCCTTGAAGAAGGTACAACATCCTTTTACACATTATCAGTAACTTATGGCTTCTCATGCATTATCTGTTTAACTTGAATTTAAAGTAGAGTTTATAGGAATGTACATTCAGGGAAGACATCCTATTTTTCTAAGGCAGATGTGACTCCTGAAAAGCAGCAGGAGCAGAGCTTTGTATTTGTCAGACAGACACCATGCAGACTGACACATTGGACTCTCGGGAGTAATAAAAAACAAACCCCAAATAACTCATCCTCTGAGTCTCCAAGTGTAGGGGCAATTTTTTGGCTCCAGCTGTGGCTACACTTCTGGACAGGCAGTCTCTGTTAGGATAATGGACCCAACCAGCCTGACACTGAGTTGTACAGCCCAGGGAGCTGGGGAGGTGCATCTTAGCTCAGCCCCTGGCTGTGGGTCCGGATCTCCCCCGGTGCTGCCACTGTGGTGTCACCATGGCACACAGGAAAAACAGGACCAGGCTGGGCATCCAGAACCAGGACTGGGAAATGCACTTTAGCTCCATGGGTTGGTGCAGCACTCGAGCACTGAGTGCTGGCACTTCTAAGCTGTTTCCATCACTAAGACTGCTAATGCAGATCTGCTGCCTGCAGCAGTCGAGGCTGAGCACGTCATAGGCACCATAAGAATTTTGGGGGAGGTTATGCCAGAACAGCTTTGCTCTGGCTTTATGGAATAATTGATCATTAGCAGCTGGAGTGCCTTACATAGCCACCAGGACAGTGTCTGCCAGTTCACTTTCATCAAGGAATTCAGTTTGCATCCTCCAAGACAGATCTCTGCTGTGAGATGCAGTAAGAGGAGACAAAAATGCAATCCTGGTTCAAACTAAAACACCCAAGTAGACATGTGGTCATTTCATGCGTGTGGCATATTGATATGCTGCAGCTGTATGACTTTCTGCATTTTCTGTAGACAAATTGTGCCAAAATATTCAGGCTTCACAAATACAGATATTTTTCATGAGAAAAACTCCCAGTGTTTGAAAGAGGACACGAGTTTGATTCACACAGTATATGGCTTTTTTATTCAAACTGCCAAAAACCACTGAATTTATGCTGACTTATTAAAAAAGTTGGAATAAAAATTCCTTTAATAAACTTCCTTCTCTTTAATGTATGACTGAAAATGTTTTAGTCTATCTATCAAAATCATCACTGATGTTAACAAACTCATATTTCACAGATTTGCCAGGGAACCATGACATTCCCTTCTTCAGAAATAAAAATTTAAAAATACCCTGTCTTAATTTAAGAAAAAAATATGTATACTCAGTTTAGGCCACAGCACAGCACAGCACACTGCTTTTCCTTCCTTTATTTCCTTGTCCCCGCTAAACAATTCTGTGAGACAAAGATCAGCTCCCAAAATTTCTCCTTTTATAGAAGAAGCACCAACACATACATTTCCTGACCATAAGTGCTGTGTCGTGCTTAAGCATCTTTCTCAGTTTCTTCAAGTTCTTCCTCTCAGATGAGGATAACATTTTCTCCTTCCCTTCCACCCCCTATGTTTTCATGATTACTTCCAATTTTGTCTGCCTTACTTGTTTGCTGCTTGTTTTCTTCCCAGAGTGGTGGGACACTGGAGTAATGTTTCTGTAATCGATAAGGACAAAAAACACTAATTATTTTTAAGATTGATAATTGCTGCCTGCATGAAGGTGAAAAAGATTCACAAGAAGCTGAACACGACCCAGCAATGTGTGCTCACAGCCCAGAAAGGCAAATGTATCCTGGGCTGCGTGTCATGAGCAGTGGGCAGCAGGTCAAGGGAGGTGATTCAACCCCTCCGCTCTGGTGAGACCCTCCTGGAGTAATCCATCCAGTTCTGGGATCCCAGCACAGGAAGAACATGGACCTCTTGGAGCCAGTCCAGGGAAGGGCCATGAAGATGATCAGAGGGCTGGAGCACCTCTCCTATGCCAAGAGAGTTGAGGTTGCTCATCTTGAAGAAGAGAAGGCTCCAGGGAGACCTTAGAGCCCCTCCAGTACCTAAAGGGAGCCTACAAGAGAGAGAGAGAGGGACTTTTTACAAGGACATGTAGTGATGGGGCAAGGGGGAATGGTCTCAAGCAGAAGGAGAGTAGCTATAGATCGGATATTGGGAAGAAATTCTTTACTGTGAGGGTGGTGAGGCACCGGCACAGGTTGCCCAGGGAAGCTGTGGATGCCCCGTCCCTGCAAGTGTTCCAGGCCAGGTTAGATGGACCCTTGGGTCTGGTCTAGTGGAAGGTGTCCCTGCCCATGTCAGGGGGGTTGGAAGCAGATGACCTTCAAGGTCCCATCCAAGCCAAAGCATTCTACGACTCTACAGTCACTTGACATAAAAGTCAGGAAGCTTTGTTTAGATTCTACTGCCACGAGGACTGGAACTCCAAACGAATTTTGGCTTCCACAGGATGAATTGCTTATAAGTTGTGCTGAGTTTCTGATGACAAAGGTGATGAGGCATTAACTCTCCCTGAAATGTTTCCTCTGGGACAGGCATCCACTTTTCTCTGTGTATGGAGCCTCAGATGCTTCACATGAATTGGATATTTACCTAAACCTTTTTTCAAAGTGGGCCTGTAAAGCATTTTTTCTTATCTATCCAGCTCCCTAATATGTTAAAATATAACAACTGAGACTTCCACAAAGTGGACAATCTGAAATCTACCAAACAGATACAGGTTTATGGTGGAAGAATTATGTAAAACTAGGTCTAAAAAAAATTTCCATTTCTACCTGGGGAAAAGGGAAGGTGTGGAAGGCTGAATTACTTATGAAACTCAGCATATATTGACAAATTATTTTGATTTGTCTATAGATATATTTCAAGAGAGTAATGTATAAATTCAAAAAATTCCACATAGCTGTGTTTGTGATTTGCAGTGTCCTGACTGGACTCCATACCTTTACCCAGCACTGCTGCAGCCTCAGTTCACACACCAAATCTTGGGCACCCCAGACTTTGCATGCTGTGGCCCAACCGGAGCAGTTTTGCATGAGATTCTTTACAATTGAAAAACAGCTCAAATAGCATGTTTTATCAGAAATGGGTTTTGATAAAAAATGCACTCCACAGGGAGCACATCTAAAACGGAGCTTTCTCCACAGGCACTCTCCTTTTATGCACATGCAGCATCTGCAATGGAAATGAGCCTCCCAAACTGCTGCTTTTAGGTGGAGAAAATGGGAGGGGAAAATGAACCCACAAGGCAGTTTCGTTATTCAGAAGGCAAATGGATGTATACAGGATTTATAAAACTTTTTCAAACTGATCTCTGAGCTTGCTAATGTCTTGTACTGCTAACTGGGAGTAGACATACGACATCTGTGTTGCTTTAAATGTTTTGGGAGTTTCTGAGTATCAGTTCTTCCACTGTTAACACTACCAGCAAATTGTTGCTCATGCGAGGTCATCATAATCCGGGACATAAACATCAATACTTCAGATTAATTTGTTTTATTGGGAGTAGCACCACTTGGACAACTCCTAAGGTGAGCCTGCACCCTAACAAGATTTAGTTCACAAAAATTTCTTTGCTTCTTCATTATTTTTTTCCCCTGACAATTAGAGTGAATGCATTCCTTTCTTTTATTGTCTTTTACATCATTCCACAGAGTAGCAGCATGTCAAGGTTGCTGCATCCTGAAGAGAGAGTGAGAAGTTGATCTATTTCTTGGCAGGAGAAGTGTGGTAGATGTGAGGGATCCCGAGAGGCACCAACACTGGCGTGCTCTTCCAGCTAGACTTCCCTCCTTCCTTTTCCATCCTGGTGACTCGACTCCTCATGGGGTCCCTTCCTCCCCACGTGGAAAGTACCTCCTTGTTCGCTCCATTTCTCTGCTGTTAAATTAATTTATGCTTGTTGATCAAGAGTAAAATTAAATACAATCTGTACTAAATAATTCCTGCGTCATAAACCCACTTGTGTAGGATTTTTTCCCAGACATATTGAAATAAAGAGCAGTCTGGTCACTGAAATTGGTGAGGGCCCCTAACATCTAATTTGTGTTTTCATTTCTATTGTGCGAATTGTAATTCCTGTAAAATTTCACTCTATAAAACTAATTTCTGGATTTTTCCTGTACAAGAAGACCAAAGAATGATTGAACTACGAAGACCAAACTCATCTAGGCTGATGTCTGACTGATACAGATGTGTGCTGGAAAATTATTGCAGCTGAGCTGAACCAGGCAAAGATTCATATATTTTAATCCATGCTGATTAAATGAGTATTCTTCCAGTGACATTTTACACTGCACAGGCAATCTGGTCTCTTCGAAGTTCAAAGAAACACTAATCGTAAAGGGGCTCTAAGTGTCTTTATTAACAATTTAATTTCTCTAGGGTATTAAATACAGAGCCCTTTAATACTGTTTGACCTTTCCTTTCCTACAAATTTATTTAATACTGTTCCTAAAACTGATTTTTGGGACACTGTACTTTTAACCTTTTTTTTTTTACTCTGAAATGCAGCTAATTCTCATCATTTGTTTCTGAAAGCCACCTTGGGGTCCACAGGCAAGGGCTTCAAATCTTCAGAAGTAATTCTCTTCAGTTTCCTAATGTACATTCTTAAGCTCCAGTCTGCCTAGAGAAATACAGTCCTGGTGAGCTAAAACACACAAATTAAATTACCTACCATTTGGCATTCCCTGTGCCTGGTGTCTAAATGAGGTCATGTGAAATTTTAGCTGTAGTAAAATATATATCAAATAGACAAAAAATTACATTTCCTCCAGATTTGTTTCAAATTTAGGTTTTTTCAACATCCTGCAAAAATTGTAGTTGAGCACAGAAACCATATTATACCACCCTGGGCCAGTCTTAGCAAAAGAGATTTTTGTTTAGCAATTGAGCCTCTGTTTCCTCTTATATTCTAATATAGTGCAGGGAGAAAGAAAAAAACAGATCGTGAAATGTTAAAAAGCTCTTTCACTTTTCCTGTATTGAGTTGTGCTGGGACTATTTCATCCCACCCAGATTTTAGCACAAGTTCTGCCCCCTGGTTCACTCTCCAGGCAAGCAACAAGCTGGACAGCCCCAAACCCAGGACCAGGTCCCAAACCAAGACCCAGGTCAGGACCTAAATCCATCAACACATCAGTGTTGAGGCATCCATTCCTTCCTCCTTCTCCTTCCTATCCCTCTCCACCTCCAAAATAAAGTGAGATCCCCTTGTTTGCATTTGAAGAAAGGTACCCCAGGAAGACCCAGACTGTTCCCTAGGGCAATTCCCAGCTCCCAGTTATTTTTGCTCTCAGCTGCACTGCTGAACCACACTCTGCAGGTCCTGGGTCCTTAAGATACAATTATTAGTTCTTAACCCTTCAAGCAGAAAATTTGTGGATTTATCATTTATTCCAAATGCAGAGAAGCATCTCTCTACTTATCTCCTTCCTTTCACACAGTGAAATGTATCCCTTTTATTACAAATAAATGCAAATATTTATTAGCAATGTGTGCAGCCATTATTATTGTTGCCCTGGTTAATGCTGTCTCTGAGGCCATGGCATATGAAGTACTGCTTATGGCATCCCCAGGTAGAAGCAAAACTGCTCTTAAAATGCTCTTTTCGGAGTTTAATACAAAGAGCGAAAATAAATAACGTCAGGTCCTTGCCATGATCTGCCCATTTTAAACTTTTCAATGGCACAAATCATCATTAATGAAGCACTTAACATTACACTCTCGACAGCACAGCATAAAAATTACTGCAGTCATCCAAAGGATAAGAAGAAACATGGCAGATAACTTCTGGAGGGGAAAGATTTACACTCTTTTGATGAAACTTTATGGGTTCAAGTTTACATTAGAATAAAGCAGGGGAAAACACTTATCTCTTAAAAGCTTTTGGGGGACATATTTGGAAGGAAATTGTGGACTTTTTCCCCAAATGAATGGAAGAAATGTCAGAGAGCAAGGTCTCAGCAGTAGTGAAATCCAGTTTGCATCATCAGCTATTTTGGTATAAAATACTGTATCTGGAGTAACACGACATAGAGATTTGCATTATAATGCAGAATAAAGCAAATTCTATTATGCAAGTCCCCTTGTTACATAAATTTAGTCACCGTTTTCTCCAACGTAGCTGACAGTAAGCTCAACAGCTGGTATCTAATGCCTAATTTCCTTCCTGTTTATTTGTAAAAGCAGAATATCATGCTCTTTGTATTAAATTATGCATAGAAAAAAATCTCAAATTCATATGCCTGAAAGACATGGATCAGCACAAAGTCTCCTGCTTGTGATAAAGGATATGACAGTCCAGATGAGAGTCCGTGAGAACCAAGAGGTTTTGCTCCCTTCCACTCAGAATGATGGCAGGGTTTCTGTGGAGGTGGATGGAGGCTGAGCAGGTCCCAGTGGTGGAGGGGGACATGTCTTGTGGCACAAGTTGATCAGAGAAGACCTCTCAATCCAGGCTGCTCCCTGGTGGGAAATAGATTTTAAGCCAGGACCTGGCCAAAGGGGAAGAGGAATAACTCTGTAGAGAGTAATTAGCATTTGTGATCAGAGGACAGAAAAGTATAAGGATGGAGACAGCATTTAGCAAAACCAAAATGAACAAATTAAAAATTTCAATGTCACATTTCATCATGCAGCAATTTTGAATGGAACCAGCAGAAGAAAGAGGTAACTTTAGCTTGGTTGCATAATGCACATAACTAGAAACAAAAGACTTGGGTGCTATGATGCCTTCCAGNGGGTAGATTACTTGTTCTTTTCCTATGGAACAATTGTGGATGTTTTTCTTAAAAAAAAAAAAGAAAAAAGGCAAAAAACCCCAAAGAAACAACCAAACAAAACCCCTACCATTCATCAACATTTCACACTATTCAATCCAGTGAATACAGAATTCTGTTCTCCCATAGAAAGTGTTTTGAGGAAAACTAAAGCAATATATTATATTGAGAGAAGTGTTTTGTTCTCCTGAGCTTACAAAGATGGCATCTAGGCTCTGAAATTCAATTTGTCTGCTTATCAAGAGGAAAATTGACTGTCCTCATTGCAATCAATTCGTACTCAAAATAAGCTGACCATGTTAAACGCATATATTTTCTCAGACTTGAGCCACTTGATTGACAATTTGGAATTTTCTCTCTATTTATTAACCAAAGTATTTCTAAATTTAGTCCTACTTTATTTGTGATGCAAGTACGTGTTCTATTTAAACCCTGTTTGCATTGCTTCACACTTTCTCAGAGATTCACCTCATTCACTAGCATATTTAGCTTATCCTTTGCAAAGAACAGATTGTCTTTGTGGAAGGATCATAATGATCTTTAAAAGTCTCCTCTGCTTTCTGTATTCTATAGAGGAATTCTCTAGAGTATCACAGACTCTCCCAGATGCTTCTGGGATGAAATAACAAACAGCAGCGAGAAAAACAATTGAAAATTATGATGTATTCACATGTTACTAACCAAGGAAACTGTAAAAGAAAGGTAGGCTAAAATTAAATTCCTGTTGACCCTAGATCAATATTTTGCTGTTATCTGCACTATAGATTGTTGCAGCTGTCAAATTTATAATCATTATAACAATATCCCAAACAGGAAAAACAGAATTAGCTTGGCGCATAAGTTTCTAGAAAATGTATCACTAAAATGCCACACAAAGGTGAAAGTGTTTCTTTTCTTTGACCCATTAATTTTGCTTTCTATCCAAAATGAGTCAAATGTGCCTACAATACTTTTTTTTTTTTTATTAGAATAATTTAGAGGAATTGGTGTGTGATGCACATCCCATCCTAACAATTGTGCAACCAGCTTTCAGAAATAACACTATAACTCTGCCTCCAATTTTGTCATGGAATAATGTTTTCATTTGACCTATTTTCTTCCAGTATTCCTAATGGTTGCTGTGGGAAACCAAGACAACCCTGAGCTTCTGCTAAGTTGAAATGTGTCCCTGTGGTTATTAATTTTTTTGAAATATAGGGCTAATGTTTGTCAGCACAGAAGTTGAAGATAGGGATTACTGGGTGTGTGATAAACACTGAGCATGAAGGACTGCTGGAAATGCATTCGGTACCCTGAGGGGAGAATTTCAAAGGCAAAAATAGGAGTTAAGTGCCTTTGAACATTAATGAGACATTGGTAGATGAGCACCCATATCTCTTGATTAACATAATGACAGTGGGAAAGAATAAAAAATAATTTGGTCACCAGAAACCCGTTTCTTACACAGTCTTCAGTAGCTCTTTATATTGAGACAAGATACTCTAAGGGATCACATCATTTTTCTCTTTATTTTTCCACAGAGGAAAATCATACGCTTGACTCACCTGTCCAGTTAATCACTACAGTCTGATTTGGAGATGAAAATGCAGGTTAAACCTGGTGAGTGTAAAACTTGGCTATAAGGAAAGTCCTCTCTAAACTGAGTGATTTTCTCTTCCCCATGTTGAAAATAATTTTGTTCTTACCTGCTTCTGCATTTGGCATCCACACAGCTCTGGTCTAATGTTTTGCATGATGTGACAAAGAGAGTACCAAAATTTGGCAGTCTGGCTGCCCTGATGTTTCTGTCATCATAACACTGTGACTCATGTGAGCCTTCAACATGGTCAGTGGTTATTCTACATGGATACATATTTCAGGAGAAATACCTGACCAAGCACTGAGTGTTTTTACTGGGGGGTTGTGTGGGCAGTCTGTTTAGCCCGGAAGGACTCTGAAAGGACAAATACTTTGATTTTTGTCCTTTTCTTTGATGCATAACAGCTTGAGAGTTCTCAGTGAATCTACCTCCTACCCCACTGTGGATCCGGCAGGACACACAAACGGGGTACACGGTAACACCCTGCCTGGAAGGTGTTCAGGGACCAAGCTGTGCCTTCATGGGCAGCTCTTGATCAGCTGCTGCAGATCCGGCAAACAGAAAAAGCTTTTATGAAATGAGTATTGTTAAGCACTGAAAAGAGTCTGGGCATTTCTTTCCCTTGCTGCTCTGAAGGCCAGAGAAATTTTTTCAGTGAGGCTGAAGCAGCAGTGGGGCACTTGAGCTGTTTTCCCCAGGACAGTAGAGGATGAAGGGCCATGCAGTAGACTGAGGTCCTGCTCCAGAAATCCCCAAATGCCATTACAGCCACAGCAGCAAGCAGTGGACAGTCTCCACTGCTGCATCTGCACTGGCACACAAGGAGGCAAAAGAGAAGCCTGAAGCCTCACCTCTTCCTAGGACAAATGAATAAAGCACACAGTAAAAGCTCCTGGTCTGATGGGAGTTTTTTATAATAGATGAAACATTATCTTTGTAGATGTTACGTGACGTTTTGAGCCCTTCTGTGGAAAGCATTTTCCATCAGAAATGTTATTGCTATTTATTATTTTCCGTTTGGTTTGAGGTGCAGTTTATACAAAAGTTATCACTCTCAAGAGAAACAGACATCCATGGCTTACAGTTTGAGCTGAAAAGAGATCATTAACATGGTGACATTTGCAGAATCATTAGCAAAGGTGACAGGTACCCTTGGCAGCCTGGGGAAAGGTTTTACACAGTGCATAAAGGTCCTAAAGGCGTTCCTCATAAAGATCATAAAGACCTTCTGTCCCAGTGACACAAATCATGCTCTGACTGACAGTACAAGATTTAACATTGGTTCTGTGAAGACAGATTTTCAGCTTAGGTACTTAAAAGAATGCATATGTTGGCTAGGGAAACCTAATGAAAGAAGAAATAAAAACAGGGTGAAATAGCTAAACACAGACAAACCTGTCAGAGAAGATGTGATGCAGTGTGAGATGGAAGCAGGGCCGGGTGAGACACCAGCACGCAGTGCAGTGGATGCCACACTGCTCACCTCTGCTGCCAACACCTGCAGGAATTTCTAGTAAGAGATACTGCACAAAAAGTGCAACTTCTTTTGTGTATTAAACTGAAGAAAAAATATATGTTTGGTACATTCACTGGTAAGAAAAGAAAAGCAGGAGGCCCAGAGAGAATAATCTGTGTGCTTTTTTACTACTGACTTTTTTAGTATCAATACTGAATGACAGCTCTCTGGCTGCTAAAAAAATGTATCTCTAACAAACCAGTGATAAAATTCAGAAGAAAAGTTGATGCAACAGAGACATATTTTCCTCTCCCTATGCCAAACTGACTGAGGCAATTACACAGCCTAACTACTTTCTGAAATCCAGCAAACTCCTGTGGATAAATCCCCTCTTTTCCACACTTCAACACTCTTCAGAATGTCACTCTTTGTGCACAGAAAAGGTAATGATTTAGACAGTAACTTCCAGCAAACTTTTCACATGCCATTCTGTCAGTAATCTTCATCCCAGAATGAAGAAACATTTCCAGGGGTTTTGAAGTTTTGGAAGGTCCACTGAGATTTCCAAGACCAATTACAAAATGAAAGATCTACTCGCCACTTTAAACATCCGTTTTCTGGTGAGAGTGATATGATTTAATGCCTAGGATATCTGGTTTATTTTAGTTTATATTTTATATTATTTCAGCAGTATGTTGCTAGATTTATAATTTTTGGATACACGCAGGATGGCTGTATCTGGCGTTCTTAACTCACAGTCTTTGTCTCAGCATTGAATGTCTGTGTCATACACCAACAGGTTCCTATTGACACATCAATGTTTCCCATTAAACCATCCCATGGTGGGAACCTCAAATGTCCTCCCCAAGGTCAAAAGTACCTGGTCAAAAAATTCCAAGCAATAGCTCGCCGTTCACTGCACAACAACCCTTTACAAGTCTCTTGTTACATCCTTTTTCCCAGCTCTTCTTCCAGTCTTCCAAGTGGATGTCAGGTCTTTCCTGCCATATTTGTGAGCCAGCTCATCTTACTCCCTCATTTTCCCTCTCTCTCACCACCTAGCTTTCTCTCAAGGTTTTTTTGCATCATGACCTCATTGGAAGTAGTCTTTCTGGCTGCCCTGAGCACAGAGCAAACAGCTCAGTGGCTGAGCAGCTCCCTACGTGGTTCCCATTCAGAACAGAGAAATCCTGGCTGAGCAGCCAACTCCAGCACTGCACCAGACAAGCCCTGTAAAAGTGATGGATACCCATTTTCTCCCAGGCTTTCCCTGAGATATTTAGCCATGTTTTGGCAACTAGGTGTCTATCTGGAAAATCTCCTGAATGCATAAATATTCCTGGGGTTTACTAGAGCTAATGCTTGAGTCCATTCTCTTCCCGTATGCGCTTAATAGCAGAATTTCTCCTTTGCAGTGTCCTACCTGATGTCTCTCTAACAGGCTCAGTCTCACATGGAGCTCTGCTTTGATAATACCAGCACAGCTACATGGGCTGAGAGAGCTGGGGCAGCGCAGCCTGGAGAAGAGGAGGCCCCAGAGAGGCCTTAGAGCCCCTTTCAGTACCTTAAAGGGGCTACAAGAGAGACAAAGAAGGGCTTTTTATGAGGCCTGCAGTGTTAGGACAAGGGAGAATGGCTTTAAATGGAAAGAGGTTTAGATTAGATGTTAGGAGGACATTTTTTACGATGAGGGTAATGAGGTTGCCCTGAAAAGTAGCAGAATCCCATCCCTGGAATCATTCAAGGCCTGGTTGGGTGGGGCTCCGAGCAGCCTGGCCTAGCGGAAGGTGTCCCTGCCCATGGCAGAGGGGCTGGACTAGATGACCTTTAAAGGCCCCTTCCATCCCAAATCATTCCATGATCAAGCAAGCGGTGAGGCAGCCTTCCCAGGGCAAGCAGCCGGGCGGGGAATGCAGCGGAAGGGAACCTGACCTCCTGAGGGCACAGAAACATGGGCTCGCCCAAATGGCACCTGTCATCCTCCGAGCCATCAAAACAGGGCTAAAGTTCCTTACCTCCTGTCGAGATAAGGGGATCAAATGGCCACACAAAAATGCCTCTGCACTAGGAAGGGAAAAACAAGCCTGAAGACCTTGAAGGCCTGCTGGTACATTAGTAGGTGTCGAAGAGATCTTTCTAATTTGGTCTTTGACAGGTCGCTATTTTCTACATTTCTCAAGCAACTAAAACCTAGATAATTATCTGTGTCTGTTTCCAAGTTCTTAAAATGCCAGACGAAGGAATTTTTGCAGATTTTCCTAAAGTGTGGATTTAAAAAGCTGATAATGGTAAAACAATGACACCTTGTGGCACAGAAGAGCAATCAAACCCACACAGCCATTTAGACAAAGCATTGCCAAGAAATAGATTACATTTCCCAGAACTACTTTGAATTATTGATGAGCTAAGTTTTCAGCTACAAGTTTTTGCTTAGATCTTTAATCTAAAATTGTTCTTGATGTTTACAATGTTTGAAAGCATCCTCCTAATGATGGGAATAATTTAGACCCTTGTTATTCAGGAATACAGCAAATTTCCAAGATAGTTCTGTAACTGTTCTTGCAGTGAATAATAAATGTTTTCACTTATCTAATATATTCATGTTGTTAAAAAACACTCAGAGTAATTGCTCATCTTTTCAATGTCCCTGACCTTACTTCAGGCAACCAGGTGATTTAAATTGCACTGGCTGGCAGGAGAAATGTTGTGCAGAATTGCTAACAAGAAAGATGTGATGCCTGTTAGTTTCATGCAGGTTAAAGGGAAGACTCCAGCTGTCCAGAGTTTTCTCAGCAAGGAGGAATTTCTATTGTAATTATTTTAAATGGGCATAACTGAATGGAACAGATGTAGTGCAATGTCATTTTAGAGTTCTTATCAGATTTTAGAAGGTTTGATAATGGTGATTTTATATCAATGCTATTAACTCCAAAAGACTGGAGACCTAATGGTTTGAAGGCAGCTCTTCCTTTAATTTGTGGATCTGTTCAAATCAGAAAACATTAATGATTATAAGTGGAAGAGAATTCCTATGAACTGAAAAGGAGCCCAAGATTGTTGCAGCCTCTCAAGTAAAACATTTCTAACTTTATACTGTTTAAAAATATTTTCCTATCTACCAAGTGCCAGCTTTCAGTACCAGCACTTATTACTGACCTTACTAGTATCTTCTCTGACCTCCATTTAGACAAGTTATACTGCAAATTATTGGGATTTTGAGTGAATTATGATCTGATTAAGATGACTGATATTACATTATGCAACTAAAACATTATGCCTGCATTCGTATATTTTATAACAGTCTAAAAATTAAAATCTTTTTGTCAGCATAATAACATTGCTGGGACAGCACTACTCAGTTCCAAGGGTATTCTGGGGACAGGAATGAAACCCACAATGTTATATAAAAAGCACATCATCATCAAAGAAGTGATATACGGGAACAAGGTATATTTGGTGCCTCTGTCATTTGTCACTGGGGAGTTTTAAATCTTGACATCCTTTTTGCATCAAGAGGTAATTTTTTTCCAACCTGATGGCAACAAACTATATGTTTTACATTGGCATAGTGGAAATTACAAAATAAATCTTAAATAGTATTCACCTCAAACATTAGACAACAAATAAGTCAAATAGATCAGCAGTGGCACATGACTAATAGTGCACTTACATAAAATGTGAAAATCACTTCTCCTCTTGTAAAGGAGCCTGTACTCACCAATTACTGCAAGATCTAATGGTGCATTAAGCGATTGCTGCTGTAGGCAGTGCACACCCGAGAAATCACAGAGCTTCTCTAACACACATTAAGCCAAAAATCCCTCCCTCATGCCATGCTCAGGACTGCAGTGCAGGCCTTGGCATGTGCTCAGCTGCATCTCCCATCTTTCAAACACCACAGCCTGGCACGGGGCATCCTGCACCTCATCATCCGTGAGGGGCCGGTAAGTGTAGTGCCACTGGGAGGTTTGTCTGATGGGAGGGGTACTGCTGGTCAGCAGGCCAAAGATGTGGCAATTTACACCTCCCAGTTTCAGTCCCTGTAAACTTGCTCTGCAGACAGAGACTAAACCAGCCCTGTTACACCTGTGCTTTGCCAGCTCTCCTGTAGCTGCAGAAGAGCCAAGGGCAAGTTCACGATAGCCAATCCTCCTCTCACCCATTTATTTATGCCTCTTGCCCCACCTGAATCCCAGCTCTCCTGAGTGCTGGAATATTTCTTGCATCCAGCAGTGCTACAAAGCTCACTGGCAGGAGAGTTTTTCCATGATCACTGTACATGTGCTTTATTGCCATTGTGTAGCATCCTGTTATGTATGTTCTGTATTCACTCAGTTTACATCAGTCACTGACTTCAGGGACAATTCCTGGGTTTCCACTTTCAGCAGAGATGGGGGAGCTCAACTGCCTGCATGCCTGTTTTTAAGAGAACATAAAAATGCTGGAAAATGACAGAAAATAACAGTTATTATGCTTATGCACAGTGAAACATCCCAGCAACTCCAAAAAAAGGTTTGTGTTTTTTTACTCTTTATTACAGTGTCATGGAGAGAATATTTATGACCTGATGTGCAGAGCAAATGAGATGCTTTTACTTTCTTGCTGTCTCATTGAGTCATTAAAGTGAGTTGATGAACATTAATCTTTACATCAGAGAAAAAACAACAAATGAGTCTTCCTTTCTGGCTTTGTTCTCACCTTCTGTTTGTAAAGTTCAAGGAATTAATAAAGAGTGGCACTTTTGCAGCTCACAAATGAGAATTAACAATCCTTATTCTGAGTTTGGAGATAGATTTAACATCCTTTGGCCCTGTTGTGAACTACACCTGTGGCATTTTTAATGTTTTACCACCTTAAACACAAAAAGTAGATAATGAAATCCTGAATCTTCTAAAATCCCTTAAATATATTCTTATTTCTTGTTCCTGAAAAGTACCCAAATCCCCCTGTTTCTCCTGACCTTTTGTGTCCCTGGGTTACCAATCTTCTGACTTGCAGCCACTTCAATCCTCAGGGTAGCATTGCTCCACCACATAACCAGGAGTTCAGGGAGGTCTGATTTTGGGAATACCTGGAGGTATTCCCAAAAGCTTCAGGCATCAGTGAGACTGTGTGTCAACCCCTCAGAAAGCCTCCCCAATCTGTCTGCCTAGTAAAAGCCCTTTGAGAAGTAATGGCATTTTAACACAAGCAACATATGAACTGCATGCCAGATGATGATGAACCCTTTTACCAGCCTCCTACAATCCATTTGCTACAGCCCCTGCCACATGTGGAATCCTGACAAAAAAATAATTAAATCTTTCCTCGCCATGGGCTGCCTGGCACTAATATTTGAGCTAGAATTGAGAGCTGCTAGAGCTCAGAATTCCTCCCCTCAAAATACAGCCACAGAAAAAGCTCCAGAAAATTATCCAGGGTTGAGCTAGTACCTGGCAGGTAACCAGATGGCACAGGCTCAGATTTCCCCTCTTAAAGTGGAGCAGAGATATTGGGGTTTTTGCCTCCACTTCGACACCCTTGCATTCAACCAGTCATTCCTGTTTGCCCCTTGCCTGCCACTGCAGCCCGGCCATTGAGCATGTGCTGCTCAAACACTCTTCTGCTGGTGGTGGCAAAATATGAAATATTGTGACTCACCCAGCCCTGGATGAGGTGAAACCAGTCAGAAATGAAAGTGGGTACACAGATGAAGACATTTAAAAGTGGCGTTCAAACCTGTCCCCGGGTTTGAAACAGCAGCAGATGAATTTTGCTGGACTCTTTCTTCCTCTCCTTTTCTATTCTATATATCAAAAAACTTTTGAAAATGGCTGATACTTGGCTTCTTTCCTCAGAGCAGTTGTTTCAGACTCTCAGCAGACTCAGAGAGAGAAGGAAATTCTGGGTATAGTCACATTCAAACTTTCCTGTATGATCTCTTTCTTCAAAAAAAAAAATCTTTTTCAATTAGCTGGCTGTAGTTCTTGCATGACCACACCAGAGGCTAAGACATGTTCCCATAGCTCTAGCTCTATATTCATTTCAACCATCCACTGCTCATTTTCAAACATCTTTTAGCCTCAGTCAAACTTGCACTTTAGTTGATAAATAAATCATAACAGCATGCCCACTACTGTACTTTACGAACTTGTGCGTAAGAAAAAGGGATGTTAAATTCACGCAGCTTTTGGGGAGGACAAGAGGTTTGTTTTAAAACTGTGATCTGAGATTAAAGCTCTCAAAGGAAATTGCTCTGAGTTGGATCTCACAATCAGGAAACGTCTAAGCCAAGAAATATTCCTTCTTTAAAACCCTGTTGTGCAATGTGTTTCAATTACAGGAGCTTTGGACTAACATTACCACTGCACAGGTCAATTTAGCTAACATGTTCCTAAATTTATTATGGCCTAAACCTTCTAAAAAGAATTTAAAACCAAATTGCTTGAATCATGCACTCATACATTTTTAGCTATGCATCAAGATACAATTTCACTACCCTAAGAACAACCACAATATTAAATCAGACTGTTTATGTGAGGAAGATTATTTACATATTTCCTCAGAATTAATCATTTGATTCTTAAATTCAACTGTGGCTGTTGCATGTATTAATGCTGAAATCCCTTAAATATATTTTTTCCATTTCTGAGAAGCAGACAAAAACCTCTGCTTCTTCTCAATACCCTTTGTCCAATGTGTTCACCAGGCCCAAAAGTGAAAAAATCAAGTAGAGAAATCCCCCAAAACTGAATAAAACTAAACTGTTTTAAATACTCTGATGAAAAGACTTCTCATTTTGCTTTGCTCAACCTTCAGTCTTTCACAGACTAAATGCTCACTAGTTCTTCAGTAATTCATAAAAAGGAAAAGATAACTTTGGTTTGCTTTTGCATGTCCTTTAGTGATTGTTACTTAGATTTAGCTCAGTCAGAACTCTGTCACTTTGTCTTGTGTGCAATGGTACCTCTATCATTGCAACAGTGTGCGTGCCAAATTAATACTTGACTCAAAGCTAGCTTTTTTGATGCAAATTTAGGAATTTTTTTACTCACAGGTGGAGCAGGTGAAGATTTATTCTGCAGTGACACCAAATGCAATGAAAAGGAAGCAGAAGAGGTTAGACAAGTGAAATCCTGAAACTGGTCACCAGAGAGAAGAGATCAGTGCTTAGGACAGTTTTGTAACCCCCAGACACTGGAAAATTTAATCACATTCCTTTTATCCCAGCCTTACGTGCCTGTATCACTGAAGGCATTGAGTAGGCTCACTTAGTTTAAGGTGTTGTTGAAGCTGGAGAGCCCCAGGTGGAAACATCTGCTCCTGGAACAGCCCAGACACTGCTAGGGGAATTCCTTTACTTTGCATGGAAGGATCAGGGGAAAAGTTAAACCTAAACTCTGCATCCAACCAATAAATTTTGACTGTTTCTTTCTAAGAAAGATGCTGCACATAAGGCTTGTGTGGCCAGGAGAGGTTTCAGATCTTCTAAACTTGCCTAATCCAATCCAGCATCTTTCTGAGTGATTTGATGTCCTGGTATCTTATGGAAAGCCTTCAATTAGGACAAAAAATCAATGCTCCCTGACTCCATTGATATGGTCAATCAGCAGGCACAGCTTGAATTTCAGCTGACAACTCACACTGAGCTGTACAGAGTCCTTTCACAGCAGAATAAAATGCCAATAGGAAATGATTAAGATATAATTTCAGTGGAAATAAATGCAAGAAAATAACATTATTCTCACTGCATCTTCTGCAAGCATAAACAGAAACAGGAATTGTCCAGATAAATATTTAAGGTGATTATGGAATACTTTTTATTGTTCAGATACTGCATACTGTCACAGAAAATGTGTCTGCTCTTCTCTAAAAACTCTTTACTCAAATAATTCAATATAAAGGTCTAATCATCAGAGGTTATTTTATTCCTTGCTTGTACAATTGAAGCAAATATAAAATTCAGATCCTGTCTCTCATTTGACTTACAATATTTGTTTCAAAATTCACCTGGGTCTGAATCAAAAGCTATGCAAAAGTATGCTCACACTTTATTGCAGACACTCCCCTGTGAATAAAAAAATCATAAATAAAATATCTGTCGTATTTTCAAGCATTGTTTGCATATCAGCTTCACAATTAGTCCAGATAAATTGTAAATTGTAAATGTTGCTGTAAGTAATGGCAGAGTCTATATTTTCCCTCCTAAGAGTGAAAGATAAATTCAATGTGTAAGACTGGAAATTTCAAGAAGAGATTTTTTTACTCAATCTGCATGGGGAGTGGTTCAGATGGCAACTTTTTAAGGTTTTTTCCCCAAATATGTTTCCTTGGCATGACTCAAATATCGCTCGCTTTTGCCTTAATTTGAGAGTTTGAGCCTGTTTTAATTCCTGTGGTTAGACACAAAAAATGCTTAGTGGTTATTGTCTACCCACAATCTTCACCTTATAATGATCTTTTTCTTTAGATTGCTGTCTCTTCTCATTTCTTATAGAACAAAACTGCACTCATGATTAAATTTGATGAAAGCCAGGGAAAAAAAAATGGAGGTCAGATGATTTAAATTATGTCCTTTTCCATACTGCAGTACACTTCTGAAGAATTGCTTAGCAGAATGGAAGGTTGAAAAGTCCTTTTCCATTCCCATACCATCTTGTATTTTACTTGTATGAGAAAACAAATTAATATGTCTGAAATAATTGTTTTTAATGAGGAGTTATCTTTTTTTCATAAGGAGTTCTGGAACAGGAGTATACAATTAAGAGATGACAGTTCAGTGATCCAAAGTCTTTTTATTTCCCAAGGTGCTATGGATCAGTCCAAGTTCCTACTTCTTTCTATAGACAGTTTAATAGGTTTTCCATTTCTGGAGAGTATTTTTGAACAGTTAATTCCACTTTGAAGAAATAAGAAGCTTTCCAGATGACATTTTACATTCATCAAAATATGTCATGCTAGATGTATTAGGCCTTTCTTCTGCTAATTTACAGACAAACTGAAAAAGGATAAAAAAGCTGATTCAAATTAGTTCTAATGATGTGCATCAGGAAGACTTCAAAATTAAGCCTTAGTCAAGACATGGAAAAGGAACAGTACTAAATATGGCTTCAAAATATTGTTCTTAATATACATTTTGTATAAAAATGCATCCAGCTACAAATTCAGATCAGGTAGGAAAAAAGGTAAGGACAGTAATTTCTGCATGCTTTCAGCCTACAGTGCTGCATACTGATTCTTTTCCCTTAGAGCTCGCAGGTGAAAGTCAATAAACTGTCTTGTTTTCTTTCTTCAGTATCAATAAGGTATTTTCCAAGGTAGGCAGCAAACATGGCTCCTGGTTTTATTAAAAGTCAGAATTACATAGCAGAATATCTCTTACCCTTACAAGGCTTGCCACCCAAGGAACACCAAATTTATGACCCTTCTTTCAGTCAAAGATACTGATCTTCATTTATCAAGTGCTGTGAAATCTCAAAATTCACTCAGGTCATCTCTCAGTCTGCACAATGAAAGAACAGTGTCAAAGAGTCTACAGTTCTCTCTGCCTTAAAAGCAAATTCATGTCTTCCTTTTGCTCATGGATCTGGACACAGTGGCTTTCATTTCATTGCCTCCAGCCTGCATTGCTGCAGCTGTCACTAATGTAGAAATGAAGATAAATACAAAATCTCTGCTTTGAATAAATCTGTTCCTTCAGAAGCTGCAAAAGAGCACACAGCCACAGTAGGCTGTAAGGACTGTGTGCATGCTGGATGGGGTCCCACAAAATTGAATGCTAGGGTCTTTGTGGTAGCGTGCTTTTAATCAGGACAAGGTGCTCTGAAGCATTTTCATTTGTGTTTGCTTCTCCATGTCCCACTCCCCACTCAGCTGAAATCTAGAGGCCTGATTTTTCAAATGCATTTGTTTTTCTGGCTCCCACTACAGCAGACACAAACAATGCTACAGCTGTGCTCATTTGGGACACATCAGGTCACCCAGGCCAGAGGGAGATAACTGAGAAGCAGAGAAGTCAGGCGTGGTATGTAGTATATGTAAAAGAAACTTAAATAATTCCAGATGGTTAAAAACAGTCTCCAGGGCATTCTGCCTAGGAAAAGCTTTCGTGTGGTGTGACTGTTCTCTTTAAACTGTGATTAAGAAATAAGAAATGACCGGCTATTTCTCTTCTCCATCTTCATCTTCACAAGGAAGAGGAAGCCAGCAGGAAAGCTGCCAGCTTTCCCTGTCCAAGGGCGAGCTGGGAGCCCATTCCTGAGGCTGGGCACACTTACATACTCAAACCATTGCTTGCATCCAAAAGTCCATTCAAACATCACAAAAAATCCCTAACCCAGAATGTAAAGATTTCTCTACATAACACTAGTATACTTCTCAACTGCATTCCTTTCTTTTTTATTATTAATTCACTCTGTAAATCGAAATTGGAACAATAATATAAAATTGAAAGTATCTCTTCTTGTCCTAGATAGCTCAGTAGACTTGTGGCACATTATCATGGTCTCTTTACTTGCTGTAAGTCTCTCTGATATTTGGAATTCTTTGTTGGAAAATCTCTAGAGGAAATGCTGAAAGGTAGCAATCTGCATTTTAGCCAAAAAGTGGAATCTGTATATACAGAAAGACAAGCCACATCAGAATAATTTATTCATTTCTATTTCCCTCTGTCCTCTTACCATCTCTGGAGTAACCACTCCATTTATAAAAGTTAGGATGCATCTGGAGCCTCTAGACATTTCCTTCAGCTCTTATTTTTCTTAAGGGTTTATGTCTTTAATATTGGTGCTCAAGTAGCTGCCTTTCCTTGCAAATTGACATTGTGCTTCCTGGATCAAAGCACTTCCTGGGAGTCTCAGGTTTCTCTCTTATTCAACACTTCCATTCTGTCCCTTTGCTCTCTTTCTTCTCATCTAAATGCAATTTTTTAAGGTCTTCTGTCCTCACACCTCCTAAATCCTGGGATCTGAACCCATGAGTCTTCTTCCCCAATTTCATTCTACTTATATGTTTTTTCTCTCCAGTCTCTGCCTCCAGCTCCTGTGGTAGGTGTTCACACAACCCTTTGCTATACATTTCACCACACACTGGGCAGCCCCAGTCAGCTCTCCAGGCCTTTTTTCACCAAACACTATCTTCTGATCTCTCACTGTTTGTGTTTTACCAATCTTGTAATTTTCTGTGCTTCTTTCCCTAACCAACAGGACCACAAACTTTTATATGGCCACCCAGTTCTTCCACTTCAATGACATTTTCTCGTCTTAAGATATCTCCTTTCTATTCTCTTTCCTTTCTCCTGTGAGCATAATCATTCATTTTACCTGTTTCAGCCATGACTCCTAAGTCCTCCGAGACAAATGACTCTGCTTTTGCACATCCATTGACTACAGCTCTAGATCTTTTCACATCTTTTACCTGACATCACACTTTTTCATATTTCCCCCTTCATTATTTTTCTGGATAAAAGAACTGTTGAGCATGCCAAATTAAAATTACATTTTAGTGTCTCGATTCCATGACACTTTACCTCTTCATGCCCTCATTTTTCTTGTACAATTTCTCCCTCCTTTTTAAATTTGATCTCTTCTGTTTGTCTTCACAGCTTCATGACTCTAGTACCATTTCTTTTGCATTTCTCCTGAATTCTTTTTCATCTTTACCTTCACAGTACAAAGATGTTTTATTCTATTCTGTCTAAACAACAATAAAAAAATCTCCTTTAATTCTATTTGGTTTCACAATACCTACATCTGCCAACTGTCCCTTTACCTTCAGTTTATTCTGCATGCCAGTTACAGCTGGTGTCCACCAACAGACACAGACAGCTCTTGTCCAAGCTCTCAGCTTCTGCCTTCTCAAGCACTACAACATCCTTGACTAATTCACTCCTGCCTTCCCCACCCTTCTACAAAGACTGTTTTACTATTTCCTAATTTTGAGCACATCATTTTTCTCTCTTCCTCCCTCCACTGCTATCATGCCTTCATATCATCAAACATGAATAAAAGTAAAGTGTTACATCGCCTCACAGCCTGACCCTATTCCATCTACCAAAAGCTAAATAAATAAATAAATAATAATAACAGTAACAAATGATGCATGGAAACACTGCCTCCTAGATTATGAGATTTGAATGTCTCATTGTGAAAACTTCAATCTAACTTGGCACATCTAACATATAACTTGTCTCCCAGTTATAGTCACATCACTGAAGCTACTGTTCATATATTTTGGATAAATTTTCTTTCTTTGTATTAAAGGCTTGCATCTGGTGTCTTACTTAAACTGAGTAATACTTTGTTTCATGACTTAGTCCACTGAAGTCATGACTTGCAAAGAAAAGTGTTATTTTATTGGAGCCAAGATATAACTTACCTATAACAAAACTTGACTTTTAAATACTATTTTTAAATTTGTATTTGAAAGATGACACATTTTTTTCCTCGTCTTTTGCTTCACTGTTTTTTAAAATATGTCAATCGCATCTAACAGTCAAGGATCAGAGGCTGTGTGACTTCATTAGATAAAAGAATATGATTCATGGATTTTTCCCATATGCTGTTGTTCATGTTGAGAGCAGAATAAGGAAACAGGTCACTGGTGAACTTCATTTCACGGTACATGACAACTGGCATGCAAACAGAAGGCAATCTCAAACTGGTTTATCTTCTTTCAACTGCCTTTGATCTTCAATTGCATATTTCTATACATCAATGGTTCAATAACCTTTATATGTATGCAATGACAGCTGACATCAGATTGATTTTTACACAAGTACATTAGAAATATGATGAAATAATTAGTAAATAATCATGTTCCTGACTGAAAGTTAATATATTATTTTACAAAGGGGGTGAATCTATCATTTTAATAATTTCAAATTGATTTAATGAATGTGATTCTATCAGGCACCATTCTACTTTGCTTCAGTCTTCAAAATTACACTTATTAATAGACCTTCTGTTTTCCACAGGAGTGCTCTGGATTCTATGTTCAGTCTGGATTTTTTTTTTTTTTTTGCAATAGGTCATAGGCTAACAGAAATAAGAAACTTTACCACACTTGTTTTAAGAAGCTTATGTTGTCCTAATAGATTCATTTTAATTGTTTTTCCAATGACTAAACCTCTAGCTTCTTATCTAAGTTTAGCTGGTCAAGGCCTGAATTAAAAATAGGATGAGGGGGGAAGAAAAGCTACCTTAGGGCTGCTCTGTGTATCACCATTGATTCAGTTGTGTAATATACCTGTGACATCCTTACGCCAAGGGAGGACACACAGGTTGCCTGGACCAAAGGGATATATCCAAAGGACAAAGTAACAGAGGAAGAAAATAGCAAGACCAGAGGAAATGAAATTAAATTAAGTGCTCACAGATCAAAGTTGCTAAGAGAAGATGATAAAGCAAATGTATACAAAGAGCTGGTAGCTTCATTGGGGTTAAAAATGTAAATTTGATGCTATGGGTTTGAAGAATATAGTTTGAAGTAAAAATTAGTTCCGTGAATTAAAAATAATTAACTAGTTCTTTTTTCAACTAATAAATTTCTTTCTACTGTTGCACCCAATCCAAGTCCCATATCTGTCTGTAATGAACTGTGAAGCTTTATATAAAATTGAATGTCTTAGTAACAATTAGAGTTGCATACTTTCATGGCCTTGAATGTACTTTAGTCAAGCACTGGACTTCTGAAGTGACACTTCTGCCAGCTCTTGCTAAATAGGTCAATTAAACCTTGAGATTAATTGGTTTAAAAATGCCAGAACTGAAAACCTCTAACCTCTCTTTCTTAAAATTGGTGAGCCTACCTTTGTTAAGCTCTTTTTTTTTTTCTTTTGATATGGTTTCTATGTAGAAATGCATTGGAATGTGTCACCTGTGTTAAAATGGTGCTGATCAAATTATTACTGGCTGGTTTTTTTTAACCTGTTCCATCCCTACCCTCCAAATAAGATCCATTTCCAGGCAAGGGATTTTGTGTGGAAAGATGACCACTGCACAACTGCATCAATGAAAATACCAAAGTCAGCTCTGCCAACTATGATTTTATTCTTATAATCTAGCTCTGGTTACAGAATAATTAATCTGTAAAAAAAGCCACTGCATGGCCTGACTCTGTAATTCCTGCCCTTCCCATTCCCATTGCTTGTTCTTAAGAGAGCTCTCCTATCCCACTTTGTGTTTGGCAAGCAAAGTTCAGTACAGGAGGAAAATACTGGTGGTCAGAGCTGAGTAAGACAGTGTGGGGGTCTGGAGGAAGGTTGTGGAGTGTCTGGGTGGCCACTGCTCCAGCAGCAGCATCAGCAGCTCCTCCAGCCCCCAGTCCCCACCGTCACCCCCAGGAGCAGGAACGGAGAATGGAACACATCTGTCCAGCATAGCTGATGGGCACTGCTGTGGCCAGAGGCCCCTTGTGTCTCCCGCCCAGGTGTGGCTGCAGAGGGAAGGAACGAAACCCCATGTTGGATTCCGCAACTCTTTATGCTTGAAAAATGCCACGGGTGGAGCTGGGGAGATTGCTGTCTTTTAAATACAGAGGTGCTCCTTCCATCCGGGGAGTGGCTGGAAATGCTGCCATCCCTCAGGCTTGTCTTCACTGGGAAAATTGTGAAACCTCTTTCCTCAGCTCCCCACCGTCTCCCAGTATGTTTCACAAACTCTGCTCTGCAAGGGCTTCCTCCACCTTCACAGGAGTCCCTCACTTCTCCCACAGGAACTCAGGCCATCACCAGACCACTTTAGGTCTCCCCATCTTCCTCTCCCTTTGCCAGTGCTTCCCTACAGATGTTCAGGATCTGATTCTGCCATCGCACTGCTTGTTCTGGTTGTCAGGGGAGCCAGGATCTTCTGTGAGGGAGGATTATAGCAGCAAGGGGAGGTTAGAGAGCACAGGAGCACAGCTTGCAAAACCACCAAACATGTGGTTGCATGGCAGGAGGATGGAGGGAAACGCTGGGGCAGTCCTGGAGGTTCTGGCATGGCAGAAACGCAGGAGCCCTCAGTGACCAGCTCTGTGGAAAGCTAAAGCAAGAGTGTCATGTTGTGAAGGACAGCAGCACAGAGTTCAGTAATAACCAGATGTTAACTCAAAATGAGGCACTTTTAATACTCCTAGAGGGATTTCCACTTCAAGCAAGGTAGTTCATTCAATATTTGCCCTGAAAGAGATGTAAGAAGGTCTGAGAATGAGCCTCAGGAACATTTTTCCCTTCAGCCCTTAGAAAGCCTGCCTAATGTTCCGAAAAGCCATCCTAATCCTGTCAGCAGAAATGCCTGAGAGACAGTAAGCCAGCTCTTCCCAGTACAGCAGAAGCAGAAGTAACGCTGCAGTGCACAGAATAATTCTGGTTTGACCTAAACTTCTGTTCCTTTACATGTTAGTAATTTTTGCTACATATTTCTAAATTGCAAATGCTCTTCAAAGACAGTGATGGTTTTACCCAACACAACACAGATTGGGGACCGGGTCTCAGTCCATGTTAGCTGAAATGGCTCCACCAACCAGAGGCCAGCCCTGTCAATTTGGATGCCAATACACTGATTTAAACTGCTTGTTGTGCTCATGCTCTGTGTAATTAATGCAGATGGAGAAATTCATGTCCCTTCTGAGCACTCTCCATAGCTGTCGTATAAGTCTGTCAGAGAGGGGGTGACTGTGAACAGAGAGGTGCCAAGCAGACACACACCACCAGCTGTTGTAGGCATACAGGTTGCATTTAACAAGGTGTGTGGCAAGTAAGTAACTTCACCGATCACCAAAGTTACCAAAAGTGCAGCAGTCCTTTCATATCTCAATATTGGTTTAAAATCTGCAGTGAGATGTTACTGCAACATGGTGATTGATCTCCCTAAATTGATAATTATCCCTCCTGAATCTGGGAGAACAAGGGATGCCTCCCAGCCCATACTGTCCATACCAGTAAGATATATTACAGCAATTCTGATAATCAAGGTAACAAAACCTGCAGTCTCTTTTACCCCGTCCTGCCCAAGCCATTTATACTGGCAGCTGGTTACACCCCAACAGGTCCTGTCTCAGAGAGAAACCTGTGGTAGGAAGACGCTCAGGGAAGGAATAGTCCTAAATAAATCCCCATTGCTTCAATCTTTGAAAGGACAGCAGAAGGGAAAGGAGATGAACCTTGGGGTGCTGGGAGGACCCATCTTCCCCAAGGTGAAATACCAGCAATATGCCTGGCTGGAGTCAGCGATGTAGAACTTCACTTATTTCTGTTCTACATGCCTGGCTTTTTGCCTTCACCTGAACCCAGCAACCAGAGCACAAAATGCTCGCTTTCACATTCAGCACAAAGCCCAGTCTGCACTTTATATCCCTTTTTCTTCCTTCCAGTACAGACAAGAAATTAGAGCCAGCAAAGGGGTTAAAACCAAAGGCAGGACCTACAGGTTCCAACAAATTTGACAAACCCCTTTTCCCTCTCTATTCTCCCTCTGACAAAGATTTTTCTTGTCACACTGCACATCCAGCCTTCCTAGTCTTCCACAGGTAATGTTCATCTGCCACAGTGACGGGCTCGGACTCTTGGAGGCACAGTCGCACCATCTATAAACAATAAAATTCCTAGCTGCTATAATCATGTTGTCAGCAATGAGTAATATGTTCTGCAAAAAATGCCTGAGGAAGCTGCTGGATTATGCTGAAGGTGGCTATAAACTATCCTTCTGAGAACAGTTTCTTGACAGTTGGTCAAAATATCAACCAAAGAGTTACTGAAATATTCATCACAATTTTCTTTGCCTTCTTAAATTATGTTACTCGTATTAAAATAGCCATAACGTTAGGAGGTATTGTGAGGGCAGAATTCAAACTCTCCTCTCCAACACACACTCCCCAGACACCAGGGCTCCTATCAGCATTTTGACAAGCTCCTGACAAGAAATGATGGGCCCTGACTAAAAATTAGTTATTTAAGAGAGCTGTGAAAAAATTGGGATCTCTCTCTTTAAACGTTTGACCCTGAGGCAGAAGGGGGATGGGGGAGAGAGGAGAGAGACTATGATAATCGCTTTAGATAACAACCTGAGTCATGGTAATAGCAGCCTAATTGCTACCCAAGTGCTTTCAGCAGGAAACAGGCACACCTAGAGAGGCACCTGTGCAGAGCAAGATTAGTTTTAAATGGAAGAAGGACAGAGATATAAATGCACTTTCATCTGAGTGTAGTGGAAAGTAAGAAATAGTTGTTTATGTAGAAACTACCTGAAATCCAAGAGCTGCTTCAGATAATGGGATGTGGCCGGTATGTAATTCATGTGAGAAACAGGCACACTACAGGGCTCAAAGTTAAATGGGCATTTATATTTCGGCAGAGAAAAGAAAATAACCGTATGTGGGGGAGAAGTGGCTGATGCTGTCTTTCCAGAATAAATCAGCTTCTGCAGTGATTATGACTTTTTTATAAAATAAAATAAAGTTAGTAATGTCAGTCTGACAATACAAAATAAGATCTTTCCTTGAAGGTCAGTACGACTGCAGTAAGTGATTTGCTTGGAAGAAAGCTGCCTGAGAAAGGAACGGTTTGTAGTTGATTGATAAATATCAAACATGCCCTTCATATACATGAGCCTGCTTTTGTGTGTTTAAGATTTGTTGTTCTCCACTGCTGCTATCTGAGCACGGCCCCTGGCTCTGGCTGCCTGACACAGCAGCTGGGGGAGGTTTCCACTCGGGTTCGGGCAGAGCTGTTGGCTCCTGTTCTCCAGCTGCCCTCCCTCTCTCCTGCTTCGGTTCTGAGAAAGGGGAAGTGGTGACCAGGTGCTGCCCACGCGTCTGGGGGGGAAATGAAGATTGGGATTTCTGAGTAAGAAACGATAAAACAGGACGAGATCTGTGGAGCGGGGGGAGAGTTGAGTGCAAAAATCGATTGCGTCCTCTGATGAAGGAGTCAGATCTCTCAGCAAGGGTATTGATTTACGCATTCAACTCTGCAAGTTGTTTTCCACTACATCTTTTGAAACTAAAACTCAGTGATGTGAATGTCAATAGGCATGAACAAAAGCCTCGTGTATTGAAAAGCCTGAATCTGTATCTGTAGAATATAAAAACTGTTACACTTCCTTGCTTTTGCTCTCCTCTGCAAGTCATTTTCCAGGTTGTTGATAATGGATTTTGCATGCAGAATGTATGTGTGTGCCTATGCATTACCATGATTGCTATTTTCCCCTAAAAATAGCTCTTTTTTTTTGTATTTGTAAATAGCATTTGATCACAGTCTAGAAGTATTGCATGCCAGAAATTATCTGTCTTGAATTCCTGAATAATAGTATTTGGGTAGGCTGTTATGGCAACAGAGGTACACCCTCTGGATTCAAGCATCACAGGTTCTCATGGCAATTTTTTTTTGTATACCTGTACGTGCAGGAAAATATTCTGAGCTATCCCAGTAATCTCTGGAAAAACAGCAGCAATAGAATAAACTGACAGGTTTATCACCTTACATTTGTTTTTGAAATATACATAAAAACCTGCCTTAAAAAATTTTTTTAAAAACTTAGAAAAAAAAAAAAAGGAAAAGCACACAATGGCCAAAACAACACTGTGGAAACAATAACATAAAATAATTTTATGAATACTTGGTATAAATTAGTAATTATACTGATACTCAGAACTTCAACCAATGGTGGATTGGCATTGTCAATACATTTTACATTTTGAACACAGAGTAGGTACCAACCCTTGCCATGAGGCAGCTCTGGTTATTTGTTTTTTCTTCTTTTTTAAGACTTGGTGAAATTTTACCAAATAGGACCTTCTATCAGAAATACATCAGGTTCAAACGACCTTGACCTGTGATACAACAATCCTAACAAAAGAAGTGTTCAGCCATGCTGTCGAGCCCTCCATTTCAGTTTTTCTTCTGCATTCCAGGGCACTGTTCACATTAATCCAATGGACTTTGGAGTAGCCCTTTTTCTTTAACGTGCAATTCTCTTAACAAAGGTGAATTCTCTTCCTCTTCTAACTTTATTACCAGCACTGTCCCCACATGACCCCCCCCACAGCATCAGGTGTGTAAGTACCTGGTAAAAGTGGTGTCTGTCTGTGATCACAGGTCCCCAGTGCTCATTGTGAGGGTTCAAGTCAGTGCAAACCACACAGGTTTACACACACACCCCTGAGGATGATGTCTGTTTGGAAACAGAGCTTGTGCTTCACAAAAAGTGGTGGAAACTCTGGAACAGGAAGACACCAATTAAATAATTAGGGTTAGCATAGAAAGAACAGCAAAGTGTCTATCCCTCAATATCTTTAAGAACAAATTATAAAACCATCTGGGAAGGATGTCCTAAGTAAAGCTCTTCAGAGCAGGGAGGTGAACTAGATGGCATCCTAAATTCTATATTTCTGTGGCTGTGCCATCACTGTGCTTGCTTGTCCTTGCATGAATGTAAGCCTGCACAAGCACAGACCCAGGGTAGGATGGCAGATGCCAGAGAGAGGAAATTTGAAATGATGCATTAAGTATGAGGGAAGAAAATGAACACCTGAGCACATGGAAGAGTTTCACCTGCTCTCAGTCATTTTTCTATGAAACTTTTTAAATGTCTGAGGTTCACTAAAAACACTTAAAAAAACCTTGCTCATCCACAATAGGAGCTGCACAGCAGAGGAGTACATGTAGTTTTCCTTATTTAATATGTACTGAAATGTTTTATTTAAGTGGTGGATGATAAACACATTTTTATTAAGAAGAAAGTATCTTAAACGAAAAACTGACTTTGAAGAATATACAAACTTTCTAACATTCAAACATTAAGTGTTAATGTGACTATACTGGGAAATATGCAGAGTAGGTGTGCTCATTTCTGAGGAAATCTTCCCACTGGCAATTTGTAAGAAGCGGCTAATGACAATGTCTTTGGCCTTGACAGTCTCCATGTTCCTCTCCCGTGATATCTGCATGCTGATTTGATCCACGTTAGTCATGATTAGCTCCGAGGCCAGGATCTGGGTGGGGGATGCCCTGCTTGCTGTGCTGTCCATGATGTACTGCTTATACAGTTCCACCAGCTTCTGCTCGAGGTAGTCGTTCAGGGCGGAGTCGGAGAGGGGCTGCAGGTGGGGCCCCAAGCTCGTCAGCCGCCAGCACGAGGAGTAGCCTTGGGCTGGCCTGCGGACGGTGTCGCTTGTGGGGGGAGCCTTCACAGACTCCATGGGGGGAGGAATCTCTGAGGACTCCAAGAAGGGGCCTATGCCGCTGTCACAAGCAAAATCTGTTGTGACTGAGCTAATTGGCACCACATAGTCCCCAGCTATATGCAAATCGTTGTAGTTCTTGCAAATGCTCTTGCAGGAAGGTGGAACCAGGTAGGTGACCTTTTTCGTCAGCTCGTCGCAGACATGTGTAGCTGGAGGTGGCTGCCCTGTGGGTGTTGGGTGCTGGACAGGCTGTGGGAGATTATCCTTCTGCCTCCTGCTGTGCTTGCTACCTCTAGAGCAGACAGAGGAAATGCACTTGCCAGCAGATCTGCATCTCTGAAGGAGGCTTTTTCCTTGTGCTTCGCACGTGGAAGAATAATTAATGGAACTCATTTCGTACACCCCTTCATCAGGCAAACTCTTGTAGAGCGCAGGGTTCAGGTCTTCACAAAGGTAGGTGATTCTAAGAAGGTAACCTTCCGACAGCATCCTTCTTCAAAGGAAAGGAACCACCAGCAGACAGAAAAATGATAAGAAGAAGTTAATTACAAAAAGTTCATTTCAAACTCACTGAGCTGTGATTACACTTGCCAGTCTGTTACCAGCTGCAGAGAGAAGTCTCTGATTTGGATATGAACAAGAGTGTCTCTGCCTTGCTACAGGACTTGAGTCAGTGAGTGAAGTGATCAGCCAGTCTCCCTATTGTGCTGTTAACTCAATCTCATCTATCATATTCTGTATAAAATATGGCAGGTCCAATGCATCCAATGGCAAGTAAGTTGTGGAGAGAAAGACAAGTAGTCTTTTGTTGTGGAACAGCTGCTGTAATAGCTTACACTTAAATACATCTAATTTTGCTCTGAAATTCATTAAGAAGCCAGGGACTTCTCCCTTTTTCTCATACACTTTTAAGAAGCCAGGGGTTTACCCATTTTTCTCATATGATTTGAAGCAACTTTTGTTGTGTGTGGTTTGTCAGCTGCCTTTGAACTATGATGATTTGAGATTCATATTGAGAGTATCACCCCTTCTGTTCCAGACTAGTCAACAGCTGTAGGTATGGTTCCTTTTCATTACAAAATCTCAGACCATTAAATTTGCACTTTGCACTTCTACATTGCAATCAGGATGGAATTAATTGTCTCTAACTTTTAGACTTGAAAATGTCAGCAGAAAAAGCAAAACTTTTTGGAGGCATGATTCATCTGGCCTGGTTTAGACACTTAAATCAAAATGAAATGAATTGTGCCCTAGATTTGCTTACCACTCTCCAGTTGCTATAAAAGGATCTTAAACTAGATCCTAGATGTAGATATCTGCAGGGTACTTTTGAAGAGACAGATTTCAGTGCAATGCATAGGAAAGTGCAAGCTTCAGAAGTACTCCAGCTCACTCTTTCACTGTGAGATTAGTCGTACCTCAGCTCTGGAATCAGTTTTCATTGCATTTCTGCAAAGGCACAATCAGGTTCCAGCAGTCACTAACCATCTTCACTCTCTGAGCAGGCAGCTCAGACCCAAAAGCTGCACAGACATGTTAGCAATTAAAGACAGGACTTGCTGGCAAGGACACACATGCATCTGCATATCAGTAAATTTCTGCCCACGTTTTAGCAGCTCCACTGTCACAAAAATTGTTTTAAGTCCACCTCTCCTTTTTTTTTTTTTAACAGACGTCAAGGATACAATCAACAGGAAAGATGTTCTAAAGAAATTGTTTGGTCCAGCAAAGGAAAAGTAGATTTAAAGTAAAAATAAATTTAAATTTAAATTATTTATATAGTACAAACGGTCTTTTCCGAGAGTGAAGGGATTCTCATTTCATAGCAAAGATTTTCATGTGTCACAGTTGCTAGTGAAAAATGCTACAATAATAATTGTTGCCTAAATCCTGTCTAAGCACGGAGATAGACTTTCCACAGACGTTAGGAAAGACACAGTGTGAGAAAAGTCTTTCCTTGAGGAGAGGCAATCACTTCCACACCATGAAGAAGAAGGTTGAAGGGAAAATAACCTTCCTTCAGGCAGAAATATTAATGGGAATTAGATGTGTCCAAACACTTGCCTTGGTGACCCTGGATTCTCTTCGTTGCTGCCAGTTGTGTGAGATTTCCCACAGGCAGTAACATTTAATTAAAAGTGACCTATTTACACAGAAGGGAAAAAAATCCTGTTTGGGGCTTGGCAGTCCTTGCAGTACACTGCTGTTGTCTTGCTTTAGGTTTTAGCTTTAAGATGCCCCCACAGAAATCTTAGCCAAATGCTAGAGCTGCTCAGGTTATCAACTCTCTCTTCTGCTTCTGTTCCCCTCTTTTGCAAAGGCCGTTCCCTTCCCCCAGCCATCCATGGCCCAGATGTCTTTATTGCAAAGTCACCACTGACTGTGACTAGCTTGAATCTGGAACTGTTATACATTTATTCATCTGTTATTTTTAATGTGGATTCAGGGAAATGAGTGGAAATGTAACGTATCACCTGTCCACTGCTCAACCAACATAGGCAAAGGCAGTTGTCTTCAGGCAGCACATGACACTTTGGTCTTTCCTGCTCCCCAGATGTGAGTTGTTTCTGCCATAAGGTGCTACATGAGGGAAATGAAACCGCTGGTTTCATTTCTTTGCAGTGCATTCTGTTATGCTTATTTTAAGAGTGTTGGGGCACACTGTCTGAGACAGGAGTGGAAACAAAAGAACTGGCAAATTCAAAAATATTAGGGTCTCATTGTGCTCAGAGTTGTGTGTTCTGCTGAATGAGTTACAAGCTTACTCTCTGAAGCTGGCAAAGGCTGCCACACTAATCTGGCTTTTCCCAGCTCTACACGGAAATCTGACTGAAGTTTTGATAGGCAGTGTTGAGAGCATGAATGCAAAAGGGAGGGTGCATGTATCTGTGGTGTCTCTTGTCCTGGTACTCAATATAATATGTACCTCTGTCAAGTTATTATCCCACCATTCCAACAGTCATGCAACCGTGTCACCTTTAATTTTTGCATTTTAAATCTGATAAGGATTCCAGTTATCATTAATTCTACTTTCTCGTGCCTCTTCTCTTAATCCTCTCTCCATGCCACAGACACACATACACCAGGATTCCAAGGGCACAGAGATTATATCTAATGCCTTTCAATATTTGGGTTTCATGCTCCTCAAACCCAGATTTCACTTTCACCTGCCTGAAAATAATTGCATAACTTTTTGTTGCATGAGGAAAACCAGTCCCTTTTACAATTCTGATCTGACACATTTAGCATGTGAGGTGAACAAAGACATTTTCCTTGTGTAGCTACTGCCCTGGCAATGGGCACTGACTACGTTCTGCCTAAGCCTAGTGGAGATAAAGGGAGAAAACTGGTTTACACTGTCTTTTCTATCTGACATAGTCTTTATTACTGTCAGATGATCTTAAAAATTCATACTTCTTGCCTGAGGTTTTTGTTCAGTTCTTCAGCAGAAGAAAAGCCTGAAGGCAGGATGAATGTTTAAAGTCACTTGGAGAATCCAGGGGTATTACCAGTGTGTGGCAGCAAATTTGCTAGGTTGTAATGCTTGTAGACAGTGCAAGTGTTTGCATTAGATTACAGTCTGAGAGCAGGAAAACAGAATGGGAGTTCTTGGCCCAGGATAAGCAAAACACTTACGGAAAGCCTGAGAAGTGTGCGCAAAGAGATATGATAAATTGTGTCCTGTTCAAAAACCTGAGCGAGATGAAAAGTTGCTAGAGAGAATGGAAACAACATGGTGCCAGCTGGGATCGCAGATCAGTGAGGAAAGGGATATTCTTCTGCATAGCAAAAGGAGGGGATGGAAACTCACAGAAGAGACAACCTTGTGTTGGATATGTCTGACTTTCAGATCCCTGAGCAGGTCTCTGACTGGCATTAAAGTTGTGCTGCTGGGGGTTGGAGCTCAAGTCTTACCACAGGGAATACCTTGAGTTCTATCTGATTTACTAGATGGGATCCCAGATGGCAGTCTCCCTGTCTCAAGGGCACTCAAATCGTATTTGTACAAGTATTGCAGGACCCATATCTCACCTTCCCCTGGGGCTGGTGTGGAACAGCTCCCAGGAAGCCGCAGCACAGCCAGAGTGGGGAAACCAGGACAGTGAAGAAGGTAGTATAATGAGCTGTGCACATGGATAAGTAGAGGCTCTCTTTAATGCCTGAAACCTACAGATCCTTGGTATCTGAACCTCATTTGGTTTGGGTACAGATAATCCTGATGACACCAAACTGTGTGGTGAGATGGTCACATCTTACAGGGAGACCTGCACAGGCTGGAAAGTGGGCCAGCAACAACAGCATCAGGTTTAACAAAGGCAAGTGGCAGCTCCTGCGCTGGGATGACACAACCAAAGAGCCCAGCACAGGAGCTGTGTGCCTGGGGAGCCCTGCTGAGAGGGACCTGGGGGCCCTGGTGCACGACAGGGTGACCCTGAGCCAGCAGTGCAGTGCTGCAGTAATGAGGAAAATCAGATCCTGGCTGCACCCACAGGGGCACGGCTGGCTGAGATAGAGATGGGATCTTCCCACTCGGCATTTGTCAGGCTGCCTCTGGAGCATCCAGTTCTGGTCCCCAAAAATTCAAAAAAGGTGCGGACAGACTGGAGAGGGTCCAATGGAGGGTCAAGAAGATGATCAAAGGCCTGGAAAATCTGCCTTGTGAGGAAAGTTTGAAGGAGTTAGGACTCTTCTCCCCGGAGAAAAGAAGACAGTGGACAGCTCATCATAGTATTCCAGTATTTGCAGCTGCAAAGAAGACAGAGGCTCTCTCTTCACAAGCAGTCACATGGAGAAGACAAGGGGCAATGAGCACAAGTTGCATTGGAATGGAATCACAGAATCATCTCGGTTGGAAAAGGCCTCTAAGATCATTAAGTCCAACCCTTAACCCAGCACCAACATGTTCACATGTTTCATATCAATATGAGAAGGCAATTTTTTACAGCGAGAACAATTAATGACTGGAACAACTTCCCCAGAGACATGGTGGAGTCCCCTTCACTGGATGTTTTCAAAGTGGGATTGGACAAGGTTCTACATAATCTCATCTAGGCTTCCTTTCCCATGAAAGGTTGGACCAGATGATATTTCGAGGTCCTTTCCAACTTATGCTGCTCTCTGACTATGATTCTACAAGAGCAGTGGCTGCTGTTTGATGTTGGAGTGGCTCACTTTGCCCACAGCAGAGGAGAAGATGAATAGCCAAGGGGTGGTTTTGCACAAGCATCCGAATGCTGCCCACTACGTGTCGCTTCCTCTCCCTGCTGCTGCTGCTGCAGCTCTGGAAGATCTGCTGCCCACAGAGCTGCACCATGAGACTCTTTCAGCAGTCACCGTGAGCCAAACCACTCTTGTCCACTCCCCACAGCTCTTTTCACTCTGATCTTTCCACAGGAGAAAACATAAGCCCTGCTTGCTCATCTTCTTTATTCATATGTCAACAGTTGAAGAGAGGCAGAAAAGCTAGGAGTACCTCACCCATGGGGGAATGTGGGCTGGTTTGAGGGGAACAAGTAGGTTGGAGACTATAATAATCCTGTATATCAAGACTATGAGGGAATCTCCTGGAAGTACAGCTAAAGGAAGCAAGAGAGGAGAGACATCTTCCCCAAGAAGTCTACTATACTATAGAATGCTCTTGTTATACAAGTGCCTACTCCTTTTTGATCATGCTAAATGGATGACAGTGAGTTTAAGGAGCATTTAGCTTCTTTCATTTAGAAACAAATACATTCGCAGTGTATTTCTGAATGCTGTTGTATCTCTAAGTTGAGTTTGTGGGGACATGTTTCCATAAAAATACAATGAAAACTATATGTTTGTAAATACAGCTTCTTGAACTCTGGAAATTTCCCATCCAAGTTCCTATTTTCCTATCAGTTCAAGTTCCTTGAAACTTCATAGAGACCAAGCCTGGTTCATCATTTTCCATACCTTTTGTTATCATCTATACCTATACAAATGTGGTTTAGGACCCCATCAATCTTGTTCAATAGCATTTTACATCTCATATCCACAGCTGTAAACACCAGCATGAAATCTGAGGCAGGAAAGAATCAGGCTCCATATTCATAAGGAAGACTTGACTGCATAATATTTCTACCCTGTGCTTTTATAATTTTCTTCCTGGGGTGGAAATCATCTCATGTCTCTGGATGTCTGTGTTTATTTTAATGAGTTGTTAGCTGTTATGACTGAACTACATGTACTACAGTATTTTGTATCTAAGCATTTGAAGTAAAGGGGCAATAAATCCATGTGAACTCTTACAGAAGAGAACACAATTTCCAGAAATGAAAAGAATAAAAGGTAAATCAAGAAAGACAGAAAAGGCTGAAGGTGTTTCCCAGAAGGAGTGAGGGAAATGGTCCACAAAAAGGCATTGAAATGTTAGTCATATTTGCTGTAGAGCATAAAAAAGAGGGGAGAGGAGGCATGTTGTGCATGTACATCCCTGTCAAGCTGTGAATTTGCAGCAAACCAGGAAATTCACTGAGAATTGGGAAAATGCAATGATAAAGTTTCTTTGTTTATAATTTTTAAAATCATCATGTTTTCAGAGAAGTCTCATCTTTCTTTCTATGAACTTCTTTTTATATATTCATCTATTTTGGTGCCTATTTTCATTTATAATCTACAAATAGAGTACTCCAATTGGAGGACTTTACTTAGTACAGTAACATGCACAGAAATTTCAATAACAATATCTTAATTATGATAAAAGCAACACAGCTGGTAAGACTCACTTTAAAACTAGACTGAAAAGCCTGTTTAGTCTGATTTTATGAAAGTCTTTAGAAATATCAGAGGAAAAATTTTATTTGTTTTCAATTTGAAGTCTCATTGCAAGCACAGCTGGTCATTTTTGTGAAGATGGCATCTTAGATATGTTCTCATCACTTCTTAAGGCAGCAGAAACTGCCTGTGGACAGCAGCTGAGACTCTGCAAACACATGTGCATTCAAAACAGAAAAAGTGCATCTTCATTTTGCCAGCTATCAGCTGTGGTCCCACGAAACAGAACCAAGACACTTTGATAAGCAAGAGCAACATTTTCATACATTTATATAATGGGCAGTATATTTTAGTTCTTACCTCCAAAGATACAGCAGCTGACCAGGTACAGAAAAACTGATGTCTTCTAACCAGTTTGAAGCTTCCTGTGATAACTAGTTCGAAGCTTCCCGTGCGTCTGTCCTACCCCAAAATGCAATGCTCTGTTTTTATTTCCTTTTTAATTATACTTCTAAGATAACATCTGTTTTACTTCTAATCCTCTATAGCAAAGAAGTATAGAAAGAAAGTCCCTTAGGAGATGAGGGGGTTTTATAACTGACTGAACTGCAACACGCTGAATTTGCTTCCTCTTTTATGTCCAAATGAAACCTCATTGTGAAACTGTGTACTGTTAAAATAGCTGATTGCAACACGCTCAGTCCAGGCAGATGGACTGTTGTAAGAAAAACTCTGGTGAGTCAAATACTCAGAACAATCTTAGAGAAACTGTTGAGCTGTTGACAGCTTACAGTGCACCCCATTTCACCCACTATCCATCCCTCTCCTTTTAGCTGACACAGAGACACATTTTGACATGTCAAGACTGTCATGCCAAATAAGTTAGAAGAGTGAGGTGCCAAAGCAGAAATGCATTGCACAGCAGGCCTACTTTGCTGTCTGCGGACCTTTGCACATATAATTTTCCACCAAAGAGCGCAGCAAGCTCCTTTATCAGGTTTTGCTTTGACAAACTTGGAAACACTTGACAGGACAAAAGTTAGACCTGAAAGTTAGGCCTTGTCTGTTTTAGCACTCAGTACCATACCCAGGCAGTTTGTCTTAGCAGGGGCAGTGGATGAAAACACCTGGGGCAAGCAGGAATTCATCCTCCAAGCGTGAGGTGTGCGAACAGTGAATATGGCTTTGAGATTGGTGTTGGAGTGCTCCTTAAGGGGCAGAAGACAAATACTGTTTGAAACACATAACCAGACTGTTTGAATTGATTCCAATCAGACATACAGAATTTGCTTTAAAAGGCATCATTATGCATCCATACATTGCAATAATAAGAGAAATATACTAGAAATATATTTTTATTCTCAGTGAATTTTAACTTCCTCATTCAGTACCATGTGTTTTTCTCAGAAGCCTCCAACTCTGCCAGCCAGAAACAATACTTCTACTAACATTATTTTCCTAAATTTTCACTATCATGCAACATATGATTAGGACTAATATCAAAGCCTTTTCTGAAATCTTCTTAGGCACAGGCACGAAAAAAGTTAAAATGTCAGTCTGACCCTATCTACACATCTGTAGGTAATTTATACAACAGTTTAATAAGTAATATTGTACCCAATCTAGGTAGGCAAGGATCAACTAGGATCCTAGCCAGGCTAGGATCACCAGCATCTAAACAGCACAAAAATTGGACAACACTGGCAGTTTAATGCAAGTCTTATCAGATACCTTTGCTGTAAAAGTGCTCCTTGTGGAAACAAAGCTACTGTCGTAACAGACCAACTCTTTCATGCTTAACATTAACATTAATATTAATATTATTGTAATTTTTTCTCTGATCTCTCATTTGTGCTATAGACCAATCTCAGGCCTTGTCAAATTTATACTGGTCCAACACTTTTTTTTCCATGTTTCCTTTCCTGGATGAAATGTATTGAGGGGAGCAAGAAAAAGATGTCTGTGAGGTTTTATCTCTTCTGTAGATCCAGAGAGCTCTATATTCACAGAAGCTCAATATTTCTAGTTAGACTGTTGGGGAAAAAACTTTGGTAGTATAAAAAAGTATTTCTGTAACGGTCCTCGGAGAGTTTTCAAAATATTTTTTTAATAATCTAAATCCATGCAAAACCAGGAAGATACAAATGGACAGATATTTTAAAGTAAAAGTGCTCCACTGCCAGAATAGCACAGCTATCCAGAACCACTGTAAAATCAATGTACTTTCATAGATTTACCTAAGTATGGATTTTAAGACTGACCTTCAGGCACCTAGATTTGGATAAAATAAGTGGCCTTTTTTTGTCATGCACGTGGAATGTTTTCAGTTCTCTAGAGGAACTCAAACACTGCCTGCATTTCTTCACAATAGCTTTGTGTATCTATGGAAGGGAGATGTAAAACTGTAAGCTCTTGTCTCTGAAATTGCCCATTAACATCCTGACAGTCTAGGTTTTCAGGACACCCACTTTTTCTAGTGACCTTTTCCACATTCACTCCTGACCTTGGAAGAGTTATCCTCAGCTAACCAGCACTGTCCTATATGAATTTTTGCCACGTGGCTTATAAACTGCTCTGAGTGCAGCACTCTGAGGCCAGATCCAGATCTGAATGAGCTGGGTACAACACAGCAGCACCTGACGCCTTTTGCAAAGATCCCCATGTGCACTGTGCCTCTCATACCCAGCAAAGTAAATGTGAAAGACAAGAAAGCTTCAGCACCTTAGGGAGTCTTTCAGTCAGTCTCTTCATCTGTAAATGTAGCTCAGATTGTCTGAGGCCATGCCAAATTATTTTTTCAGAGTAATTCACTACAGCAAGCCCAATGCATCAAGATCGTGTATCCCTACCCTCCATCCCCCAAAAATAAAAACATTTCAAATAAATTGCCCTGTTTCCTTCTCTACCCCATTATTCTACTCACAAGGAATTTCCTTGAGGAAATTGCTTTAATTTTGATCCTAAGTAATTCTGATCCTTAGCTTTTTATTTCAGTTCAAGAGTTTATCTTCAAGACAAATGTGCCAGTTGTTAGCCCTCACTCTGCTTTGGTTGACCTCTGCTTAGCCTGGACCTGTTTGGTCAGAGAGTGCAAAGGCAGTGCCTGTCATTTGCAAGCAAAATGTTTGTATTCTAGAAATGATGAATTGGGATCTTTTGATAAGACAATATTCCATAGCTTTTTGTTAAACTTAATAGTAGGAATAAGTGCATAAAATAAATCAATTTTTCTGTACATATATTCAAGCTGGTATGCACACAGCAAGCTCTCTCTGGTTATCAAACAATTTTAGTTCTATTCTTATTTGATATGTCTATAACTTTTACCAGGACTTTTGAAATGAAAAAGGTTAAAGATACCACCTTAAGATTATTACCTAGTTTATAAGTACTTTGTGCCATAGGACAAAGGGGATATTTTTAAGCCTTTTGACCTTTGGAAGGAAAGATTGTATGGGAAGGAGATAAGCATGTTATCCAGTACTTCATCATAAAAAATAATCATGAATGATTTATATTCCTTACAGCAGCAAAATCAGATATATTTTAAGTTTCCCAGTATATGTGGAAGTTTCACTTCATTTGAGCTGAAAACCCAGTTTTCAATACATTAATTGCACCAGTATAATCAATTATTTGAGCAAACCAGCAGTCTTTAAACAGGGAAGAACCTCCATCATACACAGTTTTCTTTCCTCCTCCTTCATTGCTGATAGTAGAAAATAGATCAGTAGAATTTTCTAGGTAAAATGTGAGGATTCCCATCTTCCAAATGGGTGCCAGGCAAGTCTGGTTTTGAGATATCTCAGGCCAAAGGGAGTCTCCTGGATTAATTACTCCAGCCCTTTACCTGTTGTGTGGAAAAAAGGTGGTTGTGACATGGGCATATAAGACTTTAAGCACTGCAGAGCGTGAATCATGAGTGGCCTGTAAAGCATCAGAAGGCAGCAGGCCGGGCGAGCTGCCCTCTTTCCACTGTCAGTGTCTGGCCAGAAGCCAAAAACTTCTCTTTTTTTATGCTTTTATCTTTTTTTTTTTCTTCTAACTAGTACCCTAATAACTTCGAATTGGATGGTTTTAAACCAACAACCAAGAATATCTAAATACCACCTACTTTTTGGCACCCTCAAATAACAACATGCATTAAAGGTGGTCTCCAATGTGCAGATACATAGAAATATATTTACTGAAATCCTGATGCATACCACAGATACTGTGCATGGCTTGCTCTGTGCTGCTGACTGAAATACCCCAGGGTATGATGTGTTTCAGTCAGCAGCAGAGAGGAGCCTGACTCTCAGCACACTGGGGAACATGCAAACCACAACCACTCCTCAAGCAATGAAGCATATTCTTCCCCAGCTCACCACTCAGCTCAGCAAAAGGCTTTACCAGCACCTATAACTCTCATGTTTGCACCTTCCAGATCTTGTTAGCCAGTCTTCTGGGGTCATTTTTTAAGTTTCCCAGGATACAGACAGTGATTCTGATCCTTTCACAGAATTTGTGTTCTGGTAGGCCTCATCATTCCTTTAAAAGTCAATTTTTAGAGAGGAAGTTCAGCAATTACTTTTTTTTTTAATATACTCTCTAAGTATGTAAATTCTCAAAATATGTACATATACACTGAAGGTTTGGTGCTTTATCTCAGTTTTAATGGTTTTCATACATTGAAAACGTCTTTAAATGCTTGAAATTCACAGAAATCATTTCAGCAATGTAAAAAACCCCAAATTTTTTATAAACCTGAGTGTGCATAGCAAATAGGAGTGATCAAAAATAGTATTTCAGGTAGAAAACAAATAAAACAGCTACCCCAGATCCCTGAATTCAAAGCATCTCCTGCAGAATAAAAAAGGGCTTGAGTTCCTAACTATGTCAGATCACTTCCTACCATAGGAAACCCACAGGGATGTTACTCTGCATTCCTGGCTTCACAAGTCTGAAATGATTACTCACACATGCTCACTTAATTAAGTAGAAGCTAATTGTATCCTAGCTATTAGATTAAAAGGTGTACCATTGGATTACTGATAAGACTAACCAGTAGGTTGGGAAGGAAACATTTTTGCTGCTTCCACCTTTAATTGAAGGAGTCTTTTTACAGATGCAGTGTCTAAGGCAGAGATTCCAGCAGCCAACACCATCCTAGGCAGAGGGCAGCAGAGCTGAAGTGTTTTTATCAATTTTGACAGAGCTTGACATTCTTTTCACAGGAATCTTCTGCTTTTTTGCCTCTGGGTGAGCTCATGATTCCCTTCTCAGCAGGTCTCCAGGTCTAATAAAATCTAAGCCTCAGCAAATCCCAGCTGATAAGAGGAGGAGCTTGTTCTTTCACCTGCCTGCACCTTGAGGACAAGGAAGACTATTCATCTCTGCAGGACGAGTACAGTACAGTATTTGCAGTTTTCTCCCTGGCTTTCTGCCAGATTCCCACTGTGGCTACAGACACCCTGTGGGATAAAACAGGATATTCCAAAGGAAGAACTGGTTAATTATATTATAAAAGTTTCAAATGTCATTTCCAAGAACAATAAAGATTGTCTGAAAGACTGCCTACCTGTATAAAATCCTGTCATATGATACATATTATAATTCCAATGCTTGCATTGGGTCTTTGTTAAAAATAAATCACGCATCTAGCTGCTAATGTACTTCTTGGTTCAGTGACAACTACTCGCTAGTGGTGAGGCTTTACGATCAGGCAAGGAGCTTTTATCTGTAAAACAGGACTGAGCAATAGATGAGGGCTTTTTTTTTTTTTTACTTCATCTCTGTGTAACAATAAAATTGAAGGCAGTCAGGGACTACTAAGGGAATTTTTTTTTTTAGTGTATCAAAATACCACAAAAAATTGCAGAAATCCGAGAGGTATTACAGAGGTCTGGTTACTTTAGGTGTATTGGCACATGTTGGTAGTCTCTCGGTAGAGCCATCCTGTGATAATTGGGTGAATTTCATGTATTTTTTTTAACAAGTACTGGCTCTTAATTTGACACTGATTTCTACATCCCTCCCTTTCTTCCTCTTTCATCTTTTCAGCAGTCAACTTTTACAGTTATTCCAAATTCTATGTCAGTAACATTCATTTGAAAATTGTGTCTGAAAGCAGCAACAGAAAAAGCAATTGATCTGCTGAGCACTTTTAACAAAATAATAATAGAAAACCCTCCTGCACTGTGGTCCATACAAACCAGAAGCCATCACTGCCCAAGGGGGTTTTTTTGAGTTAGGTAATCGTGGCATGCCATGAGTAAAGAAAAACAGGAAAAGCAGAAAATGTGAGGGTCTGGAACAAGTGTGGACAAATCACTGGTTCCATCTGCTAAGAAATGATGCTCAGCACAGTTTGCTGCTGCTGAGCATTATTCAGGGGCATGAGACCTGGCAAATGGAGTGAGAGGGAGGAATGTTATCATGGAAAACTTTCTGAAAAGCAGATTGAAAGCAAAGGGTCACTGAGTTGATTTTTTTGAAAGGGGTAGTTGCTGGAAAGGGTCAGAAAAACATGAAATTGAGCAATTACACATGCATGGAGAACCAGGGAACCTTTTTCAGATGGAGGCTGCAACTGAAATTTTGCAAGGAAGACTGGTAGAAAAAGGTTATTTAGTTACATAAATAAGAGGAAAACAACTTCAGAAAAGTGGATCCTGTGTGGTTTCTGAAGAAAACAAACATATTTACTTTAAGGTGGAACTCGGCGAGTTAATGAAAAGTGTATGTTTGATGTGGTACTTGGGGAATTTACTGAAGAAGCATAAACATATTCAGGAAGACTGGCACAGACACAAAGATTTCAAAATAAGATAGAGCATTTTAAGTTTAAAAAATTAAATTATGAGCCAGCAATATGTCATTGTAGAAAGAAAGCCAATATTATCTTGTGCTGCATTAGGCAGAGCATTGTCTACAGTTTGAGAGAGCAGATCCTTCAAGGCTCCAGCCTTGAAGATACTCAACACCAAATGGACAGCGTCCCGAGCAACCTACTCTCAAAGACTCATCTTTGAGCACATATTTGGACCAGAGGAGCTTCACAGCTGCCTTCCTGCCTCAGCTGGTCTGTGATCCCAAATAGGAAGGAGGTAGAAATTACAGCATTTGATACAACAGTCAACAAATATTTCTCTGCAAATTTTTGTTGCTACTACAGCATAAAAGAGCACTGATGTGTGAATACAATACAATGAAATACACAAATATGTGTGGCTGTAAGCACACTGACACAGTAGACAAAAGCTGGATATAAAACTAGACAAAGAGGTAGCAGAATAACCACAAAGGAGGAAAATGGAAACTAAAGGTAAAGAAAGATTTTTATTCTCAAAGCAGCATTTGATATTTGATAATTGGGGCTATATTGGCAACACTGCCAAAATACTCTGTTTCCAAATGAGATCTGTAAATATTACATGACTAATTTTCTCAACTGGTAAAATCACTTAATAGCAAGCATGTGTTTACATAACACTTTCGGGGAAACAAGATAATCTCTTGGATATGATTACAAAAAAGGGAAACAAATTCAAGTGATTTCAGTAACCACTAAGCAAAACACCAAAGGTTGTGGCCACAGGCCAAATAGTTACATTTTCATAGTAAAAGGTATGAATGCTGGCATCAAGAATCCCAAAAGAGTGGAGAAATTTCTGAAAACCAATAAGAGGCAGGAAACTTAAAGATCAGGACAACGTGAATGACTGCTAAGTCAGTATTAAGGAATGTTTGTATCTTTCTTAAAGAAATGTTGAAAAAATGTAAGGTTGTGATGTCAAGTAAAATTGGCTATTTCCTTCTTTTTTTTCATTAAATTGTTAATCTTTTATTTCATGTTAGGTAGTTGGCATCTTTAACGACTTGGGAAAGCTATTTATTAGGGAAGAACTAGATAAATCATCAGAAATTAGAGATATTTAGTATTTGTGCCATTTCTTTTTTTTTTTTATCTCACATAACATCAAGCTGCACAAACATCATTATTTGCAACACAGAAATTGTAGCCTAAAAATTATAGTGACCTATCAGACATCTGTATCATCATCAAACTCAAGAGCCATTCATACTAAGTCAGACAGGGCAAAACAAAATAACAGAAGAGGTCTGTAAAATAATTATACATACCAGATACCATGATAAGGAGCACTTAGAGAGCATAATTCACATTCTGCTATGGATTTACTATTACCAGTAACTGGGAAATATTTCACAACATCCCTGACTCACCCATGTGTGATACCTGATGCAATCAGTTTTCATGGACATTTGTATCTAGCCTTTTACTAGAACAGTACTTTGAACCCCATATTATTATGCCTAGGCAAAATTCAGGATTAAGGCTGCTTGCTGTCAAAGCAGGTTGTTTAGCAGCCAGAGACTGCAGAGAAAAGTGGGCATATTATTGATAATGTTCTCTGGTAGCCCTGAGGAGCTCTAAAGTAAGACTGCTATGGTCAACAGTCCTGATTGATGACTGCCCTGAAGGATTGGACTTTTTTTTTTTTACTGAAGTGTTTGAATCACCTAAGTCACACTAAATAGAAGACTGGGAAGGGACCATATCTCCATATCTCTCCAGTTACATCCCAAAGCTTCTCTGCAGACCCAGCTGTATCTTCAGTGTGAAGCATGAGATATCTGGAAGAGCAGAGGCTGCTGGGTCACTGCCTTGCTGCCTTTCAGTTGTGGTTAAGGAGAGGACAGAGAGGAGACTACTTTAGCCATTATGCTTCTGGCTTTGCTGCCAAGCAATGGGACCTCTGGGATGAACTGAGCAGGTCTGACCAGCTCTGCACAGCAATGGATGGGCACTCCCCATTAACTCTGCGTGTTCTTAGAGCAGCCCAGGGAAAAGGACAAACTACCAGAACTACCAGGGACTCACAACCCTGGCAGCTACGGAGGGCAGGGGAGGAGAAGCCAAGTTACCACTTTTGCTGTTTTAAGTGCTCAATTGAATTACTTATGATTCAGACACACCTCTTACAGGGTGGAATGTTTCTTAATGCAATAAACATCAACCTGACATGAGGAACAGTGGGTATCTTTGTAGAGCAGGAGGGAAGGAGCTTTGTCCTGTCCTCTAAAAAATGTATTCTTATGAAACCACTTGAGAATTGAGAACTTGTTTTACCTGAAGACTGGAAAGAATCAACCTTTTACTTATTTTTTTCTTTAATTCTCCAGCCCTCAGGCCCACGGCCACAGAATATTAATGGACTGACCTGTTCCATGGTGCATGTGTAAAGGCACAAAGGTGAGAAGGAACTTTTGGGCCTCTTAAGATTCGAATTATTGAGATAAGATATAATTTATAAGATTTGCTAATAAATGGACACTCCAGACCTTCGAACTCCTTCTGTTGCAAAACACAGCCCAGTTCCTCATTCTTTGCCTTCTGAGGTAAATGAACTGAGCATTGCTGATGAACTTTTCACAGCTGGTGAAATTCCCTATAATCAAGACAACCTGTGAACTTGAACCAACAAATGAGAGGCAGAGCAACTGTGGAATAAGTGCAGTATCTATACACCAGCTGCTCTACCACGTCAAACCACGACAGTGTAGAAGGCCATACCACATTCAAGGAAAGTATCTTCTCACCTTTCTTCCACAACAGCCTCTTCCTCAGTGAGTGATTATGTATCAGATTTCTTTGGGAGGCTGGTTGTTTAAAGTTCACCTGATGAGGGCTTTTTGCATAGCCAAAAGATAGTGTGCCATTCTTAAATCCTCCCTCTCCAGCCCGCAAAGATCTCAGGAGAAATGTGCTTTGTTAGCTGGGACCACCTACTTTACACACACAGTCTCAGTTGTCAAAATTATAAAAAAGTTAAACCTTCCGCTGATGTGTATAAGGAAAACAGAATTTCAGCCACAGAAGAGCTCTGTGTTTTATATCAGTTTTCTAATTATTACAAAATTTTAAAGAGGAAGAAGCAAAAGGTAAATAGGAATCAGCCTTTTTGGAGAAGATACGGAATAAATTCTTCCATTTGGATGTTGTGTCCTTTGATAACTGAAGGCACAGCATAACTGAATGTCTAGGCAAAAAACAGATGGTGTTTTCAACCTTAGAAGAGGGTGATGGGGTGACTTTCTAAGTTCCCTCCCAACCTAAATTATTTCATGAAAATAATGGTATTGNACAGCAAGAGCTACTTGCTGTAAGGATGGCGTTGGGCTGAACAGGGAAACTGAGGCACGCAAACCTCAGTTACCATCAATCCTCCAGTCGCTGGTTCAGGAGGGCATTGGACCTCGTTTACCTGCGAGCCAGGCTGGAAACAAGCCTGACGAGCAGCAATTTACTATTAGAAATCCACTTACTACTTTATGCTATTTGATGTATATTGTGATGTTATTTTAATATAATATCTAGAAATATTATATTATATTATATTATATTATACAAAATTTTATCTCTGTTTCTATTACATATATATAGAAGACACTTACTCAATCATACGTGTTATATACGTGTATTAATTATAATTATTTAGTGTACATACCATTTATTTTCAAAGTTCACTTCATGCCTTTATTGTGAATTAATAGAACTGTATTTCTCTACGTTTCATATGCCTCCAAGAGTTCTAATACCCTCAGCTCTCTTTTGTTTTAGCAGACTCACATGCTCCACTACCTGAGAAGTCTACAAAATACACCATGAACGTAGATCTTTTCTGTTCACTCACTGTTTTCATGTTGTTTACAAAAGTACAGCAAAAAAAACAGTAAGCAAAGATAACAGAAAGAAACTCATATTTATGTTAAAATTTTCATCTTGTTTCTCTCTTAAGTAAGCAGTGACAAAGCAAAGCAAACACACACATCAAGCCCATTTTAGGGCATCCACAGAAAAAAGGCTCATCTCCTTCTTAATTTCACTGCAAAAGTTCCCTTTGACTGCAGGGGGAGCAAGAATTTTCCTAAAGTAGTTTTGAAGCATTTAGCTGTAGTGCACTCACTCTGCAGCGTCTCACTCGTTAGCTAGGTAATTATTTCTCCATAGAACAGAAAGAATAAACTACACACATAGCATATGAAACACTGAGAAGTGTGTTGCCTCAGGCTGACTCCCTGTAGAAACAAATGTATAAAAGAGGCTAAAGTTAGTAATTTAATTTCTTTGTATTATTATACAAAAAATAATTTCATGCAGAATGAACAGCCAGATATAAATTTATCTTGGAATAACAGGAAACTTATGTCGTTAGAAAGGTAATTGTTCTACTTCTGCAATAAAGAGATGAATTTTACCAGTGCTACACTAATGTTCATCACCTGAATGTATAGCCTTATGATTTTATCTATGCCCTTATTATCTTTTGTCCTAACACCCTCAATAAGGAGTATATATGGACAAATCATTCTTTTGTAGTCATTAGAATCTTATTAAACTGCATAGAAGAATCAATGCAGCTTCTAGAAGTTAATGTACTCACTCTGTACTTCTGATGACTCAGAAATAAGGCAGCTGGGACAGTTTCCACCCCAGCTCTAACTCTGCCCCCCAAGGAGCTTCTGCTCCTTCAGAAGAGCACTGTAATCTGGAAAGAACCAAATGCTATGAGTAAGCTCTTCTGATAATGGACCAAGAGCATTACTGCACTTAGAGGTTGATGACAAGGAGCTGCAATATGAATATAGACATACATTCTGTTAACAAACCACTGATACATAGGTTGAAATGTCAAAGGCCCTGGAATATGAGGGGATAACATGACTGCAGTGTGCCACAGTTATCAGGAACTCACCTCAGGAAACCTGAGCAGGAAACTATGTTTTGGGGTATATTGAAGAAAAACAGGAACCTGTTGTTAGGAAACCATTCAGCCAGTGTATAAATTTCACATGATTTGACCCTGTGTAGAACTACACAATAACCTGTTGAAATAGCCTTAAGTGATAGCAGAGGTGGAGCCATCTTCAAGTTGCAAATATAAGCCTGTAACAAATACCACCTGCTGCAGAAGTGTCTGTGCTGTAGAATCCAGAATGCAAACCTGACCGCTCTGCTTGCCTGCAATGCTCCCACCTAAGTGTTACCTTATGGTCATCCCAGGGAGAGACACCCCTTATCTTTGCCTCTGCTCCAGCATCCTGCCCAGCAGGTTTGGCTGTAAACCAAAACACTGGCTCTGACAGAGCAAGTGTTAACCCCAGCATTGCCCTGGGTTTCCAGGACTGACATAGGCCCGGTGTTTGTGTTGGATTGGGACAGTATGGTCAGCAGTTCATCCTCACCTTCCAGAACTGTAGCAGGAAGACCTGAACTGGTCACTGTTTCAGACAAGCAGTTTTCTTCTTTTTGTGTCATGCTCCTCCACCAGTGCACCGGGAAAGTGCATCCTTTAGATCAGCGTTCCTAAGTATTGCTTAAAATATGTGGTCTCAGCAGATGCTCAGAAAGCATACAGTAAATCAACAAAATGTCAAATTCAGTCTTTAAAGATCAGTCCACACACCCACTTTCTCTTTGGGTAATTTTGTCTTAATGGTATCTACTAGATATGTCATGGCTTTCTCATGCTTTCCTCAGGATATTTTAGAGTTTATCTCACAAACTCAGTTATCCTCCACTACTGAAGAGCCTTTATCTCTTGGGAAGTTTCATTGATAGCTTAGTTGTCTTCCTCTCAGTGTTTTTCTTGGGGTTTATTTTAGTGGATTACATCTGAGAGTTTCTTCTCTTTCTAGAGCAGGATTGTTACTTTCTTTCTCCCTGAGCACAGCTTTGAGGTTCTGCTTTGGCAACCACAGAAAGAAATATATGCAATATCTTCCAGATTAATTTGAAATCCAATTCAATTCTCAATACAAAAACAGCAAGGCATCTTTTATGAAGCTTGGCAAGACTGGTGTTCATTTCAGTGTTCCCAGTGAGGTGTATTTTCCAGCTGTCATGGGTTAGGAAGACTATTCCTCAATTTAGTATTCCCACTAAAAAGAAAACCACAAGACACCCCACTCCCCCACTCCAGCGAGAGAGACAAAGGCAGAGATTACAGGTTGAGATAAGAATGATTTACTGGAAACAGCAATGAGATAAGAAAATGAACAGTAACAACAACAGCATTAATAACAAAAGCATACAAAAAGTGGGTGATTTACACGCAAAAAGGTGCTCACTGACATTCCAAGAGACAAGAGATGGGATCCATCTCCTCTATAATCTCCCAATAGGTAAAATTATAGGCAGCAGTGAGATGTCCCCCAGGCTTTCTCTTCCTAGGGCCAAGCAAACACGTTTCTCTCAGCAGCTGTCTGTACATTATCTACGAGTCCCCCAGAACTCCACCTGCAGGTAACTAACACCATTTTGCCTTACGGTATAAATGGAGCATAAAGAATCTCCAGAAGACCTCAGTGTAGCCGAGCTCTACCATCAGTTTTATGACAGATACACCTGTTTTGTGATGTAAAATTGGAAACATCAATGTATTAAAGTTGTTCTCAAAAGCAGACAGTAAAGTCTAGTCTCCATGGTAATAATGCAGCCATTAACATCTCCAGAATTTCCTAATAGACGGCTAACATTTGATTTGATGATATGGAGGCTGAAGGTCTGTCAGCAGCTGAGGCAATCTAAGAGGTTGCAGCTGCTGAATATTTCATGCTGTCTCCAGTCTCCTCCACATCATCTCCTACTTATTCTTAACCTTTCCCATGCTCCTTGCTGTGGTAAGCTCTGCTTTTCCACCAGCTCTGGCACTCATTACAGCAAGTGAGTCAATTCAGCTTCTTGGCAGAGAACAATCCGCTTTTATTTTGTCTGAGTATGTTTTCTGCCATATTAATGAGCTCAGAGGACTCAAGAAAGGATCCAATAAAAACCAGACCCCTTTCACAACAAGCAGAAACTGCATGGGCAAGATCAGGATGGTAGTGGTAAAAGCATCATCCTTTAGAGTCTATGTGAGGCTAGATCCACTTACTCTGTGGAATCCTGCCTCTGCCAGTTATTACCAGTTTATTCAGCCCTCTCTAAGGGCAACAGGAATGCAGTTACTGATTCCTGAGAAAGGCAGTGGCCAAGGAAAGCAATGCCTTTGGACCTCAGAGAAAGCTGTGCTTTACCTCTGCTCTGCTAAGCACTTGCTACATGACCATTGGCCTGTAATTTAGCTGCTCTGGGCCCATCTCCATATCTGTAAAAAAAAAGCCAGAGGAACTATATTTTCATTAGAGGTATCGTAGAGATAGTACACAAAAACCCTTTGATGTTCATGGACAAATGTACAGCTCCTGAGGGCATCTAATTACCTAGAGTAAATGACTGGATCACTATATAATAAGCAGTACTGAATTCTCAATGCCTATCTGAGGGTGTTGCACAGTTATTCAGCATACCATCACCAAACTGAAACAGAAAACCAAAAAGATGGGACATATTTTCTTTACTAAGTATGTATTTTCCTTAGTAGAATATATATTTGACAATATGCTTTAATAAAAACTACCCTTCTGTTCTCCCTATAGACATATGGCACCTCCCACTTGAAACTTTATATTCTCTTCCTTTGTTTTAGTTCTTCTACCTGATGTAGAAGGCTTGTGCAGGATTAAGAAAATTTAAACCTGTTGTAGCAACAGTCTCAGGGTCTTCATGTAGTTCCATTGCTGCTTCTTGGTTTTAATATCTTCACCACATATGAAAACCAGAGCCTGGAGTGTACATCACTAAATTTTCAACCCGCAACAAGGATTTAGAGGCAAAACTGTCAAATATCAGTATTTAGAGCAATTCACCTGTTTTCTAATCCTATTATTGTACATAGCAATTTCACATAAGCTTCTTTAACTATTGGTTAAAAAAAAAAAGTAAAAGGTGCCCTTTACATCCAACAGTTGCCTTGCCTCTGCTAACCTAAGGCTAAAATAAAGTACAGAATAAGCCTATGAAAATTGGCCCTATCACCATCTTATGGAGCACTAATTAGATTAAGTCATTTGATGAAAATACTAAAAAAAAAACCCTAGCAAAATACAGTTGTTATGAAAACAGTAGAAAACTAACTCATTTTTAATGTGTCCCTTCAATGCAGTGTATAATTTCAGAAGTAAATTTTGCAGTAAGTTGCCATAATTTTTTATGGAAGCTAGAAGACCAAGTACATCAGTTAAGGACTTTGAGGGAAGGAGTAGCTACTATACCACTAATGAATATTAATATGTCTCTGAATTATTAATTTTAATTCACAAGAACATTTACTTTTACCTATAAAAAATTATTGCGGGGTTTTTTTTTTCTGATTTCCCCATTTTGATTTGAATAATAGGGCTTCGAGCAACCTGGTTTAGGGAAAGGTGTCCCTGTTCACTGGCAGGGAAATTATCACTAGATGATCTTTGACATCCCTTCCAACCTAAGCCATTGTGTGATTCTATGACTCTTGTGCAGACTTGTTGGCTTAATAATGGCTTTGCAAAGGACTTAGCATTAGCTGTCTTCAAAATGTGAATTTATTTTTATTATTTATTTATTTTATTGTCCATGAGAAAGACAGAAATTGCAACAACCATTACTCAGGGTTTGAACACTGTGAGAGTGATTCTAAATATAAAATGTCATTCAGGGAAAACTATTGTCTAATACCAGGTCAGAAGTAAAACATATCCTGCGAGACATTCATTGCATCGCTGCAGTCATGGCTTCACAATAAAACAGTTCTTGCCAAATGGTGACAGAGTACTGCATGTGGACACCTTCCAAAACAAACGCAGCAGACGGAACATAGAATGGCTCATTGCAATCGCCCTGCCCTCCTCGGGATCGACGGAAAGGTTCCCTGCACACGGGTGCTGCAGCTGATCTATAGAAATGTGAAGGCACCGGCAGCCAAGGTCACGACCTGTTTGTGCTGGCTCCCTGTGCCACAGAGACGGGTTTATCCACTTGTGCGGGCACAGGCACCCCCGCACATACCACTCATCTTCCCAGCAGGCAAAAGGGTGCATGTGACAGTGTGACTCGTTGCCCTGTGCTCTGGACACTTTACAACTACACCTGTTCCAGCCTAGCTCCAAATACGTGCCTTCTGTCCCTCCCGGGGGAACCCAGGGATCCGACATCTGTAAGGAAGTGCAGGATTTGACAGCCAAGCCTTCTCTGTCACGAAGAGGCAGAAGGGAAAGACATGGACCTCTGGCATCTACTCTTTAATTCACACTGTATCACATGCTTGGAGTAGCCTGACACAGTCACATTTTGTCCTTGAGGTCAATAAAAAAGAATCAGCCAGAAAGAGCAGAATGTAATTGACAACTTCCCTCCACTCTGCTGAGATAAAAGACAAAAATCAAACTGAAACTAAAAAACCCAAACCAAAAGCAAACAACTGGGTTTATGTGCTATTGAAACTAATTCTTTAGGAACTAAATTGTTGGCTCTGAAAAATGCACCGCCAATATTTACATGCTTAATGAATATCTTCCAATGTGGCCACCACCTTAAAAAACACACATAAAAAAAAAGCAGTGGGGCTGTATTCAGAGATGGAAAAACCTTCCACTATAGTTCAGTTTACAGAACAAGAGGACAAAAAGCTGCATGTGGAACAAGAGCATCATTTACAGGAATCTGCATTGAGTGGGCAGTTGAAAATAATCAGCAACTTTATAAATGTTACATTTTTAGGAACTGAATTCAACTTTCTTATAATTAAGTCCCCCAAAATCAATGGGAGCCTCCATTATTTTCTACCAGGCTGGAAATTCTTATAGCAAGCATGTCTAAATTCCAAAATCTCTCCTTCTGTCATGAAAAATATATACAAGGCTCTCAACTAGCACTTGAGCTTTATTTTCTTTTTTTTTTTTTCAATTTCAGTTCTTCAGCAGGAGAACAGCTGACAACTTCAGCTGCATTGTGTAAACTTGCCTCAGTGAGATCTGAGCCACAAGCAGAAGAAATCAGTCCACGTGGATATCCACGTCCTTTCCTTTAAAGGAAGATAATTCCTTTAAAGTGTCTCAGCTGAGCATGGCCTCACCCCATCTTACCGTAAAGGTACGGCCAGAGCTCCATCCTTCCTTCCCCTGCAGGCTTCCCTGCGACAGTACCCTCTATCCCCACTCTGCAAAGAGTATTGCATAATAAATACCACAGGAGAAAAATGTTCTGCTCAAACACTGAATAGGAACGTGAAGGAAGAGAGAGCACATTGTTGAATGAGCTAGGAAAAATAAACTATTCTCTCTGACTCAGTATTTTCTAGTTTTGAAGTAAAATATTTCCCCCTTCTGCCTGTCTTGCATGCCTGTTGAGGGTTAAGGAAATACCATAGGTTATTTACTGTCACCCCTCCTGTTCCTGGTCTATCAACATTCATAGGTGTTGCTAAACACCTAAGGAAATGGCAGGTCTGCACCTCCTAGAGAATTTCTGTAACTCAGTAATCCTTATCAATGCAGTAGTACTTCGTGTTTTGCATAAATGTGTGTCACAATATTGCTTCCTCCCTTCTTGACTCTAGAGAGACCTCAACCTTTGTTGAAAATAGTCACGCCTCATCTTGAGTTAAAATACACTCAGAACACAATACTGCAGCTTTTAAAAGAGACAAAAGAAATAACACAAACCCCACACTTTTCCTAGGAATTATACTAATTAATTCAGATTTAACTAAGATCCCATGGGATTAATTCCTTGAATTACTAATCTACATGGAGATGCTGTAGCCTTGCATAAATTTTCCTAATGAACTGCAGTTGTTGGCCATGGCTTTAGAGCAGAAGCTCCCTGTGACAAGTGAGGGAAGTAGAGGGTGGATCTCTGGCAAAGCCAGAAGGGATCATTATGACCTTCTAGTACAAACTCTACGGATCCTTCTCTAAGGGTTGCAGCATGCTCCTGAGCAAGATGATCTCTTAACTAGCTAGGTTCCAAGCAAAAAAATACCAGTCTTGGCTATAAAATTTGAGAATAATTGAAAGTCTTTGATAATATTTGGCAAGTGCTCCAAGTGTTTCTTTACTGTCAGTCTTGAAAATGTGAACGTGGATCTTACCACAAGACTGTATTTGTCTCATTTCAGATGTTGCGGTTCCGGGCTGCAATGAAATCCCCTGCCATTACACACGAGCAGTAACTGCTGTTCACGCCCCATCCCAGGCTCCTCGATGCCAGCTGAAGCACTAACAAACAAAGAAAGGAAACGTCGGGAGAGCTGGGTATCTTGCAAAGCATTCCCAAGTGGCAGCAATCAGACTTTGCTTATCACGGAGCAATTGCGGCAAAACACCCCGAGTTTGGACAACTACCAGTAATGTGGAGTAATGGCGAAGGCATATCTATTTTAATGTTGTCTGTGGGGCCTGATTTACTGGCACTGTGTGTCACTGGTAACTTTTCAGGCCCTTCAGTCAGCATTGTTGGCTTTTGCAATTCCATCCCGGCTCTTACAACACCAGCGGTTTTTCTTGAACCACGAGTTACCAACATGCAGTAAGGAAGGAAGACCGAGATTCCATTTTTTTAAAGCCAATGAATATCTGCATGACGCAGGATAAAGTTTTAAAAGATAAAAGAAGCCGCTTTGGAGCTGTATATCATAAATACGTATATCTCGGCCATCCATGATCACTCAGCCTTGCACGGTTCCTCGGCACTATTCGCTCCGAACATAAGATTTCCAGCGGCTACCCCGACTTGGCACCTGCCCAGCGGGGTCCCGCCTCCGTGGGGATTCTTTCCGCTCTCCCCGATTGCGAGCGAGACAGGTTTCGCTCCGTGGAACACCGCCTCAAGGCACAAGTTACCCGAAAAGGGTTCCCGGGACCTGGTCCCGCTGCTCTCCCGGGAGCGACCGGAGCTGCCCTCAGGAGCTCCCGCGGGAGCCCCCTCAGCTTTCCCGCCTCCCCCTCCCTCCGGCGGCCGCCCGCGCGCCAACGCCTCCGGGGCGCTGGGGCGGGGCGAGGGAAGGGGGTCGTGCCGCGCGCCGCGCGTCACGTGACACACCCCTCTCGCGTCCCCTCCCNGCGCTGGGGCCGCTGGTGGGAGCCATCGATCAGGGCACCAGCTCCACCCGCTTCCTGGTGAGCACAGCGCGGCGATCGGGGCGGCACCGGGGGCAGGCGGCGCGCCCGCGGCCTGAGGGGAGCCGCGGCTTCCGCGCCTTTATTCCCCTACATCCCGGCGGGGGCCTCCGCCGGGCC